>OX940893.1:12491484-12846484 GCA_954871355.1 Cabera pusaria
ATATCTATGTACCTACTTTCGATAAAAACACAGAAGCCATAACAATTAACACTAGTTCATTTATCTTAAAATGTTCACTATCACAAAAACAACATATTCTTTTGCATATTGAATTGTATTAATTTCTATGATATTCAATTTTTAACCGACTTCACAAAATAGGAGGAGTTCTCAATTCGTCTGTATAATTTTTTTTTTTTTTTTTAAAGAAAGATAGAAAGAAAGAAAGAAAATCGTTTATTTGGCAAAAACTCACATAGTAACAAATTTAATTAATTATAATAATAATGTAAAACATCAAAAGAAGAAAGAACACAGGTTTTAAAATAAGTTTATGAGAAGTGAGGTGCCAAAAAGGCTTAACTCAGCACATATGTCTGGGGTTACACACCTAGACGCTGGTTTTCAGCTAAGCCTGCGGGTGATGAACTAGCGCGAAAATATTTTTATTAAATTTAAATATTATATACAATGTAATATAATATAAATACAATACATATTAGTAAGTTAAATATATACATAGAATATATATATACAATACAATACAATACAATACAAATACTCTTTATTGACACCAATTACAAAAAGATATTAAGATAGGACTTAACTAACTAAAATAAGGTACAATGGGCGGTCTTATCGCCAAAAGCGATTTCTTCCAGACAACCTTTGGATTGACATAACATTATAAAATAAACATTGGACGGTGGTGTTATTTATATAAGGAAATCTAAAAACTCTTAATCAATATTGCTTATAGACTACATAGACGGTATAGAATACATATATATATATATAGATATAAGGAGAAATAAATAGATACATACATACGAATGCTGGATACAAATGCAAAATGTGATCTATGGCTTATGGTAAGAGAAGGAAATATTTTAGTAGTGGACAAGATGTCATAATATAATTATGTTAGATGAATGACATATCTTTATTTATATCACCGTATTTCCGCTGCTCGACTACCAAGTACTGTTTCAATTTATATTTAAACAAGCTTAAAGTTTTTACATTCCTGATTGTGTCTGTCCCATTTTAATTTCATCGAGATCTGATTAGTATCTCCAGAGATATGGAGATAAATACCTGAAACATAGGAGAATGTACTGGTTTTAGAAGAAGAGTCCCAAGAAGATTATACACAATGACCTTGAATAATGTTTTTACATCTTTCTTTACGTTGATTTTGGTTTTTCACAGATATTCTTACGGTAACTGTGAGCGAGATAGAAACAAAGGTAGGGAGAATTAATTTTTTTGACATGACATGACGTTTGGCGAAGATGGCGGCGATTAATGTTAATAATCGCAAATAATACTTTTTAATATTCATTTTGGAATACAACTAGTCCGTGTTATAAAAGTATTTGGAATTATTGTAATAAAAAATAGACAATTGATTATCGTGTGTGTCAGATGCTTTTATTGCACGGGCCATTTTGGACATTGTCCTTTGATACCTTGATGACATCATTATGACTAGTGGATAATTTCACTAGCCCGGCATTTGAAGTCAATTTTTTTAGGATTCCGAACCCAAAGGGTACCAAATGAACACTTTCTAAGACTTTGCTGTCCGTTCGTCCGTCCGTCCGTCCGTCCCTCCGTGTGTCTATATGTGCGCACTTTACAGATATGTATCTTGTTAACCGTAATAGGTACATACTTGAAATTTTCACAAAGTATATATCCGTCAGTGTATAACGGCCCAGACACGAAATTTTATAGATGCATGAAATTTAATTAAAACTTGTTTTGCACTAAAAAGAGTAAAACATATTATTTTTAAAAAATATAATTATTTTAAGCGCATAATTTGAACTATTACCACTTATCTATTTGAAGTCGGTGCCAGCCAAGTCTAATAGGTAGTGGATAGATAATACCTACATGTATTTACCTACTTACTACTACTACATACATAATATCTATCTACTATCCAATAGACTCGGCTGGCACCGACTTCAAATAGATAAGTGGGTATGCGCTTATAATAATTATATTAAGTCATTTATTTTTCGCTTTTGAGTGCCTGTTTGTGGTTATGAAGTATTTTTTTTTAATAATTTATTTTATCTAAATTACTACGAAGTTTTGCAAATATAATAATGCGTAACAGTATCAAAACGGTATCAAATTCATAGGGACCATTATAGCAGATACATATAAATTTGTAATTTTCTCAGAACAGCAGATATCCGGAAAATCCGTGGATCCGCATAGTACGTGATTGATCCCGAGTCACGGCGCAGTCACCGACCAGGTGCTCCGGCCATCGACACCATAAAATTAATAACCCGTCTCAAGCCTTCGATGCACTCCGAGCTTCTCTGCGCATGCCCACACCCAAATACTTAAGCTGCACATTTGGAAGTTTGCAAGTTTTTCTCTATAAAGTAAGGTGATGTCTCGTGAAAAAAGTTGTTTTTATCGTAAGTACCTATGTCAGTAGGTGGTACTAGGTGGCAAAAAGAATAGAAAATCGATACGTAAAAGCATCGATGAAAAGTCCTACGTGAATTTAAGTCAATGCGTAAAAGTGCATGTGTGAGATTGATTGGATTTAATACAATACAATTACTAAGACAATTACCTACCTAATGTAATACTCAGAAGACAGTTAAATTATAAGGAGTATTTGTTATAATACTTCCATGTTGGTACAATAAATAAATCATAGAAGGTATGTACTACTATTAATTATACTATATTATTATGTTTCTTAAGGTGTTACATTTAGGTTTCATTATACAGATACAGAAAAAAAAACGTCGGTGCCAGCCACACAACAATGTTAATTATACTATGTTCTTTAGAACGCTTATTAACTGCCGCAGGAAAATTATTGTAACTATTAGAATCAACTCTACTTTCATTCAACGAGCCCTCGGCGCACGTTGCTTCGTTATCTAGATATCGCGTATAGAACAACGGTAATAGAGGTTTTCCTGCCCAACGGTGTCTCAGCACTCGGCACTCGATGCGCCCGCGCCGAGTCCGTCGCTCTTCCCAGAGTTATGTCTGCTCGACTATCTCGTTATTTTTCCACATCATAAATACAAATAGGAATTTATAATCGCATATCCTGATTAAACGAACAACATAAAAACTTGAAACGACCACAGGAACATGGTTATATTTTTTACTACACAATTGTTCTATTGCAATTCATATAATTTCAGTCGTGGCCATGTTGATTCTCTTAATGGAAGACTCCGGTCGCCTCTGCGCTCTTCTCATATCCGTCTAATTGATTTCTTATTAGAACCCACGTCGTATAATCCGAGCCTTGTTAGTTCCCATTGAAAAGACTGGAACTAATCACGTTAACGACGACGTATCTTTTATTCCATTCGAAAATAAATACAATAGTCAAACACAAAATTTATTATGATAGGTTTTAACCTCCCACAAATTGAATTATCATATTTGATCCTTTCAACGAATTAGTTTCCATTCAGGGTTGATGTTAGATTTATATTTAATGAGGGCTTTAGGAGTCTCGCGGTCAGACGCTGCGGCCCTCGGGCGGGCGCGGACGCGGCTGAGGGGGGAAGCGGCCGAGACGGTGAGTCTGCCTGATAAAGAAGGATTTTATCCGCTCGATTTAGCATGAAATTGGAACACAAAGTGAATAAAGCCACAAGATTGTAAACATTACGAGTTCCCTTTTTTTACAGCGAGCATTCGGCTTATTTACGGTTCTCTTTTTATTGGTGACCGGTGTCCGCTCCGAACCCTCTATTTATTGCCTTGTTAAACTCTAGTTAACGAACCGATCGCTCAGTACGCGAAGCTTGCGATGCACTTAATTGGATATTTATCGCTTTACCCCACCGGGCTTAATTGATTCGCGCTGTACGCGACTGTAAACCGTGCCGTGCCATATCAGGTGCCGCGTAATTGAATTTAAATAAAAAACGAGCGAAAAGGGTCACGTTAATTTTTCTGTTGCGTTCGAAAGGCGGGAGGATGTAAATCGTGGACGTTATGTGTTCCCACGGAGAGGGTAGCGTCGGTACAGAATGAATGACTCACTAATCTCAAAGCTCCATTTCCACAAGTCATAGTGCAATTAATAATATGCGGCATCCTGTCGAATTATCTCTCGTCGTGGCAGGGGTCCGGGCGGCTTTAATTTACCACAATGGAAGTGGGTTCTGAGAAGCGTCCGCGGCGAGGCGGGCCGATTCTTCAACGAAAACAAACAGAAAATAATTATCATAAAGATGAAGAGCGACCGCGAGAGGCTCGGCGCTGCTAATGGGGCCCACCTGGCTGCTCCCTTGCCTCCCTTCCGAACACTCCTGCGCATTAGGCTGCGTGCACACTGGCTACCAAAAATTACTTTCAGGTTGGCAAAGCATAAGTAACACCCTAGTGACACCCCCTAGTGTTGCTAATGTTCATAGTCGACGGTGACTACTTATCATCAAATGGGTCGTTCGCTTGTTTCCTATTTCATAAAAAAAAAAACTTTAAAGCTCTTCATTCTGAAATTCGATGGAATCATTAAATAGGTAGATACTTAACAAAAATCTAAAAGTCTTTATTAGAGCATATATTTAGGAATCTAATTTCGAAATAGAACTAATGTAATTTGCTACAATCTAGAATATCCAAAATCCAAATCAATCAAAGGCAAGTAAGACTTAATCGCTATAAAATAAGCCGCTTTTTCCCTTTTTCAATTTGAGGGAACGCAGGGTGCACTTTTCCATACAAATGTATTCCCCTGTTTCCTCCCTGGAAAATACTTTTAGAACAAAATTTTAGAACAAAAAATCAAGGTCTGCTGTAGCTATAGCTACGCCCCTATCATTTTCTTTTTTGACCAACCAATTGCAAAAAGAAATATAAGCATTTTAATCTCCTATTTAAGATTTTTGAAGGGTCATTTTTCTATTTGCAGTTGGTTGGTCAAAAAAAGAGAATAATAGGGGCGTAGCTACAGCAGACCTTGATTTTTTTGTAGAAACAATTTTTTCTCTAGTAGCATTTTCCAGTGAGGAAACGGGGGAATACATTTGTATGGAAAAGTGCACCCCGCGTTCCCTCTTAAACTATGTAGTTGTCACGTATGGGGAACGAGTAATTTGTCTTAACTCTCCCTCTCTCTTTATCTGTCTGTCTGGGTCTCTATCACTATCGCTCTTTCATCTCTTTTCAACCCATGAATTTCAGTGACTACATACATGGGTTGAAAAGAGATGAAAAAATGGATGAAAAGTCTCTTTTCGTGCATTTTTCCACTCCGCACAATCTTCGTCGTTTTTTGAGACCTTGCACTTATTTTTAGTTCATTACCTTAAATAGTGTTATTATTAAAAGCGAAATCATCTAAATTCGATTACAATATCCAGTGTGCCATCATCCCAAGCCCAACACATCCGATGAAAGTACCCAAAATCGGTTCATCGCCGTAAACTAATAAGATCATGATTGGATATTGATTGCCAATGGTAGACTTTAACTTCGAACTTGAATCTTACGAAATTAGGTGCCTTACATAATAGTTTTATTGCAGTTAATCTACTTCAAGGTTACTTGATTCGTTAGACCTCAATAAGGCCGTTTTTAAATAATTCTATGGCAAGCGTGGGTTTACATTTTTATTTCATTCACCGGTGGTGGGTATAATATTATTGTTAAATGTTCATGGAAACTGTTTTTTGCAGTAAACATTACGTTCAAGCTAAAGTTTATTATTTATTTATTCCTACTTTCAATTTTATTTCGTTAGATAATGAACTACCTATACATTTTTTTGCATACATGCTAACTTATTAGGACTAAGGTTTATACATATTTAAGTATAATATTACATCTTTAACATTTTAAACTTTTTAACTTATGCGTTATCACGTATATATCGTATATGTTATCAATATATATTTTATAGGCTAGCGTTTGACCACTATCAACATTTGTTGGTAAGTGATTATGCGGTCGAAGATGGTAAGCACGCCCAGCCCTAGAAAGGGAACTGGCTCTCAAGGATAGCTGCCGGAACACTTTAGATGTTTGACGACAGATTTTCTAAATTGAGGGTGCTTGACCAGGCGGACACTAGATAGTGTCCTACCACCATGCGGGGGTTGTTGGTTTCTTAATGATGTTTTTCCTTCACCGGAGGGGCACTGTGAAAAGCGCACATAAATGTTTCGATAGAAAAATCCATTGGTGCACGGCGGTTTGATCTCGGTATTCTCTGGCATCAAAACCATCCGTTCTCCCGATTACGCTACCGGGCCCTCGAACAAAACTTAAAAACTTATATTATTTATAACCAATTTAAGACACGTTAAGACTATTAATATTAATATAGACTATTTTTTTTCTGCAAACACTATTAATTAAACAGCAATTGTTCTCTTTCTCTCCTGATGTTAAGTGATGATGCGCTCCAAGAAGGTATCATGCTAGTCTGAAATCGGCAGTAGGTAAAAAATGAGGCGCTGAAGCGACACTTGTTTTATCCACATAAAATCTAAGAATTGATATAATATAGGGTTCTTCAAGAGAAGCGTTAAAACAGTCTTGAACGGCAGACAACGCATCAGCAACGCCGCTGGTGTTGCATGAGTCCATAGGCGTCAGTATCAGCCTACCATAAAGCGGGCCGTTAGCTTGTATAGCTTGTATAGCGTAAGTCAGCAGTTGCCTTAAATCATAAATAATTAAGATAGTTTAAAAACTAAAACAACCGACTTCCATGCCATGCGAGTCAGTTTCAGTAGCAAGTTTGAGACGTTTATCGTCATATCTCTGGAGATACTTATCAGATCTCAATGAAATTGGAAATATACCCTACCAATTAAAAAAATAATTATTTGAATTGTTACACAATTGACGGAGTAATCGCGTAACATTTAACAAAAAAACAGGCTCCTCCTCCTTTTTGTAGAAGTCGGTTGAAAAATGGCTCGCACCCATCATGTCAAAACTTGGTGAATCGCATCATTTCTTTTGTTCGGTGGGTAGTTCGAGGCACTAAAACCTGTGATTGCTGTATAATTATTAATATAAGTTCTTACAAGCTTTTATTAAACTTGCCGTGTTAGTATGTATCTATGTGTGTTTGTGTGGGTCCAATCTTGGAAGTTAAATAAGAACCAGTTTCTGATGTTTATGTTTTCATTACATTGATTACATTGTCTTTGCAAAAAGATTTTGTTTAAAAAGTTTTTAATTTTTTTTTATTGATATAAGGCAATAGGTCAAGCACGGCGCTCGCCTGATGGTAAGCGATGACGTCTACCTATTACAGATAGGTACAGGGCATGTTAAATTCTGGACTGCCATTATTTTGCATGTCACTGCACTGCGCCTGTTACCTTAAGGAAATAAGGATGTTGAATCTTACATGTCCTGTAATTTCACTGGACACCTTGCCATTTCAGCCGAAAATCATTTCAATTCTACGGCTGAAAATGAATTGGCAAAGTGGTTGTACCGCCCCAGACGGACTAGCAGAAATCCTACCACTACAAAAGTTTAATGATATTATAAGATGTGTGCTGCCGCAACACCGTAAGGTAATAACGGCAGATTTTCTCCTAGATGGTAGTAAGCTACTTTTTTAAAGTAAGTCAGATGAAACATTGATATAATATACACTTACCACTTATGGGAAATAAACATTTTTAATATTTTAACATTTTTTAACAACATTGATACTTAACTGAATAATAATTACAAACAATAATAATAAACTAAAATATTAGATAAAAAACATATAGGTACGAGGACCTACATAACTAAACTATAGACATAGGAACAGTAATCTAAGTCTAGATAGATACAATATGAAAGCGTTCCTAGAAACACTAGTGGTGCCAGTATCAGTTGAGATAGCTATAGGTAACAGTAACCGCTAGACTTAATGTCTTCTACAAAATTATCTAGAGCAAATCTAGAGCTTTATATATCTTTGTAGCATGAATATAATTAGTAGTATATATACTTACTTAATTGTAGTCTCCTTAAATTTTTAGGGTTCCGTACCTCAAAAGGAAAAAAAGGAACCCATATAGGATCGCTCTGTTGTCCGTCTGTCTATCTGTCTGTCTGTTCGTCTGTCAAGAACCTTTTTTCTGAAACGCGCCGAGATATCAATTTGAAACTTATATCAAACTAGCTTGTGCCCGCGGCTTCGCCCGCGTTAAAAACTTCTTTAATTTACTTAAAACTTTTATTTCGTAAAAACCTTTCTATCATGAAAACACTTAAAAAAAAGAATAAGCCAAATTAGTCCACCCGTTTTCAAGTAATGGCGTAAGTAACCTAGGGAAATAGGGATTCATCTTTATAAAACCCTAAAAACTATATTGATTTACAGACTTTGTTACTTCATTTCACCTTCTTAGGGTACGGCAGGTACAGAAAGTACTTGTGTGAAGTTTCAAATAAAAAGTCTATCTTATCTTGTTTGTCTGTACAAAATTTGTACCCCCGTTTCATCCCCGTAAGGGGTGAATTTTTAAAAATCTTTTCTTAGCGGATACCTTCGTCATAATTATCTGCCAATTTTCAGCGCCATTCAGAACAATTATTGATTTTCAGACTTTGTTACCCCGTTTCACCCTCTTTGGGGTGGAATTACGAAAAAGCTTGAAAAACGTGCTTACTGATTTGTTTACAGAAAGAAGTATTTGTGGTAAGTTACGAATAAAAAATATTTTATCTTGTTCCTTCTTACAACATTTGAACCCTCGTTTTATATACCCTTAAGGGTTGAATTTTGGAAAACAATTTCTTACAGGACACCTACGTCATAATAACTATTAACATGCCAAAATTATAATAAATTAAAGCGAAATCCGAAACAGTTATGGTAACTTGGTAACATGGTAACTGTAATAGACTTTGTTACCCCGTTTTACCCTCATTGGGCTTGAAGCCTAAAAAACATATTTACTTATTTCGTTACAGAAGTACTTGTGTAAAGTTACGAATAAAAATACTATAGAGTTTTGTTTCTCCATACAAACTTTGAACCCCCGTTTCATCCCCTTAAGGGGTGATTTTTTGAAAATCCTTTCTTAGCGGATAACTATGTCAAAATAACTATCTGCATGCAAAAGTTCAGCGCAATATAAAAACAATATTAATTTTCAGACTTTGCTACCCCGTTTCACCCTTTTAAGGGTATAATGTCATAAAAGCCTGAAACACGAATTTAATTATTTGTTTCCAGAAATACATCTGTGAAGTTTCGAATAAAAAAGACTATTTAATCTAATTTCTCCATACAAACTCCCCCGTTTCATCCCGTTTAGGAGTAAATTTTGAAAAATTCTTATTTAGCGGATACTTTCGTTATAATACTTATCTGCATGCCAAATTTCAGCGCAATCCGTTGAGTGGTTTGGGCTGTGCGTTGATAGATCAGTTAGTCAGTCAGTCAGTCAGACGTTTGCCTTTTATATATACAGATATTTGGGTCTGTGGTATCTTTCAGCTGTGAAAAAGTTGTAAGTAAGTAACGCGAACAAAAGATATGAACTTTTATGTCGCATATTTTACGATCTCACAAGGGAATCAAAACCTGTAGGGTACCTACTTCCCGTTGACCTAGAGTTATGAAATTTGGCAAGAAGCAAGGTCTTGCAGCACTTACATACAAAAAAAATCTGAAAACCGTAAATATGTAGTCAAATAACAAACAAAGAATAAACTTACTATTACAAACTTATTATTTGCGGTTGGTGCATCAAGCTTAACAAGGCATCAGTCTAGGGAATCGAACTGCAAAGTTAAGTTTGTCTTTTAACCTACTTTGACAAGTTTGTACGGAAGCCTCGGTGCGCGAGTCAACTCGCACTTTTTTAAATGTCTACCATAACTTTTATTTTAATTATTTTATTGTAGATAGGCAAGCGTTGGACCACTATCATGTCACTTTTATATTTTTAATAGTCCTTACAGGTAAATAACTCCACCAATTAATAATTGTTAATTAATTACATTATGTAGGTTCCAATGTGGATAAAAGTTTCATAAAATAATAAATATAACGTTTATTTTAATTTTGTGATGGAAAAGTAGGCTTGAGTTATTTTATATAAACTAATATTTAAACTATATGCACCATACTACTGGAAAACAAAATATATAGATATAGGTACAGTTTCTTCAAAATGAAATCCATCTGAGAAAGACTACCATGTATATGTATATAGTTTTATAAACGGTAGTAACATTAAGCACTGTTTTCAATTGAAAGCCGTTTTAGGAACGAAACTGAAAGCGTTACTAAGAATTGTCATTTTAGTACCTATCACATTTGTATTATGTAAGACAAAGTAATAAAGTGCTTAGACTTTTAAAAGCGAACAATGGCAGTTTGAACTTCTGAAAAGGAACACAGTCACACGTCTACATCCTTTTGTTTCTTATCTTGCTCTTTGCGGTGGTCCCTGAGCAGTTCTAAACAGAATTTACTGTTACATTTGAACCTGTTCAAAGCGTCTCACTGCAAGGAGCTTTTATAGCCGCCGTGCTTCTCGGGATCGAATTACTAACAGTGAATGTTAACATTTCTCCAATCTTATTATCTTTGTGGGAATACACTATTTTATCTCACCAATGTAGTAATCTAAAGAGACGAATACGGTACTCGCTCTCCAACAAACAAACAAAGAAAGATCGTTCGTTTGCGAGGCTTAACATAAAATGCAATTCAAGGAATGTTCGGACTGTGTGTGTTTTTTTACGATGCGTTATCTGGGGCTCACTTTACGTCGATAACTTTGTCTCCTCATATAATTTAACAGGGCCGCCTTCGAACTGTGAAAGCTCGAGATAAAATGCTTTGACGAATTCCTCGGGTTCCTATCTCAATGGTGGAGCATGTTTTTGGCGTTTTTTCGTCGGCGGTGTTCGGGAGGTTTTTGCGAGCTCTCGGGGCCGGTGGTCCATTAAACAGGGAACAATGGACCCCTTGGTTTCTATTAGCCGTTTTATCTAACGTTGACGCTGATTATGTGAATTTTGTCGGTGTTTGTTTTTGTGCGCTTGATGACTAACGTGACTAATTATTTTTTTATATAGATTCCTCTCTTACCTGCCTGTTGGCCTACTATGGAGGTGTAAAAACAAATTACGTAAATTGCTTTTCATCGAAGGACGGACGTGTGGAATTATCTGACAATTAACGGCTCTTGAACGATTGAGTAAGCGTTAGTCACTTTGGAATTCCAGAAAGCTTGTATCGTTTTTCAAAGCTCTTCTAGAATCATTACTATAGTACCTAGGTACTTAGTGAACTGTTTTAAACATATTTACCTACCTGTTTCACAAGAGCTAATGTTAATATCCATCAAAGCAATTAAAGCGTACGATTATCTTACGTAAGAAAGCACAAAGAATCCACATTTCACCAGTCGTCGCGACATCATCAATCAAGCGTCCACCACCAAAATTGTCAAACAACCTAAGCAACAATTTAAATATTTTTTCCCACAACATCTCGTCGTATTAATAACATATTCAAATAAAAATCTTGGCCTAAGATAAAGGAATGTTGGAATACGTAGTGTTGAGTATATTATCAATTATAGGCAAAGGTTTTTACCCCCCGCGGTTTCAGGGCTTCGCCACTAATATGGAACCTCCTTTGATTTATAGAATTGCCGCTGAGGTAAAAAGGGAATGCAACATGTAAGTCCCCTGTTTAGTCTGTACGATCGAACGTGGGTGGCTTATATCTTATTTAGGTAAGTATGAGACAACAAGTCATGACTGGGTTACCGGATTGCCTTTTTACAAATTTTTATTTAACTTTCAATGTTTGTAAAAATGTTTCATCCATTTGTTATCCACTTGCTGGTATGGATTAATAAGGATTGAACTGGAATTTGGCTTTACATAATAGAGTAATTACATTTTTTGTTTCATTATGGCACCTCACAATTAGTGTAATTTAGCCGGTGTTAAGTATTAGCATTATACAAATTTTCGTAGTAAGTCGATAAGTCGAGTCAAAGTCACATTCAAATCAAGTTTAAGTCATAGTCCAGTCCAGGTCATACTCTTAGTAAAGATGTAGTCCTTACTGAATATATATATGTAAGTACCTAAAGTAGTTAAAGGCCGCTGTACAATTCTCCAAACTAAAGATGAAAAAATTATAAAACCTACCTAATAAGAATAGTAATAGATACATTTTTCTATTCCTGGCTAAATTATTCCTAGTAATTAAAATTTATTTTGGAGTAGTAAAGTGCTTACCACAACCAATTATCATAGAAAAACAACTTCCAAAAAAACAAAGCATTAGCGTGTAAAAACATCGTATTTACATACTTTACTTTGAAAATTATTTAATCTTCGACGTACAAATGAAAAACAGTGAGCGAGCTGTGTTTGTAAATACAACCGAAAGATGCCGGAACCTTGAGAATTGCAGAACATGTTACATCTTTTCTGAGAAACCTCATCATTTAAAAACCAACTCAAATTACTTAAATACAAGATCTATTTCAGAATTTCTAAAGAAATTTCACATCCATCTGCTCAAGCTTTTCATTGAAATTCAACATTCAACTTTATGTCTCTACTCATAAGGTTTAGAATATGAAATGAGATTGCTATAGCATAAGAGTTGAAGACCAAAAATTGTTTACTCATAAATCACGAACATTGTTTGGGAAAACTTCTATTTCGACGGGTTATCGTGAAGTGGCGGGATTCGCTAAACAACACTTCTCGGTACCTACAGTTAAAGCTAATTGTGCTCTGTTTATAAATATTGTAACACATTTTAAGCTTTCATAATAGACAACCCAGTGAAATTAATGGGCTTGTGACACACAGTTGTGCAGAGACGTGCAAAATTTTGTTTTACGTGCACCAATTTCTGATATAGGCAGACGTCATCGCTTACCATCAGACGAGGTTTGTTATTGTCCTGGATCCTTGCATCATATAAAGTACCTTATAAAATATAAATAGCCAGACTAATATTATAAAAACGTTTGTAACTCTGTCTGTTTGACTGTCTGAGGACTGTCTGTTTAGGCGTGATTAGGTAACTAAGTAATCACGGACAATCGGACAATCCTATCTCTCTGAAAATTAATAAGGAGATACTATAGCATTAGGATGAAGATAGGCTACTATTTGTAAAAATAAAATCATGATTTTTACGTATAGGTAACTTATATAACTCATTTCACACAAATGTTGATTGTCAGAGCTTTACAGTGATAAAATTCTTGGTGTAGGCTTGTACTATTATTTATTCTGTTGTGTAGGTAACACGTCAACGAAGTCGCGGTTATCAGCTAGTATATAATATAAAGTAGGTACATTATAATTTGTAAGTGATTTGCTATGTAATAACTTCTTACAATGTAGGTATAGTATGTATATAGTAGGTAATGTACTAACATTTCCAGGAAAACACGTTCTATGCATTGGTTATTGAATGAGCAGGAGTTCTATCAGGATTTCACATATATGTAAATAGGGTCTATTTCTAAATTGTTGCAAGTAAAATACTAGGTAAAGGTTCTCCCAATATTGTTTATCCCATTTTGTATTTGTCCTTCCAGCAGTCTTTATCTTAGTTAATAATACATATATAGCTACCTACTCACTGGTTAATACTTAATTATGATTTATAGACATCGGATTTTATGCATAAGCAAAATGCATAAGCAAAATGCAAAATGCCAAAATATGCTTGAATATACCTATGCACTAACAATAGCCGCAATATGCATAATACGAACCCATTTTATTTTAAATATATTTTAAAGATAGAGAAATACTTATTCTTAGAACAGCTAGCGCCCCGCCCCGGCTTTGCACGGGAAGAGCAATATACCTGTATTTTTGCGTCAAGTATAAATTAACGCTTTCGTCAATCATCGTCATAATTCAACCAATTACAAAAGCTTAACGAATTATACACATAAACATTCGCATAAACGCAGTATAAAACAAAGTCCCGCGTCTATATGTCTGTTCGCGATAAACTCAAAAATTACTGATTGGATTTTTATGCGGTTTTCACCTATAGACAGAGTGATTCACGAGGAAGGTTTATCTGTATAGTTTGTTAAGGTGTAAATTGGTTGAAATATAACGATGATTATTGAAGACGTTAATTTATACAATTCGATTCATAAAACTGATGCAAAAATGCAGGCATAGGTATACTCTACCCGTGCGAAGCCGGGGCAGGTCACTAGTAAATCTGTAAAAGAGGCGTATCCCACCATGCATTGTTTTGTTATATCTCAAAGGGATTAGACAGCGTTTTCGATGAAAGCTCCTAGGTGGCTTGAAATTTTTCATCAATTTTCATCATATTTGAACCAATTGGCACAAAACCTTGACAAATTTTATACTTACACTTTCTCTTGAATCACTCTATCTGTTGGTGAAAACTGCATGAAAATCCGTTCAGTAGTTTTTGAGTTTATCGCAAACAGACAGATAGATGCAGTATAAAACAAAGTCTACCGGCGCGTTCTGTTCGTTCGTTCCATAATAGATACCTAGTAGGGCACCAGTGTCCGCTTGGCCAGCTACCACCCCCAAGTTAAAAAATCTGTCGCCAAACACCTAATGTGTTCTAGCAGCTATCCTTGAGAGCTAATTCCCATTCTAGGCCTAGCGTGCTACAATCCTCGTCCTCGACCGCATCATCACTTACTAACAAGTGAGATAGTGGTCAAACGCTAGCCTATATGAAATATAAAAAAAAACGGTTAAGTTGATGTACCTGTGCCGTCGATATAGGCAAAAATAGCGTCTAACTTTCTACAAATATTTTCTGGTAATTTATTAGGATGGGTGTTACTTGTTACCCAGTTCGATCAGTTTCCAGGTTTTTTTTAATATCATATAGTATCTCGTTGGCTATCGTTTGACCACTATCTCACCTATTGGTAAGTGATAATGCGGTCGAAGATTATAAGCACGCTAGGCCTAGAATGAGAACTGGCTCTCATGGATAGCAGTTGGAGCACATTAGATGTAGGTATTTCTATTGATTTAGATAGAGGAGCTTCGCTCGCACTGGCCAGTTAGTTCAGCCAGTCTTCAGTCAATCACCGCGCTCGCGCCCTACACGTCATCGACACCTAGCTCCCTATACGTGCCTCCCGCTACTAAACGAAATATGCATGATTGGGAAAAAAGGTTAAAATATGCATAAACGCCGTAATTAGAGATTAGAGTCATATGCACATTAGAGTTATATGCGTTTTCATATGCAAATTGCAACCGCATAACATCCTGGCTGTTGTTATGAGGAACCAAAGTGACGCATAAATATCTAGCAAACTTCTGGGGGTCATTGTCACAAGAAGGGATCATAGGCGCGTTCCTGCGTCTGTAGCCTTAGGACCCAATAGTACATTACGATATTAGTGCGTTATAACCAATACGCACGTATATCGTACGACGTTTTTTAACACATTTGCGAGGAAACAGAAAAAAAAAAATATTTTGTTCATTTCTAATTATTGAAACAGTTAGTGAAATTTTCATACGTGGTTATGTATCTGTCTTTGGATATTGACGGCAGCAAGCTGTCGCATGCGGTTCGCGCTTCTGTTAGTATATCCGGTGGAGTTGAAGTAATATATGGCTCTTCTTCATTATTGAAAGTTGTCATATTTAAATTTTCACAATACAAGTACAAAGAAAAGAAAATGTGAGAAAAATGGCGCGAGGATTATTTTCTGACGTAGCTGCGTGAAAATGTTGGCAAAGACGTTAGAGCATGCAGCCAAGTTTTTAAATTACCGAATAAACTGTTTTTTTTTTTAGTTTAAATAAACTGAATCTGTGAATGCACACTGTTGCTTTCCCGCCATTTTAACAGCGCGCTAGCGCTGCCTACTGACTGGCGCCGCGCGGCGATTAGTTCGTAATTTGAATAGCAACAGCGCGCGAAATGGCAAATAATACTGTTATGGAATTTGTATGGACTATAACTTAACTATTTGCTTTGGTAACATACGCGTTTTTTATGACCCGCTGTACATATTTAAAACCGGTGGAATTACATCAGCTTTACGAGCAACGGTGTTAAAAATTAACCTTACAATACAAGTGATTTTTGGGTGGTGCTAAATGGGTGACCTCTGGTGGTAGATCTCGGCCGTGGTTCTACCACGGACCCACCCACCGGATGCAGCCAGTATGGATGACGGGATTGACGGGTCGATATAGTTGTGCTCTTGGTTTGGATACATTAATCAGTCAGCGCCTCGTCTCACTGCCTTCTTCTAATTCCAAACAATAACGGTTCGATCTTCGACCGCATCTTCACTTAACAGTAGGTGATTTTTTTTTGACGTGATATTAGAAAAGATAATAATACTACGACGTGATAACGTCTTATAAATCGATGAACGCTGGCTGCACGCACGAAAAAGTGTCACGTTACGCCTGAGCCGAGCGTGCAAGCAAGAGTACGAAACAAGCGATAGAGAGGCACGATCGTATTATCACGTAAAATTATCGTCCGTAAACCGACTTTACAATAATTTTTTTTATGTGTGTAGTAAAGCAATGTGTGTTGCACGTTACTAGTATTCTTGTTAACCCCTCCAACTAAGTTAAACATGCTTGTGTCTGGAGTGGGCTCACGTCGATAGGGCAATGGGTGGGAATCGAACGCACGACCTTTACCGCTTTAATAGTGAATACTGAAATAGTGGCCAAGTGCTTGTTTGCCATGCATTTATGAACTACATTTTTTTTTAGTTTTTTGCGTGACATAATATCTGTAAAAGGCACACGTCAGCGCTTTCCATTAGGTGAATATTGCTTGTCATTTCTCTAATATGTATCATAAAAAAATCAAACATACAAAACGGTGGATAATCTTAAAGAAAATGAAAAACGGTATACAGGATAATAAGTAATAACATATATTAAGCTAGACCTACAATAAATTAACACTTTCAATAGTTCTCAGCGAATAAAAATTCGCGTACAGATTTACTGTATCTTTCCGGCAACGTGTCGTTTAACTCTGTCCTCGTGAGCCAGCTAGCTTTGGACTTTGTGACGTCACCGCTGTTGTAGTTAGCGTAGTAGAAGAATACCTGTAAACATAAATAATACATTTAAAGCAGTTACACACAGGTGGTAGAAGCGTATAATATCGATGTTCCGCTTGACTTGCTACCAAAAACGTAGCTTAGCACCATCAAGGAGTAAATCTACTGCCATAACCTTACGGTGTTTCGGCACACAGCCCTTGAAAGTCAAAGTATTCTAGGCCTAGCGTTTTCACCATCTTTGACCACATCATCGCTTACCATCAGGCGAAATAATGGTGAAACGCTAGCCTATAAGATATACAAAATTATATCATATTCCACATAAACAAACATCCAATAAGTAACCATTACGCTAGGTGCTTTCGTTTTATTTCTTTTTTCTGTAGTGGTAGGACTTCTGCTATTCCGCCTAGGTCGGTACCACCACTTTTCTCATTATTTCAACCAAAATAATAATCAGGAATCATTTTTAGTTTGAATGACAATTTGTCTCACTGTGAAATTACAGGGCATGTGAGAAATAACCGGGCATGTGAGACTTAACATCTTTATGTCTCGAGGTAACAGGCGCAGTACAGAGACATGCAATATTGTGGCTATACAAAATTTACATTCAGACGTCATCGTTTACCATCAGAAGGTCCTATTAATTATCTCCTAAACATTTTTTCTATGATCAGGTTATATAATATGATGAAATAAATTACCTTGGCACCAACTTTTCCATCTATTTCTGAGGGATATTTGTACTTGTAAAAACCACAGGGTGCATTCGACACAAAATTGACCTTCAGTTCCGGACCACATTGCTCTTGGACTATTCTTTCAGCCGTCTGAATCAGAAACAAGTTAGACAAATAAGGTGAATTGAGTGGTCAATTCATACGTGGTTTTTTTTAAGCCTTAATAATAACTAGTTAAGACTTGCCTAGCATTCGCTTATATTAAGAAATTCTATTGCAATTCCACAAAATTAGCTAAGCCTGAGCAACATTTTATTTATATTGGTAGTACCAATAAGCTTTGAAGTTTTGGCATTATGATCACTACCGAGCTCACAAATACGACAATATACACATTCACCATCATAGATAGATAGATAAAATTCTTTTTAATACAGTTGCTCAAAAAGTGGCGTATTGCAGGGACGTATAGCGTTCGGGATGTGGGCTATTACATACTCGTGCTTTTTTTTACCTTTCCCGAACTCGTGCGTTCTCTTTCCCAACTGTCAAAATAATGTCTATTAAAAAGAAAAACCAACCATGATGTTTTTACTAAAAAAATTCATAGAAGTTTTTATGATTCATGCAAATACGTATATTTCTAAAAAGAAGCTACTAATTTGTTTCAATATCAGATTTATGATTTGATTGAATGAGTTAGGTTAGGTTTCATTTCATTTCATCTCATTAAATTTCATTTCATATCAATAAAAAAATTCTACTAAAGACTTGGCTGTATGGGCATAGTTCCCTTTGCCTACCAGAATGGGTGAAGAAAAAAAACTCTGCTTATATTCTACGGTTGGCGCCATTTTTCAGAAATTTTCTTTGCGAGTTTAGTTGTTTGTTGCACAAAATGAGTAATTTCGACTCTATTTTTTTTTAATTAACATCACCGGAACTCTTTCAATTCTCTTCCATCATCTTCCAATTTTACCGGAAAAGTCAAAAAGTCGTTTCCTACATATCTACATACGACGAAAACTTCCCCAGTTAGTATAAAAAACTGTACCAATTTCAATGTATATGTGAATTATAACTTTTATAAGAAATAAATGTTAAGTTAGTTGAGTTTATTGTTTTTATTATTTTATTAAATTGCTTCATTTTTTCGCAACTGTATTAAAAATAGTCGGTCAGTATACGTGCGGAACCGTCATTGCAACTTGTTCCGACTGTCAACCCTCGCCTTCGGCTGCGCCTCGGCTCGGTAGACATTTGTCGGAACTCTTTGCAATGACAGCCTTTCCGCACTTGTAATGAAATATACTATTATTGTACCATCTCTTAATATAGCATAACAAACAGTAGTAACATCATCTTCATTAACAGATTCACCACCTTTATTATTGGAAGTATTATCCCAGCATCAAAGACATACATGGCTTGGGTAGATGCTGGCAAAGGGAAATGCTCAATGCACCCCTAGCGAGATGTTAGGGCGCCTTCAAATTAGCCGCAAAGTGTCTCGCTGCTGTAGCTTGGTCCGAGTATCATAGTGTTGTATATCTACGTGCGTACCGTCTCTAGTCGATCGATGAAATGATGCGCGGCCGCAGGTGGCTGCAGCTTTGCAGTCGCGCGTTTTTAGAGTTCCGTACCACAATAGGTAAAAAAAAAAACCGGCCAAGTGGAGTTGAACTCGCCCACCGAGGCTCCGGCACCAAATTAAAGGGTGTCCCCATACATAAATAGTAGCCTCCAATTAAGATAGGCCTCTGAGGTATATGAGCGTTCATACAATTTAGGGGTCTAGCTTAATGGGCACCAACCTAAAATAAGGTAAAAAAAAATTTTGCTATTGTGGGATTTATTTTATACATAGTTGACCGAACTACAAAGTAAAGTTTGTGCCTTAAGCTAGTCTGAGAAGTTGGTACGGAAGCCTCGGTGGGCGAGTCCAAATCGACTAGGCCAGTTTTTTTATTTATATGGATTTAGAAAACAGTGCGACACTTTGCGGCTAATTTGAAGGCGCCCTTAGTGTATGTCTTATTACCCCCACTACTAATAAGAATTAAAAGCTGTGAATCTATAATATGAAAGGTTATTTTTCCCAATTTTTCACCAACCAAGGATGATTGGTGATACTAACTTGTCTTAATGTTTCGCCTTCCTTCCATTTGCCTTGTGGTAGAATAGATTTCAAATCACTACCCAGTTTGAGAGGAGTTACAAGAACCAAATGCCTTTGTAGTTCTCTATCTAGAGAAGTTTTGTCTCCCTTCTTGTCAGCTTCTGAAATCATAGAATAAGTTCTTATCACAATTTTGCAACCCTAATTGTAGCACAGAATCAATAAAAGTACAAGTAATTGCAGTAAATTGACTCACATATAAGTTAGATTACCAAAATTTGGAAGGCCAAGACCAAGGCGGGATGTGTACTGTGGAGATTCCATCACAGTACATACTTAAAAGCAAATCAAATTATCAGAGTTGTTATAATTAAGATAGTTTAAAAACTAAAACAACCAACATCCATGCACTGCGAGTCAATTTCAGTGGCAAGTTTGAGACGTTTATCATCATATCTCTGGTGATACTTATCAAATCTCGATTAAATTACAATGGGACCACCTCGGAAACATACCCTACCGATTAAAAAAAGAATCATCCGAATCGGTTCACAATTGACGGAGTAATCGCGTAACATACATACAAAAATAAAAAAACATACAGACAAATTGAGAACCTCCTTCTTTTTGGAAGTCGGTTGAAAATATATGAATAAAACAACATAAAGAACATGAGTGAAACTCTCGTCTAACTTGAACTTGAACTTCTGGCTGGAATTAACTGATAACTTAAGAAAATAACACACAAAACAAAGAGTGCGAGTGATGCAACATTACTTATTTTTAACCGACTTCACAAAAAAGGAGGAGGTTCTCAATTCAACTGTATTTATATTTTTTTTTTATGTTTGTTATCTCAGAACTCGGTCAAATCTTAAAAGATTTAAAAAAATATTATTTTGTTTGCAAGATTATGCCTCCCGTTTGGTCCCATTCAAATTTTATCAAGCTATGACAATTACCTCCGGAGATATAGAGGTAAACAATATAAGCAAATTTGTATACTTAGATGACATGATTATAACTAGCCAGTACTTTGACTATCGCGGCATGTGAAGTCGGTTTTTTCGTTTTGTACGATCATAAATTCTTTATTCTAAGTTTAAGGGAAAGTTTCATATAATGAATTCTTAGCATCAACCTAGCTAGACCCAACCAATGTTGGAGGGTCATGACATCTGGGAGATACAATAAAACTAGGCACATGACAATTGACTTTTTGTCCTATGCACATATCCCACCCACCTTACAAGATAATTATAATTCTTCAACTAACCAGTAACAATATCAGCAAATTTAAACTGGGCAAACTCTTCATTTGAAGTGTCTTCAAAGTCTTGTGCTGTAATTTTGCTGACAGTGTCTACATCCACATCTAAGGAGTCTTTTTTTAATAGTTCTGCTTGAATTCTGGAAATGTTAACATTTTGAGTACATCAATGTAATATACAAATTAAAATGCGCAGCGAGTACATTAACTACTAGTACTCGGCAAACTCTATTTTATTTTAGTATTTATACTCGCCTGAATAACTTGGTTCAAGTAACAACTACTTGGTAATGATCTTTTATGTACACTTATTTTGGCAACAGTCACTCAATAGTACTGAACACAAACAATCGGTTTATATGTGAAACTTCTATTCAAAACGTGTATGATTTACAGCCGAAAACAATAGACTGATAGGTGAATACATGACTGCAGAGGTGTGGGTGCCAAGGTACCGATCGCTCGAGGACTGCTGGGAGGAAAATTTACAAACTTATTTTCATGCCTTTAAGCTAGCGATCCGCTTAGGTACAAAGTAATTATGTATAAACTACTGAACTGAGTAACTCGGCTGAGTACTCGGTTTACAAACATAAAACCGAGTAATACTCGGTACTTGGTAACACTAATACACTGCGCATCTCTAATACAAATCTATATAAACAAAAAAAAATGTTTACATACGAGGCTCGTTCAATAAATACTTAGCCTACAAAAGAAAAACGAAAATTTTCGAAAAGTGCCGATTTATTTTTCTACATAATCTCCTTTTAACTCAATACACTTGGCCCAGCGATGCTCCAACTTTTTTAACCCGTCTAAAAAATACGTTTTCCTGAAGTCTGCAAAATAGGCCTCCGTGGCGGCGATGACCTCCTCATTCGACCCAAATCTGTTTTCGGTGAGTGATTTTTCAGGTTTCGAAACAAAAAGAAGTCACAGGGGGCCAAGTCTGGAGAGTAAGGTGGATGGGGCAGCAATTCGTAGCGCAATTCGAATAATTTGGCCATGGCGACGGCAGAGGTGTGAGCCGGTGCGTTGTTGTGGTTGTTGTCCAATGTGAGCAAACGCGGCACCCATCGCGCTGACAGCTTTCTCATGCCCAGTTCTTCGTGGAGAATATGATGCACCGTTCTTTCTGCAATGCCCACAGTGTCAGCTATCTCGCGAACCTTCAATCGGCGGTCTGCCAACACGAGATTGTGGATTTTTTTTATGTTTTCCTCCGTAGTAGCCGTTTTTGGGGCACCTGGGCGTGGCTCATCAAAAACCGACTTGCGGCCACGAGCAAACTCGTTAAACCAATTCTTGACGGTTGCCATCGAAGGAGAAGAGTCACTGTACACAGCATCCAAGCGATTATTAATTTCATTGCGCGTTTTCCCTTCCAAAAATAAAAATCAAATCACCGAACGATACTGCTCTTTTTCCATTTTTGTTAAACTGACCAACACGTTCGCTTTCAAAGGCTATTAAAACAAAACTAATAGAGGTCATTGTTTAAAACTTTGACAGTAGGCTTCAAGAACATTGCACTGTACTATGGTAAATTTTTTTTGTAATCGCAGTGCCATTGGGCGATGAGGCTACGTACTTGTTGAATGACCACGAATGACTATGTCCATTATAGACTTAGAAACCATCCAAACAATGTGCAATGTGACAAAAAATTGATCCTTTGAGGGTTCCTTTTTCCTTTTGAGGTACAGAACCCTAAAAGTATATACCTCAGTGTTATTCCAGATAATCTAACTATATGTGCATGTATTCCAAATTTTATCTGAATCTATTCAGATAAAGTATTCTAGGCCTACCGTTTTCTCCATCTTCAACCTTGCTTACCACCAGGCGAGAGTGGTCGAACTCTAGCATATAACTATATAACTAGGATAACTATGTTTGTGTGACTGTTAGTATTGTAAGTACTATGGAATACAGAACACAGAAGTTTAAAATAGTAACTTACTTATCATTTTCATGCCGTATTTCATGATCGGATTTCAGGCTACTCTCGACTTCTATAGTGTTCAGAAGGTTCTTGTATTTCTTCTGAATTTCATTGAGAGGAGGCGTGACGACGGGCGAGCGCTCTACGCAAACCCCCGTCACTATATCCCATGAAGACTTCGTGCTAAGACCTGGGCATTAAATAATTCTATTACAACTTAATAAATATAAAACTCTGGAGAAAGGTTAGAACAGAAATTTACCTTTGATGAGAATTTTGTGACAGAGGTTGAACTCTGTTGTTAGAAACGTTTTGAGAAACATGATTAATTAATATTTATTGCAAAATGGGCCCAATACAAATAAAAGTATTTTTTTGAAAAACAAATTCAATCATCAAAGGGTTAAAACCACAGAACCCCCCTCTTTCCGTATATATAAAGTACTCTGTGCCCCCCTCTGTAGTCTGTGTACCACAGATTACTATGACTGACAATGACATTAACAATTACATTAGATAATTTAGACATACGTCAAACAATCAGGGAGGCTCTAGGATGATGGATTATAATGGATGGCGTCAAAACTTTGGCAGCATGTCCATTTTCTGTTTGTGTGAGTGTCTAGAACTGCTAGATTGTGCGTGAGTAGGGAAGTGATCACTAGTGCAGAACATATCGATTAAAAGGTGAAAAATGTATAAAACTAAAACTTATGTAAAAAGAAAACAATTTATGTGATAAAAATAATTAGTACTTTATTGCACTTATGGACATTAGTTATAGTTATAAAAATGCTACTAAGTACTTAAATAGTTTCCTTACTTAGTACTTAACTGTAATTAGTCAACTTTAATCTATAATTACCCTTGTCTGAAATACAAATCTTAAATGTTTTAGAAAACTGTGATACACGTGTCTCATAATTTTAATTAAAGAGTAGGTGTACCAATTTCCGAGACAATTGACCCAGAGAATAAAAAAAATCATAGAAAGTTCAACCCTCCATTTCACCCTCTTAGGAATAAAATTTTGTAAACCCTTTTCCTGGTGGATAAAACTTTTACAACCATTACAAAAAAACACACCCTCCAAATTTCATGTGTGTAGGTGTAGCAGTACCAGTGGTCACTTTAGGCTGCGTTTGATATATTAGTACGACAAACACGTGAGGGATTATTTTCGAAGGACTGTGATACACGTGTCTTATGATTGAATTTGATGAGTATATGTACAAACTTTCGAGTCAATGGACCCAGTGACCAAAAAGTTTCATAGGAAGATCAACCCTCTATTTTACCCTCTCAGGGGAAAAATTTCAAACCCTTTCTTGGTGGAAACCTACACTTCACAAAGAACACACCCACTTAAACAAAAAAAAAAAAATCCATATCGGTTAAGATTTGACGGAGTTCTGTGGTAAAAACGTTAAAAAAAAATACAAGGAGGAGGTTCTCAATTAGCCTGTATATACATTTTTTCAATTGAGAACCTCATCTTTTTTTGTGAAGTCAGTTAAAAATACAGGTGAATTGAGAACCTCCTCCTTTTTTGTTAAGTTGGTTAAAACAGAGTTCCTCACCGCGTCTGTCTGTCTGTCTGTCTGTTTGCAATAAATTCAGAAGCTACTGAACAGATTTTCATGCGTTTTTCACACATAGCTAGTGTGATTTATAACGAAGGTTTAGGTGTATAATTCATTAAGGTTTTGTGTGAATTAGTTGAAATATGACTATATAAAATAAACTTAAAAAAAAAATGAAACCGCCGAAAAAACTGAAAAGCAAAAAATAATTAAACTTTTTTATTTAACCTTATTAG
The DNA here is from genome assembly GCA_954871355.1 of Cabera pusaria. Taxonomy (NCBI): domain Eukaryota; kingdom Metazoa; phylum Arthropoda; class Insecta; order Lepidoptera; family Geometridae; genus Cabera; species Cabera pusaria. Next base: position 12,516,369 of record OX940893.1, read on the forward strand.
TTTAAGAACTTAGTTATTATGTTTAGTTAAAAACTCAAAACAATTACAAAAATATATAAAATATAAAAATATAAATATATAAAAATAATAAAAATATATATATATATATAACTTAGGTATATTAAGAGTAGTTTAAGAAGTTCGTTATTAAGGTTAAATAAATAAGTTTAATTATTTTTTGCTTTTCAGTTTTTTCGGCGGTTTCATTTTTTTTTAAGTTTATTTTATCATTTTTTGTGGCCATAATCTACTTGTTAAAAGCAGGCGTCATTGCTTACCCCTGGCCCGGACAAACTTTAAATAAAACATTTATGCTCTATAATAACAATAAAAATAATTTAAGATCACATAAAAAACTAAAAAAACCAACTTCCAACGTCACGCTAGTCAATTTCAATACTAAGTTTGAGGTGTTTATATTCATATCTCTGGAGATACATAACATATCTCGATGAAATTTAAATTGTACCACCTGTAAAATAACATGATCATCATCATAATAAGCCGGTATCAGTCCACTGCTAGACATATGCCTCTCTCAACACAAGCAACTGAGCCAGATTTTCGGCTCTTTGTTTAGTTTGTTTTTTCCAGAGTTTGTTGGCATACATTGATGATATGATAAAATCTATGAAAAAAAATGATATGATAAATATGGTAAAATCCAAAAAATGATACTTTTATCCATTATTTTTGTTGATTTATTCAAAACGGCTCGACCGATTTCGTTAAAATTTAAATGGGACCCTCTTGGTCCCTTTCCAATAAAAAAATATCTATCGAAATGAGACTACTCTGTAAAAAGTTATGCGTGGTCACACATAAAAAAAAATATACGCGTCGACTAACCTCCTCCGTTTTTTCTTTCGTCGGTTAAAAATGTGTTTAATTTTAAATCTAATTATTATTTTTCTAAAATAGGGCTGTTATCAGTAATCAAAAATCACATCTTATTATTAAGATGCTCTAATGACCTTTAAATAGTATTAATTTGTTATAAAAATGTCTGACACTGTTTTGTACTACTGCGTTCTTCATTATGTAATGAATTCTTAGTTTAAAATACTTTTCGCAAACGGATTTAATTAGTAAATATTTATGGTCTTCAAAAAAGCTAAAATCGATCTGGTGTCCATTTAAAGTTTGAAAAACATATTTGGTTGAATGCATTACTTGCAGTATTACGTCACGTATCATTTTAAATACGTCTTTGTTATTAAGTTTACTGTAATGTTCACATATCAAAGATTTACGCAAAAATTTTTCACATAATTTGCAAATGAAATATACGTCATTACTTGGATATACTAAGTCTCTCATATCCTTATAAGATGTCAATGAATCTTTTTTGGTGCCTTTTAATGCTGTTAAGCAATCTTCACAAATAATTTGTTTTTGCAAGCTTTTGACAACAAACCCTGATATGTAATAAATTACTTCTTGAACATATTCAGTTACTTGGCCTGGATCATTAATGTAACAATGATCATCATTATTTAAGAACTCTTGTTGAGTCAGCTCTTCTAATTCTTCTAACATTCTATGTTTTGCGAGAGAATTGTTTATTTTATCAACGTGTTCTGATTTTTTTGTCAAATTTAGGATATGTATATCCTCTAGAGGAATACAATTTCCTTCCGCAACTTTAAACTCGGCATGAACTAGCAACTTTTTATACGCTGTCCTGAATTGTTTTGCGGAAGGGTTGTTGTTGAAGCCACCCATTGATCTAACTGCACCAAAAAAGAGCTCAAGATGATCTTGGGACAATTTATAGGTACAAATAAAGTTTAGTTTGGGGCGATCATGGTCAAGCAAATAAGAAATGAGATCCTTTAATGATTTCAAGCAAATTATAAGGCCTATGAAGCCAGTTCTTCTTTGTGAGTTTACTACTTGAGTACCATCAGCGAATTTCAAGTTTTTTATGTATTCAGTTCCATCTTCTATTAGTTGTAATGTTTTATCTAAATTTCGAGGTACAATTGCTTGTTTGTATCCATACGAGTTAAGATTTCGCGAATTTAACAAACCAAATATATTATTTATAATTTTTATAAACTCGCAAGTTGCTTCACAGCCATCAAATTCAGTGAGTCGCATTTTATTCCGACAAAATAATAATGCATCGGCCACTGACTGGCTTAAGAGTTGTACAGCTAATTTTACTTTCATTTTTTGTTTTACGTAATCAATGTGACCTTGTCTTATTTTATTTGCCAAATGCAGTTGTTCTTCAGTTTGGAGTTGGTGAAGTAACTCAAAGTATTTAAAAGATATCTCATTGCCAACATCATCATAGATATTTTTTTTATCCCCTAAAGTATTTCGTACTAATTTTAAACAATGACAAGGATCAAGCAGAATAGAAATTTTAAAACCATTATGCTCAAACTGTGTATTAAAATTTTCTAGATCCAGATTGCAGCCAAGTTGTTTAGCCATCGCAATATTGTTAGGAGCTCCATAGAAAGTAAAAGACACTATGGTGACATCACACTCAATCAATAGGTCAAGACAGCGACGTACAAGTTCAGCTTTTTGCATACCAGTTATACCATTTATTAGAAAATAGCCAACTGGTATTTTAAACGACCCATTTACGCAGGTCACCATAAACGTGAGTGCTTCAGTGGCTACCGGAACACATTCATTTTCAATATTATTTCCTACATTTACGTAGCCGTGAGATTTATGACCATCCCACTCGATACATTTTCTGATGGCCATTTCATCCATAGTTAAGGCACCGATGATTGGTTGATGCTTTGATTTTGCTTTTAGTGTCTCAAAAGACTCTTTTGTTTTTGGATGGGGTAAGCAGGTATCAAAATATGTCCGTACGTATGTATATGCGCGTGGTGATAAAAAGTGTAGAGTTAGTACAAATTTTCTAAGTTCGGGTGAACATTTTTTTGGAAGGGATGCTTTATTTTGTTTTTGCTTAAACCTCAAAAGTAAATCTTTATTTTTGTCCCCAATGCTAGCCAACACATCTAAAGATTCAGTATTCACTAATTCTCTGTTTTTTAAATCATTTATTATATTTACCAATTTTGCATTTTTTTAAATTATTCTGCGTTTACTTTCTCTTAAAGTTTTAAGGAGCCTTAGACGCCACGAAGCCATTATCCGCGCTTTTGATAAAGATGTTAAAACCTTCATTGCTCGCCGAGGAGTTGTAGGAAGATCGTCTATCTTGACTCCACTAGCTTCAATTCTTTTTCGTTTCCTCGGTGACAGTTCCAGGTTTTCATTTTTCTGTTTTCTTTTTTTAGCTACTGACGGCTGATAATAATTGGGGTATCCTTCAAAAATCACCGGTACTGCGTCTGTTTTAAGTTTCCTGATTGACAACCCAGGCACAAAACTGGATTTTTCAAAATGTTTTGAACAAAGTCTGGAGTATTTAGTCGGTTCCCAATTTTCGCGCCTTACTGCCTTTATCCACTGATCTCGGATTTCCGGACATTTTGGAAACCTTAAACATAATTATATATTTTTATTTATGTGGAAAACTGTTACACATTCTTGATAAATATATATATATAATAGCATTATCATAGGTAATTATAGATTGAATACGAGTAAGTATCAGTGCTGATAATATAATTAGGTATCTAGTTACTACTAATTTTGTGCGACATTACATTGATCACTTTTATAATAATTTCTTTTTCGGTTTTTTCGTTTAGACGATGAACGATAAGATCGTTCACAAAACGAAAAAACCGACTTCAAATGCCACGCTAACTATTTTCAGTATAAAGTTGGAGGTGTTTATTTAGATATCTCTGGAGATACTTATCAGTTCTCGAAAAATGTACAATGGGACCAAACAGGCAGCATACTCTCCCAAACAAAAAATAATTTTCTGAATCAGTTAAGAATTTACGGAGTTATGAGGTACCAAACATAAAAAGGCGAACTGAGAACCTCATCTTTTTTTTGTGAAGTAGGTTAAAAATGTTTAAGCTTCGTTCTATTCGAGGCCCTACGCTAACCGTTCCATCCTTAATAAAATCATCATATTATAAATCAACTAGCTGGGCCCCTCGGCTTATCCCGCGTTTAATGACAGTGGCAACATGCGCGTGGGCTGTGGGCTATTTCATTGGCTTCAATTTCGTTTTCCCGGTACTCTATTTGTTTTTTCTAAAATAAAAGTAGCCTAGGTAACTTGATAGTTACACTTTTAACATCAGCTATCTGCCAGTGAAAGTCCCGTTATAATCAGTCCAGCCATTTCAAAGATAAGCCGAAACAAACAGACAGACAGACAAACATTTGAGTAGTACCGTATATATATATATATATATATATATATATTTATATATATACCGTAAATACCGTTTAGTAAGTACCGTGTATACTTTCATATGCATTTAGTGAAAAGCTGTTATTTTGGAATTACAAACAGACACTTCAATTTTATTTCTCTGAATATTTTTAGTGTTAAATTTATAGTTATCGTTTATATATTTAATGTTTTAAATTTAATCCTAATCCTAATCCTAACTAATATTATAAATGCGAAAGTAACTCTGTCTGTCTATCTGTCTGTGTCACTTTCACGCCAAAACCACTGAACTGATTTAAATGAAATTTGGTACCCAGATAGTCTTGACGGAGAGGGGGAGAGGAGATTAGCCCAGCGTGGTCCGGTGCGGTGTAGGTGGGATAAGCATGTGTCTTATTTGTAAAATAAGTAGCCTAAATAATTAAAAATGCTACCCAGAGACACTACCACGCGGACGAAGTCGCGGGCACAGCTAGTGTTATATATTCCTTTTTATAAGGGTATCGACTATATTTATCGACAAAGTTTTGCACAATTCTCGTACATCACTAGCCGGGCGGCGTAAAAGAATGATTGTTATTTACATAAATTAAAGCTTTAAAATGATAACCATTTACCACCACGGTAGTTATATGACGAAAAAGATGTATATTGTGTAAGCAAATTAAATATTTTGATTTAAAAATTGGTTATTTATGATAATAAATGCCCACAAAGACTTACATGTGAAATGATAATTCTGGATCTTTTACGCCTCCTTTAGTTGTTCTAGATGGACAAAACACAGCACAACACGACATAATTTAAATATGTAACAGGGTTTCAGTCTTTGTAGGTATGTTTCTATTTAATTTTTAATTTATAAATATAAAGCGTCGCTTTATTATGGCCTGCTAGCTGGTCAAAAATGGACATGATCACCCATGCGCGAGGTTGTCAATTTGATATTAGTTTTCTCGTTTACTCTTATCTCGCGACCCCTGTAATAGAAAGGGTAGGACAATGTGTTGATAGAATGAAAGTCGATGTGACAACGTCACATGGCTGACATGGCTCCATCCATTATAATCCATCATCCTAGGGGAGGCTCCCCGCTCCCAGTCCCACCCCACCCTGCAGGGCTGTAAAATTATCGTATTTTGACGTTTTTCCTGGAGGTGGTGGTGATGGTATAATGTAACAGGACAAGCACGACGCTCGCCTGGTGGTAAGCGATAACGCACACAACAATGACAACGCACACACTTTTTCACGTTCCACTCACTAAAACTTAAAATGAATATATAATACCTTGACACTGGCTATATAAACTAATTGTGTGGAGCTATAATGAAAATAAAAAACGTCAAACATGTCAATGTCTCTTGTTTTGTATGTGCACTAGCAACATTTTGGATGTGTCAAATTCTCCCTTTTCCGGTTCTAGTGTCAAAGAAAGTGGGTGAATTTGTTTTTACATGTAAAAATCCTAATAAATCTCAAAGAATATCTGCAATTATTGCGTTTCAGCGATCTCTTCAAATGTGCTATATTGTGTTAAATCAGCTCTAAATAATATTTAATTCACATACTCTGAAAAATCGTCTAACAACACTTGTCAACTTACGTTGATAGGTTAGAATTTATCGGTTTGTTTCTTTTTAGGCCTAGATATGAAGCAAATCGTTGCTAACCAAAAGGTGAAGATCCCAGACGGGCTCACCGTCCATGTGAAATCAAGATTGGTGACTGTGAAAGGGCCGCGCGGAGTTCTGAAGAGAAACTTCAAACACTTGGCTGTGGATATTCGCATGGTGAACCCTCGCCTCCTGAAGGTTGAGAAATGGTTCGGTTCCAAAAAGGAGCTCGCCGCAGTCAGAACTGTATGCTCACACGTTGAGAACATGATCAAAGGTTGGTAAGAACTGTTGTTGTCATATTGTTTACCTCCAAGAAACAAATGTTGAAATGCTTACTTTATCCGAATCTGCTTGAATACAGAGCTTACTCTAGTGCTGCTTGCTGTACTTTATAACTTTTAATAGTGTTATAAATAAAGTTTATCTTGAAGTATAAACTTGCATTACATTGTAACCTAGTAAATTTTAATAATATAAATAATTTATTTCTTTCACAAAGTGGTTCTTATGTTTTAACCTACACTATTGGCTGATTTAACTATATATCTAATATTGTGAAACAATGATAAATGCATATGCTGTAAAGAAAATATCTTCTGTATGTAAACACTAAGTAATTTGATGATTGCCAATTTTAAAGTTTATTTAAATTGCTACCTACAAATCGGAAACATGATCCCCTAATTATGTTTCAGTGATTGATAATGTAAATGCTGATGTGCAATTTGTTTGAATTTCCACATGCATTTTATTTAAATTATTTTGTTGTCTTAAAGTTAATAAAATAAACCATTGGTAGCAAGTTGGAACCTTTTGTATTTTCGTCTGCCATTTTTGTGCACACTATCAAATACTATTTGTGTCCCAACAGCTGACTTCCAAAACCAGTTCTCGCTCAAGGCTTAAGGGCTATTCACACATTTCCGAGTCAGGTGTTAGTATCGTTCGTATATCCTGAATACACCTGACACACAAGTTGTACGTAACGTTTTAGGTTTTTACCATTCTCAACTACATTGTCACTTTTAATCAGGTTAGGGTGTAGTCAAACCCTAGCCAATGCTATAAAAAACAATATGTCGTTCACAAATAAGAATAGTAATTTCTTCATATTTAATAGATGACAAGCTGTACCTTCAACAATATTACCCACTGAATTTAGTCTATATGTCCATTTAGAGTTAAAGTAATCTCTAGTCCAAATCTATCCAGTTGTTTCAGCCTAAAGGTGTAACTGACATACACACACACACATTTGCATGTTCAATATTTGATAATAGATAAGCAAACACTGTAGCCCATCTTCCAATGAAATGACTCCATGCAATCTATGTTATGATGATAATTAAGATACTAAAACAACTGACTTCCATGCCCCACGAGTCAAATTCAGTAGCATGTTTGAGACCTTTATCGTCATACCTCTGGAGATACTTATCATATCTCGATGCATTTACAATGGGACTACCTCGGAAACGTAGGGTACGTTTAGTAGGATCACAATTGACGGAGTAATCGCATAACATACATATAAAAAAAACATAGACAAATCGAGAACCTCTTTTTTGGAAGTCGGTTGAAAAGCTTTATGACCACATAGTTATTTCCAACATTATCAGTTATAACACTATACTATTGTTAATTTCAGGTGTGACACAGGGATTTCAATACAAGATGCGTGCTGTATATGCTCATTTCCCCATCAACTGTGTCACCACTGAAGCTAACTCAATCATTGAGATCCGTAACTTCCTCGGTGAGAAGTTCATCAGGAGAGTAAAGATGGCACCTGGAGTCACCGTTATGAACTCCCCCAAACAGAAAGACGAGCTGATCATTGAAGGAAACTCTCTCGAAGATGTCTCCAGCTCAGCTGCCCTTATCCAACAGTCCACCACAGTCAAAAACAAGGACATAAGAAAGTTCTTGGACGGACTTTATGTATCTGAAAAGACTACAGTTGTAGCGGATGAGGTTTAATGACATTACATAAGTTTCAACATCAATTTGGATTTTTATTATTAAGTTATGTGATAACCTCTGACTGTGTTGACTCCAAACCTTGTGTAAGCCAAGAAGGATGAGCTCTGCAAGTACTAAAACTTGCTTATTCAGATGCATATTTACATAAAGTTCAGATGTTGATGGAAACACTTATAGTTTCGTCATCTCCATCTGTCTGTCTGTCCAAGGTTTTGCTAAGAGACCGTTAATACTAGAAAGCTGTAATTTTGTGGGGGTATGTATATAAATTATGCCGACAAAGTGCTGGAATAAATTTTGACAAATATTTTTTTTGGGGTAGCTCCCCTATATGAGAAGTGGGGATACATTTTTTTTTCATCGTCTGGGGTTTCAACCCCATCGTGTGGGGTATCGTTGAATAAATAAATAAGTAAATAATAATAAATGACTTAAGGGTTGCTAATACCATTTTTCAATTGAATGCTCCATTTACGAAATATTAAACTTTAAAGTGCAAAATTTTGTTCCAGTAGGGCGCCCCCCCCCCCCTAAAAGCTAAACTGCTGGCTTGAAAAATCTGGAAAAATTCGTGATAATAGCGCATTTTATGAACTTTATAGGAAAATTATAGCGGTTAAGATAACTTTATTAGTTTAGCAGTAATAGTCGTTGAACTTGGGTGTTGGATAATTTTGTACCAAATACAAAATCCTTAGAATAAATCTTTTAAAGTGACAAAGACGGAGTACCTAGTTGCTTGTTTATATATACGGGTAAAGACTTGCATTGAATAACAGGCCACTACGGAACCCTACAATGTGCGTGGCTCGACACGCACTTCGCCGGTTATTTTATTTTATAAAAAAGTCCACAATTCTGGGAATAACTTTATATGTATAGTCCCTGAGATGTAATGAATCTGATTTGACACAAATAACAGCTGCTGTGTTAAATGTTATGTGGTTGCTTTTCGCTACTTTTATTAATTGATTTTAGAAAGAAAAATATTCTAAGATGCCTTGGTATATACTCCATGAGATGTAATTAACCTGATTTTGAAAACAAATTACAGTTGCGCTGTTATAGTTGCTTTTCTTTACTTTTATTGTCTGGTTTTGGAAAAGCGTAATATTTAAGAAGCCATCCACTTTAGGTAAATATGCATCTGATTTATCCGATATCTACTTATTGAGGTTACATGTGAAATGTTGAATCTGATCATTATTCTGATAGTTGATTCTGCTTATGATAGCAGATTCGGAATATATGTTGTAGGCAGATAGCATATAGCAAATAAACGCGTAGCCAATTAACTAAACAGCGCCGTTCAACTAAATTAATGAATGAAAGCCAGCCGTAGCGTTTGTTAATTGGCTGGCTAATGCTAGGCCAGTCATATAATGTCTTAGTCTGACACTAAGGGCCGGCGCTCACTGCTGGCACGGCACGGCGTGTCATGGCAAAGGATTTTATTACTATTCAAGTTATTATGAATCTTATTTCAATGAGTTTAGAATTCATGTTACTTTATTTTGATACCACGATGCCGCGGCATAACGTGACGTGCCGCGGTATACTGCGGCATGACGCGACGCGCCGCGGGATGCTGCGGTATGGCGTGTCATGCCGTTTCATTGTACGGGTTGCATTTCCCAGAATTGCGAAAAAAAAACCCAATTTAACAACATTGGCTGAGCTTTCAGTAAGATGCCACGGCATGCCCCGGAACGCCGCGGGATGCCGCAGCACAACCTGCGTGCCATGCCGTCAGTGAGCGCCGGCCCTAAGGCAACACATTGGGAACAGTGACGTGCGCCGACGAGCGCAGCGAGGAGAGCCGCGGCAGCGGCCGCGCGGCACCAGAAATATATGGATATAAGTATATACATATATATTTTTGGTGACGCGCGGCCGCTACCGCGGCTCTCCTGCTTGGCTCGTCGGCGCACGTCACGCGGTGGTCACTGTTCCTAGTGTGTTGCTTTAATGGCAGACTAATGAACAGGCTAGGCAAATAATGAAACATCATCGATCCAAGTCACTTACCTAGATGTTTGTTTAATCAAATAGCTAGGCAAGTAATGAAACGTCATCGATCCAAGTCATTTGCCTCGCTATTTGATCAAATGTCTGGATATCATTCAGGAATTTAGTTGAACGGCGCTATCTAGTTAAGAGGCAGCTAGCTAGGCGTTTAATTGAACGGCTAATTAAGCTGTCTGCCTGAGACATATACTTACCGAATCCTTTATCTGCAATTTTAACACAAACGTTTTCGCAAAATTCCGGCTTTGCGATTTCGTAGCACTGGCGTCGGATCGTAAATAAAATCAAACAGCACTGCGGACTCGCATTATCGGTACAGATGTGCAATTTTGAACCGACGCAAAAAGACGAGTGTTCAACGCGTATTCTATCTCTTATGTCGATGGAAACAAACCAGTAGGTCCATACGGGATTTATCTGAATTAATATTACATCTATTATGTTTCTTTGAAGTGTCTCACACTGTATATTTTCATATTTTCGGGTTCGAGTCCCGTCGGTACGATGAAATTTTGGATTGTGTTTAACAATTTACAAAAATAATACATCTGAGACACATAGATGGTGTGTGAGCCGCATTGTAGTAGCGCCACGCCACACTCGACAGAGTGTTTTCAGTAGTAGGGCTATTCTGTAAGCTATCTCGGAAGCGGAATCCGCGGTGAAATTTCGTATTACGAAATCAAACCGTTACGATTGAATTTCGTAATACAAAATTCGAATCTCACCGCGGATTCCGCTTCCGAGATAGCTTACAGAATAGCCCTACAGGCAACGTAACCGGACAAGGAGGGAGGAGGATCTCGTTGGTCTGTATATATGTTCAATGATTGTCGACCGATATGCTACGAATAAACTATAAGTCAATTTATTCGTAGCCGATATTCAAAGTTATTTTTCTACTAGCTGCTGTCCGCGACTTCTTCCGCGTAGTAATGAAGATATAAAGTACTATGAAGTTTATTTATAATTTAAGATACCTACTTTATTAAATAACTAACAGCTAGCGATAGCAATCAGAAAACGTAAACTTCAAGTGGCGTATAGCAGGGAAAAATTTGTACATTCGATACGTGCGACAATGACGCCTGCCCTCACCACAGATAGTACACTATATGGGTATACTAGCTCTCAAATGAATGCCCGTTCGGGTAGCCAGCTAATAGCTAATACCTAACGACGGGCCGCCTCTCGCCCCCTGCTTGTCTTCAGCTATAATGCTCTCTCTAGCGTCGTGCGATTGAAACAAATGGTTTTATTGTTTATCATTTGTTAAATCTGAGATGTTACTTATTTCATTCCTTTCTAGACCTATTTAAAAGATGGTTAAAAAGAAACATTTTGATTCCCTTTTGAAATGCGAATACTTAAAACATAAACGGTCATATCTTTTGATCGCGTTGACCTATAAGTTTAGTTTTTTCACAGATGAAAGATATTTGATATAAGTTTCAATTTGATATCTCTACGCATTCTTGAAAAAAGGGTATTGACAAACAGACAGACGGACAACAAAGTGATCAGGAACCGATGAAACTGGCTCGTATCGATTTATCTATTATAGAAAACGGTAAGTAAACAATAATAGATTTTTCAACGTAAATAATTTTATTCAAACTATTCTATTGAACATCACTAACTCATAAACATTGTACATCTGCAAATATGGTTTGTAAAATTAAACGTTAAAATGAAATTAATTACACTTAAATTACAAATGAATAACACTCAATCGAATTAAATAAAATGACTACTTAATAAAATAAAATAAATACCTATTAAAAATAAAACATTCTCTTATAAAATATTGTTAATACATCGGTATAGAACTTAAAAATAAATTACAATTTATTTTTATTATTATTTACACAACGATAAACATTTCTAAAGGAATTAGGACAAACTGCTATAAAAATCGTTCATAATTTTCAATTTCATTATGATAATTAATTAACCATTCTGTTATTTATTCACTTGGCAGTGCCAAATCTTTGGTAGCTAACAAAAATAAAGTTCATCATAATTCCTTTATTCGTCAAAATCTATATAAAACCTTTGTCATGAAATTCGAAAATTAATACTCGGCTATCGATAGTTTAAAACCTGCGGCTCCAAACTATGACAAATGTAAGAATTAAGTACATGCTATATTGTGAATGACAATGAAATAAAATTATTGGCTTAGTAAATAGTAAACATGATTAGAATACTCCTCGGCGCCACCGCCGCAGTATTGCAATGCAAGCTACATCCGTTCAATACTGCAGCTTGCAGCCCCATATTTGCAGATGGGCATTCAGTTATTCCGTAAGAAAATAAAATTCTCAATAAATAAATGTCAAACACTATTTAACTGGTGAGACATTTCACACCGTATAACACAATTGCTTACTATAAAAATGATCAACAAACAAGTTTGCACCTCGCCTAACGTGTCAAAGAGGACATCGTGCACATAAAGGTATGTCATGAGATTCAATGGTATAATAGGTTGCCGCTTGAGCAAATAATCCCGATTACATATCTTAGCCTAGCCATGCGTGAGGTGGGTTCTAATCTGCGTCAATAGTAACTTCATCACAACTAAACGTACAATAATTCATTAATATAGCACTTCAACATCACCGGTGCTCTGCTCGGTCGCATACGATACGTTCCCTATTAGAATATCGTAATCACTAACTCTTAACACTCGACCGAATTTAAATCGTATCTAGCAACCTGAGTAAATTAACAAGTTCAATATATTACCTTTTAAAATTTATTAATATACAATAAATGTACATATTAAATCGAAGCGCTACGAGTGGGCTCTGTCGAACGAGTAAAAAATAATTCGATATAGTGTCGAAACATTAAGATACGAATAGCACAATAAAAAAACGTAAGCGTATATTGATCTACAGTGATCGCCGTGCGTGCGAGAGCCAGGCGACGGCTCGCGCTCGGGTGAGTCAACATTACAATGAGATAACGCTAAACGATTCGGGCGGGGTCGTCTACGAAGCGGTGATCGAAACGTTGCGATCGTGGAATTCGAGCGCGCCACGTATCGCTTATCGATCGAGAGTACGCGGGGATCGGTCGCGGGTCGGTCGGTACAATCTAAGTATAAAAGGAAGAGTCGGCGTGTGAACTCGAGGCACTATGATAGGTACTAGGTCGTCCTAGGGGAGAGGATATGGCACGGGTCTCAGAGCGGGTCGCGGCGCGGCACCCACACGGCGGGCCCGCTCTCGGCCGTGATCACCGCCTTCACCTTGCCGTAGATCTCCTCCGGCGTGTCGCCCGTCACCACGGCTGGAACATACACAACAACATTGCTATAACACTCACATTGAAAATGTTTCAAACCCCGTAATGAAATTTTAAAAACATCTGCTCCTTAAGTAGTTGAGGAATTTGGTACCCTGTAGATTTAAATAAAGCCAGGAAGAAGGTCAAGCAAGGTACCACCATATTTTTATAATATCATTCAAGTAACAGAATACCGAAATTCGTCACGATCAGACCTGACCTAAAAAAAATAGTCCACGAGGGGAGTCTATGTCTACACAGGACAACGGTGATTGGGGGTTAGAGCCGCACTAATTCTACCCCCACTATGGAAGCGCCATGAGCTATTGAAGAATATACGCTATTGTTGAACCCGTCATGGCTATTCAGTTAAATATGTCTAAATAATAAAGCGGATTTGCAAAAGCATTGATACATACTCGTGTATCGCATAAAAGATTCTGCGCGCTTACCAGTAAAGTATTCTGCGAATTCTTGTTCCATTTTCAATGCTCGTTCGTATGTTTTCTTCGCTTGTTCTTCAGTCATTCGTTTATTCATCTCCCTAAAAGACAAAGAAAAATACCATATCAATAAAAATGAATAAATAAATGGATTACCACCATCAAGGAAAATCCACCGCCATAACCTAATATCACCTGGAGACACTGGAAGCTATTGAGAAGAGAGCCAGCTTTTGAGCTGAAAGCTTTTGAGAAGAGAAACTCATTACCGACGATAAAGCAAGCGAGTAAGCAAGAGATTCCAGAGGCTCGAGCATCGCCGAAAACTCGCTTCTTTTTCGGTTTTATATCGGTCGGATACATTTCGGAGAGTGTGCTACGGAACTGCATAATTTGATTGCACCATCCCCAATTTATAATCGAACAACCAGAGATACTAAACGACGCATTGATGCATTTACCCGAACGAAGCGATTTGCTTCTTCGTTCATCATACCAAACGCCAGGGAATAGAATACCCTGCCTGAGTCTATGTTTCAGGATTAGTTTTTTCTTTTAATATCATATAGGCTAGTGTTGGACCACTATCTCACCTGTTGGTAAGTGATGATGTGGTCGAGGATGGTAGCACGTTAGGCCTAGACCGCCTAGACTGGGAACTGGCTCTCAAGTGCAATATTGGGGTATTCACATCATGAGTGAATATAATGTGTAAGCGCGCTCTATCATCGATCGCATCATCGCTTACCACCAGACAAGATTGTAGTTAAACTCTAGCCTATCAGATATATAAAAAAATCACGTCTATTAACTCGTCCTTTAAATCGAAAAATATTAATTTCATTATTATGGCAGAATAATTGGTACGAAAGTATTTTACTCACATAATAGATTCTACACTCTTTGGTTTGATAAATATGGCAACGGGGTAAAGTTGCGCCACTTGTAGTCTCTTGATAGCGTTGCCGCTCACGTCCAAAATGCAGTGCTTGCCCTGGGAACAATTAAATGTTATAGATTAACTTTTATAATATATATGTATAAGTTTCTCTTGAATTATAACATAAAAAGTACAAGTATTAGTGACCAATACCCTAAAATGCAAGCATTAAACATTGATTAAAAAATGTTTGTCATCGTTTCCAGTGCCCAATTTCCAAGGGGCCCTGCCCGCCCAGCTACCCTGACCGATTTTTTTTTATCAACATGTACATTCCCTTTTACTAATAGCTCTAAAATCTACATCCAAAATAGCTCCAGGATATAGGGGGGAGGGACCTCAAATGTCAAGTGTCTAGGGGCCCTAGGTCTCTCAATCTGGTCCTGATCGTTTATAATGTTAAATAATTAATAAAAATAAAAAAAATAATAATTTTATAATGTAAATGTTACCGGAAATGTATGTAATCCGTCATTGTATACAATTCCTAGGAAATATATGTAATTCCTAAAATCTCACGGAAATGGTTCGAGCATTTACCAATGGAGATGTTAACGCAAAGCGTACACCCCCTCTGCTGGCCATATAGCCATTATTGGCCATATGAGCGTGCGTGACTGCGCTGTATTTTTAATACTGAGAATTAATAATAATACTGAGAACTAATTTCAAGAGTGAGACACGCAAACCGGTTGTTGTAACCTACTTCCCACCTCCAGATGCACACCACAAGTGCCTTCGTGATGTCTATAAAAATATATAATAAACTGCCCGAACACATCGGCAGTGAACTTAATGAAAAGTCTTTTTTAAAACAAATTAAACAAATACTAATTGACAAAAGCTATTACTCAATCGAAGTATATCTCAACGACAAAAATATACTAATGAAATAATTGACATTTTAAAATTGCTTAGATTTCAATAGACTTCAATAATATAATTAATTCATAATAAAAATTGTTTATAATAAAATTACTAAAATATAAATTCAAATTCACTTATAATATAATATTCAAATTGACGTATAATAAATTGACATAATAGTTAAATTAATAAATACAATATAATAATTTTATGTAATGCAGAAAATAAAATTCAAATTTGTACTAAATTAGATTTTAAAAATTAGCCTTCCTCTGCTCTAATATTGTTGTGCCCGACAGGGTCTCTAATGTACTGTATTTATTTATAAGATCTTTTATAAACATTTAGAGAACGCAATAAACGAATGAATTATGAATTACTGTGTGCGTGTTTCAAGCTAGAGTGCGGGATCGTTAAAGAGAGTGATTTGGGTGTGTGCAATGCGTGTTTACCTCGTCCCCCGTAAGTATCGGCAGAAAAAAATGTTTGCGGATCACAACGTTAACATCTCCATTGGTAAATGCTCGAAGCGGAAATGTGTAAAACAAATTATATTAGACACATTTCCTAGGAAATTTATACATTTCCTAAATAGCAATCGGAAATGTAAAATATTTGAGATATCAATGGGTACGCGGGGTATGGTTAGGTTAACGTGTTTTATTACAGATAGCATTATTTTTATACATTTCCTAATCCGATATTGGAATTATATACAATTCCTAGGAATTTTACAAATTTCCCAGGATATTTATGTATTAAATAGTTTTTGAAACAATAATTTTATACATTTCCTAAATAGCTTCGGAATTGTATAAATTTCCTAGGACTTGTATACAATTCCTAGATTTCATACGTTTCCGGTAACATTTACACTACATGTCCAATAAATGTCCTACATGTACACTGTCATCCAAAGCGTAACATAATAATATGCTGATGTTAAGCTATCAAATAAGACCTTCAGTAAAAAATTAGTCCAGCTCAAAAAAGTGCGTCGTGGCTTTGAACTTTGACAAATTATAATTTTCATTTTAGAGGGTGATTTGCTTATACGGTTGACCGTATATTTTACTCATAGATTAAGGGCCAGTTTCACCGGTTCCTGATAGCTCTTTTAGGAACTTATCTGACAGATTTTCGACAGCTTTTATATAGTGTCACATGTCAGATAATTATCTGAAACATCGAGTATCGGTGAAACTGGTCCTAAGGACGTGTAATGCGAGGTCTGTGATTTTAATGTGTAATCCGAGATCTGTGATTTTACCACTAAATGTTATTGCCGACTATTCCCATACCGCTCCAATCCGGCAAAAAAGTTCATTACAATGTAAGCCTTATGATGTTTACTGTAGACAGACTTTACATTGACAACACAAAGAGCAGACTACGATACATACCTTTTCAGCGACCTCTCGCACGGACGCCACCGAAGTGCCGTACAGGTTGTCATTGTACTGTCCCGCTTCTATAAACAAGTGGTTCTGTATATCTCGCTCCATTTGCTCCCGGCTCGCTACAAAGTGATAGTCGCGCCCATCCACCTCGTAGTCGCGTCGAGGTCGGGTCGTATCTGGAGTATGAAAGAGATACATATAGTTTTTATTGAATACTACAATTAAAAGTGATAGAAACTTAAAACTATAACAATCAACACCATTATATGTACATGTTAAAGTCAGTTTGCATATTTATTTGTTCGTTACCTTATCACAGTCAAACGGCTGGACCGATTTGGCTGTACTTTTTTGCCGCAGGGTAAAACTACATTGTATTATATGTATACATACATAAAATCACGCTTTTACTCGTTGGGGTAGACAAGAGACTTCTTCTTTCTGGGGTAAAACGAATTAGGTTATATATGTGTTGACAGACTAAAGACCTGTGTCACTGGTTCCTGATAAGCCTAGAAGTTTATCATTATCAGCCGGTATCAGTCCACTGCTGGACATAGGCCTCCCTCTGCCACTCAGCCCGATCTTCAGCTCTTTGTTTCCAGTCACCACCCACCGCTATGCGAATGTTGTCCACAATGTGCTCCACCTGGTCATAGGACGTCCAGCGTCCTACGCTAGCCGATTCGCGGTCTTCACTCTAGATCCAGTCTACTCCAACGGTTATCGGTCCTACGGCAGATATGACCAGCTCATTGAAGCCTAGAAGTTATCTGACCTATTTTTTGCCCGTTGGCGTAAGGATAGAAATAGAGATCGCCGGTTCAAATGCTCAGTCAGTTAATTTTTTTATGTGTATTCATGGGTGTTCGTCCACAGGAGGTAGAATCAATATTACATTGTTCCGACTGGCTTGCTATCAAAAAGTAGCTCTAGACCTAGCGTGTTCACCATCTTTAACCATATAATCGCTTACCACCAACCAGGTGAGTATACAAAAAATATTTTTGACATCTTTTGTATGGCGTTACTTGTCTGATAAATATATTATCTGTTTATTATCATCATCGGTATCAGTTATCATTATAATATTATTTGTCTCATTAGGAACCGAAGCTAGGCGTAAATCAAATATTATAGATGAACTTACGAGGCACGCAGCTTCCAAATTTATCCGGGAACTCCGATATGAGGTCATCGTTTATCCTATCCTTGAGCGGACCCAGGATGATGACAGGACGCGTGTAAGTTATAGTCAATTGTTGCACCGTTTCATAAGATAGCACCGTTTCGTCCTGACCTGTAACACGGTACAATAAGTTTCACAATGCTCTTCTATCTTCTGGAACATCAATGAGTCACACTATGTCATGGTCAGCTGATTCCAAAATCCAAACAAATGCTCTGAAATGGTATGCTAATTTGTACTTTGAACTTAAAGATTTACTATTAAGTAACCAGTCACCAGTGCACGCGTGCTCCAATCTAGAATTTCTATTCAATTTTGTGCGACAGTGCTGCCAAAGTTAATAATTTTGAAAATACGTTAAAATTGCACCAATACCAGCAGGCATACGTACAACATCTAGATTTTCAAGTGTAAAAAATGCTCTTTATCGAATTGTACAAATATCGTTCGGCTGATTTCTGATTTGGAAGTATGTTTTACCTGCCTGAATATTTAGATATAAAATCTACATAGTAAATCTAAGCCTTCCTCGAGACATGAAAGTTCCATCATGTAAAGATTTTTAAGTCACAAATGGATAAGAAAGAAGAAAAATAATATTAAGAAATTATGAAGCTAAGTGAATATTACTCTATGAAGTTATCTACGACTAACATGTCCGGATATTCTAGTCCTAATACAACATTTACTCGCAAGCAATCTTAGATCTCGATTATCTATAAATCTGTACCATTTTCGTCTTTCGTCCTAATAATATTTAAGATAAACTTAGCTAACTACAGAAATGAAACTTCGTTTACATAATTTGAAACTGAAGCCATACAAAACTGCGCAACAAATCGAATACAAAATACGCTAGGTACTCTAACGCCTAAATCTATCAACATCGAATATATGGACCGGCGATCTAACGTAACCCTGACATGCTTCTGTCGGCGAGAATTAACCGCGCACAATGCCATAATAAGTGTTTACTTCGCGCTTTAATTCAGGCCTCGGCTAACGCGTACAAGTCCGCAACAAGCGAATGCGATACGGGACGTCGGCGTCGGCGATAATTTACATCGTCCTCGGATCGGAAGCGAAAAAAAATCTAATTCTATAAAGTAAACCAGCACAGCGAAACTCGTAAAACTGAAAACAAGCTCGAATGAGATGTCGCGATGTGTATGCCGACAAGTGCATGCCGGTGACGTGCATCGTGCGGCGAAGCGCGCGCGAGTGCGGCATGCGGCCGGACCCGTGTCGGACTGTCGGTGCTTCCAGCGGCCGCCACTCCGCCGACTAGACTGTCGCCTCGTTTCCAACCAAAACCGACCGAACGGAAACGATCACAAATAATAAAAGAAAAAACTGGAGTGTTATTGAAATGAAAACTACGTTTCTAATTGATGATCATAACCAGAATGCGGGAGGTAAGGTATCGGCTACGGCACTCGCAAGCTACGCCTCACTCCCATAACTTACTCTCGTCCTCGAGATAAATGAGCGTTATCTCCTCCATCATGGGAAGTTCCACTCGGTACAAGATTTCCCCTACACGTAGAAAAATTAACGTTACATACATTATAACAGGTAGGTCGGGGACGCGGGACCGCGGCGGGGGGGACTTCGTCGTTCTACGTCATGAGGAGGCTTACAAAACAAACAGCAAATAAAAGTACAGTCTCGGACCAGATGAATGTTAACATGTAGGTATGTTTCGCTTCGGTAAGGCGACTAGAAGCACAGAACGGCGGCCGCGGCTGTGCCCGCTGCGGCCCATTCTTGTACCGACATTAACTACATGTGAAACACCAAATAGTTTCTCCTAAAGCTGCTCTACTGAACAACTATGTTCTCTCTTTTATTGTACATTAAACTTATGCTTTAATTCTGAACAAATTAAGATAAAGTTTGAGTCCGTTTTCGACCGCGGCGGCCATGTTTATTTTAGAATAAACGAGCTAATAATGGCCCTTATGCTAAAGCTAAGTAGCATACCCAAGCTTTATTGTAAAGGTCTATCCTTACATATTAGGGCGACATTGATGAGAAAGGACAATATTTTGAGGTGACCCGAGAAGGCCTTTTTTAGATTAACATAGGTATTCAGTTGAGAGCCGCATCGGTACAAAAAAAAACTATCTATAACACACATAGGTAATGAGTACACAGCTCGGCGGTCGCTCACAACATCATATAAAATCGACAAGCGACAAAATATAACGCCGATAATCAATAAATATCTCTAACTATAATTATAAAGGTATATCTTTATAATTTATATAAATCGAATTTAGGCGTCACCATGCTTCTCCATACACTACAAGCGATAATTTACTCACATAGATCCGATACAATTCGAATAATAAATAAAATTGATAAAAGTAAAAAATAACAATTGAAGTAGAATTTTACTTTTGCCTTTTCCAAATTGAAAAGACACTTCCAAGTCCATGTCTTATAATATCTGGACTATATGTTTTGTTGGACATGTTTTTGTCGTAATGGTACTTGCTGAATAATCTCAAGTAGCAAATAAAACATTATTACATAATTTGATTTGAACTTACAATGCTTGGCAAAAATATGACACATTTAAATAATTTAAGTGTATGTACTAGTCTGTAGTATTTAATAATATTAAGTTGGCCGGTTTCACCGATTTTCTATAAGACTATTAAAAACTCATCTGACAAATATTTAATAACTTTATTTTAATACTTTATTTCACTTGCTCACCCACGAGTGAAATAAGAACTTTATTAAATTAAACCATCAAATTGTACTCTGTTTTTTGTGAAATATATATTTCTCATTTAATTTACTTTTATATGGCGTAATATTATGTCAGATAGTCATCTGAAACTTTATCAGAAAACCGGCCTATGCTAAGTAATTTAATATCTAACAAAGTATTAGAAGAATACATGAAACAAAGGTCCCGGCTTTACAAGTCATATATTTGCCAATCACTGTTTATCAAATCAGAGTAACTAGCGCAGTCACTCATCAATTGAGCAATATTCACTTCCCAAACATTGTACTTCAAACGTGGTTAAAAAGCGAATAGCTCGGTATAAAATCGGTCTGTTATTGGCAGTTGCATGAAAATTAAAACTGCGGTAATCTGAGAGCGAGATAGCAATAAAGCTTACAACGATTGTGCACTTACCATCGGCGTTAGAATCCTCCTGCGTGTAACAAAGCATGAAAGCTGGAACAAAATTCGTGTTTTAGTCTCGCTGATATCAACACGATGGTATTATTTGTGTTCAAAAAAAAAAGTTTGTGTTCGAGATTGAAGTTCAGTTAACACCCTAGACAACAGTTTAACACCCTAGACAACACACGCGTTCAATCACAAACGCAACAACAAAATGTATTTAAATGACATTTATTTTTCCACAACAAATGTCATTGTCAATGTCATTATAAAGTTACGTTTTGCATGAACGCTAACAGAAGCTGATTTATGTCTAGATGGGTGGGTCAGTTGCTTGTCATCTATTAATCTGTAAAATAACTCGCATTTTAGATAATACTATACAAGACGTATCTTTCTACCTGTTAATAAGTTAAATATGGCATAAATTTATGTAGATTATATTTACAAACGATTCCTTTGCTAAATAATTACAGTGCATAATTCCAACCCTTGAAGCTTCGGCCCAAAAGGTACTAATGTAATGAGATTTCCTATACACCGATAGATAAGCTTTATTTCCCAACAAAAATTTACAAATCAGAAGTCGAAAGTACTAACTAGGTACTAATTATAATAAATTATGTTGAGGCATTGAAATTCTCATTCTATGGTCAGACATTTTTAAAAGCCACCTTACTAGCGTCACTTTTGTCTCAATATTAAAAATTAAGAGATACATATATAGAAGTATTTAGAACGATTTCTATTCAAGAATCGATCCACTCTTGATAGGCTAAACCACAACCAGTTAGCCAATAAAATGGTTTCATTCCATGCTATGGCCGGTATTCTACAACAACTCGTGCACCGATCTGGTCTTCACACGGAGTGGAGCCATTAAATTAGTTAACTAGGCATGGTTTAACCAATCAATCAGCTTCATTATATGATAAGAGTAGTCCAATGCTTGACTATCATCTTTTAATACTGGCCACAGAGTTATTTTCAGAACACTATCTAGTTACAAATAACTCATACATGAGGTAAGTATTTCAGGAGTTTTTAATTTTAATGACTTTTAGAGCCAATAATTTAAGATCTTTAAAAAAAAAACAGACTTCAAATGTCGCGCTAGTCAAAGTAGCCAGTAGACGTAGTAACTATTACATAATCTGTGCTAGTAGTTAGTTTAGTAGTAACTAGTAAGTCGTCGAGATAAGTAAATGCCTCGTAATACAAATGTTGAAATCGTTAAAATTTGACCACCTGGGAAGGACCACCTGTGAAGGGTACCCTTTGAAACAAAATAAGAATTTTCCAAATCGGTTCAGGCATCTTCGAGTTATCGGTGAACATACTTTTAAAAAAAACAAAGATTCTGACGAATTGAGAACCTCCTCCTTTTTTGTGAAGTCGGTTAAAAATGATTCACCGTTTGAAATTACGAAGATATGTAAAGTAACGTACTGTATTATTTTACAATACTCACGTTCTTGATCCGAACCGTCTTCTGACTTGCCGTCTTCTCGACTCTTCATGAAGGGGAACCTTCTGCTAAACGACAGCGTCTTCTTTTTCCTTTCGAGAGTCGATTGGCTCTAAAAAACAATCATATAAATCATAAAAATTAAAAAAAAGAAAAAAAACTGACATTTTATGCTGCTGAATATAAATCACATGTAAAGATCCAGACTGAAACTATACAATAACATGGCAATTTTCTTGAATTACAATTTTCTTGCTTGCAAACTTATATTAGTAAATGTAATCTATAGATGTTATAGGGCCGTGGTGCAGTGAGAGAATAGTTGGAGATGACGTTACAGGTAGCGGGATGAAATCCCCGAAGTGCACCAATGCATTTTTCCATCGAAAAATGAATGTGCCTATTTCACAGCGGCCCTCCAGTGAAGGAAAATCACATCATACTTCCAGGAATTGTAAGGGGTCTTGAAGTCGTTAGTGAATAGGTATCTTTTGGCTTGGCGCGCTACATCATCGACCGCATCGTTAATTAACATCAGGTGAGATAGTTACTGGTCAAGCGCTACACATTTTAGCAATAAAAAAAATTTGCGATAATAATGACTGCTCTTTTGAAGCTCTGATGTGTGTTTATTTCGGAACTGGTTAATATAACCAAGAAGTTAACACGGTTATTTAACCCTTGAAGTATTTCAGTACCGAAATCCGCTCGTGCGTATAAAAGATCAATCGGTGGCGTAAAATTAGGGCATGACCTTAATACTGTTGTTTAATTATATTGAGCGGTACCGAACTCTCCTAATCGCAAGATCAAATAGTCTCTCCTGATTTCATAAGTATTATCAGATTGTATTCTGAGAATTTATTTTTATCACACATTTATTAGTTTCACCTGTATGTATGTAAAAGACTTCTTTGGACGCGATTTTGACCCACTTTTAAACGGACAGATTTCATTCAAACTTTGTACACTTATCAAGAATCGATGACAATACTATAATACAACCTAAAAAAATGAAAAAAATAATAAAAATAAAGCATAAGCTGAAAATAAAAATTGAATAAGAAACATTTTAATAAAATAATAATGAACGAAAAATACTAGTGTTACTGTGAAAAAAGCGTGGGGCGCATTGTGCCATATTTTTCGTATATCGAGCAACCCACGCTTTTTTCACAATAACACTAGTATTTTTCGTTCAAGTTTTCTTATTCAAAGAGATAGTTCCTATCTCCTTCTCCTACTATGTTGCTGTGTGTACATTTTAGTAGTAGAATTGCCACATAATAAATTTCATAAATTGGACCTTGGAGCTTCGAGAATACACCATGAAACTCACGAATAAATTTGATGATCAACTTTTAGGAATTCGGCAATTTTTATTTATTTTATAATTTAGTCATTATTTTAATAATAACTTACAGTGCTAACAGGAGTGCCTTGTCCTTGAAATTTGACTTGTCTATCCCTCGCGCGCTGCTTCCGCTCCCAACGACGTTTCGATGGAATAATGCCGATGGAATCAGGGTCCGTTTTATCCAGTCGTCTGAAATTATTGTCGATATTTATGTGTTATGTTAATATTAATAATTATGTACAATGTCAACGTGATATATAAATAATGGCGTCCGACAAATCTGCGAATGCGAATTTTACGCCAACGGTCCGTCCACGGAGGATGCCTTCGACTCGATAGTTTAAATTTAGTCGATAGTTTAAATCCTAGTATACTCAATGCAAGGCTGTACGCGTCGCACTCGAGATCCTAAGGAAGGCCTACAAATGAAGCCGATATAATAGTCGATCGCGAAAGTCACGTTAAATTCCCGTTCCTAAATTAATAAGTTTAAAATTAACGTGAGTTGTCATTCTAGTGATCAACATCCTAGATCACATCATCGCTTACCACCAGGCAAGATAGTGGTCAAGCGTTAGCCTTATCAGATTACCTGAGTGTTAACTACTCATACAGTCATCGTCATCACATTAGGTTAGTTAGCTATTTGGTTGAAAAATGTAAGTTTAAAGTCCTTACCTTGCTTGCCACCACTCGTCGTCCGAAGCATTGGTGACATGAAGAATATCTCCGTAACGGAATGGCAGACCTCGTGAAGGCAGGCCATCGTCTCTTACAGGATCGTAGTCGAATAATGCTCTGAAAATAAATTTAAAGGGTTTTCATTGATATATAGCAAAATGTATATATTTAAATTGTTTGAAACGATTACGATAGTATCGAAACAATAGAAAACCGTCGTCGAAAATTAGCTATAAGTTTGCATCATATAAGACGTCCGTTACACGATTAGGTTTTGCTGTCAGTTTGCTGGCAGTCACGGCTGTGACTGATGAATAACTGATTGTGTAATGGTGTGACTGACCGATATTTACATACTTTGATTTACTGCATGAGCAACCATCAGTCGTGACTTTTGGTTTTGAATTACGGATAACCTGCCGTGTAATGGACGCCTTATAGTAGGCTACGCATTTATTTCAAGCTTGATAATTCTGCCTTTGATATTGTATAGAATATTCATTACTTACCGCACGTACAAAGACCGTTTCTGAGATGTTCTAAGAAGCGTGTGGTGTTGTTTCAATTCGTTGATGCGAGCTTCAAATTTGTTGTACTCCTGTGGCCTGTACACGACTGTTAGCTTTACATTCTGTCCCGTGCTCTGAAATAAATTAATAACAATATTAACTAATGAATACGCTGAAACACAGAATACTACGAATTCGTTGTTTTCTACTTATATAGGTTAATTCAATGCCATAAAATTATCTAGATTTAGCTCAGCCTATATTTTCAGTCGTATTTTAACACCCCTTTTCATCTTTCTTTTTTGTGTGCTTATTAAGTATGGCTTAATTAAACATTGAACAAACCTTGCAAATGTATGATGACCAACGGCTTCTCGAGTGTAGCATGTATGCTAACTAGAGAGATAGCTAAACTAGGTTAGGACAATTTAATATATTGTATAGATTTATATATTTTATTCTATTCAAAATATAAACATCAATTATTATAAATGCGAAAGTTAGTTATATATTTGTGTGTTTGCGCAGGGATAGTCAATATTTAGAATTAGGCATAGTAAAAAATTTACTTTTTAACGTGGGCAAAGCCGCGGGCGTAGCTAGTTCAAATACAAAATATCTTCATTGACATAATTTCTGCTACAAGTTTTTTTGACTAGTGGAGGAGGAGCCAGTGGCTTCTCCCATTCTATTCTTTGAACTAGAGTCTGAGAACTCTACTATAAATTATGTTCAAAAAATTTTAAAAAAAAAAAGCTTCCTAGCAATGCAATAGTATAAGCTCACTCAGTTGACTAAACACAAGTGGGCACATTATTAGTAGTTAATAATATAACAATTAAAAAAAATTGAATTAAAAATAAGTTGTTATATTATATATTACAGCATTTTATATACTAATGGAGTAATAACACAGGGTGTGTTAATTTTTACAAAATCAACGGGTTCAATTCCTGGCAAGGAATATTGATTTTTCAAAAATCCCATGATGCAGTTTTAGTTTCCATCAAAATCGGGCCCGAGAATCTTTTGAATACTTTTCGCTATACCTACTAGTTTCGGATTTGGCCATCCATGCCCACTTTTTTTAAATATCTTATATCCACTTGAAAAATTCACCCTTACCTTCAAAGCCTTAGCAGCTTGTTCATGCGTGGCGTGCGTGATGTCCGTATCATTGACAGCCAGCAGTCGGTCTCCGCGCCGCAGTTCACCGGACTTCTCAGCCGGCCCACCGGCGAGCAAGAACGACACATATATACCGTGCCCGTCTTCACCGCCCACGATGTTGAAGCCTGGATTACCAATATTTACTTATACTTCATGATATTCAATTTATCAACAAAGAATTTCTTTAGCGATTCAACGCGGGAATGCAGCCAGCGTTCTTGGCACTTTACCCACGGACATCCCTTAATTTTCGTTTAGATTAGTTTTTTTTTAATTTTTATCTCCAAAATGTATATTACTAAATCAATTATTTTAAAGTTTATTTATCAACCGACTTCCCAAAAAGAAGGAGGTTCTCAATTCGTCTGTTTTTGTTTGTCAAATGAAATTGTCAATTTATTCAAAGATGGTTAAAATCATGTTTATATTTTAGCCATAGAGACCGCTAGTCTCCATGGCTACAATGTCAACAGCGTAGACAGAGGACAACAGTCAATTTGAGTGTTTAGTTCTAAAATTCGTTTTAAGTCTTTCACTCCTACTAAAAGAAAATATTTTCCATATCAACTAATTTCAACAAAAAGTTCCAAAAACAACGTAGTTTGATTAATATGGCATTCCTAAAACAAAATTTCAAGACTAATATTAATAATTAGTAAACTTAAAAAAATAATTTACGGAACTATTTAAGACGAAAACGGTTTCTAAACGAATTAACTAATAATTGCCAGATTTAAAAGAAAAAAGTGTTAAACGTCTATGTAGATACCCACCGCCTATTCAACGTTTATTAGTCAAACAATTGATTGCCGCGTGTTTAGCGCTTTTTCGTTGTGCAACTGTACAACAGTTTAACACATGTAAAGGCAAATTTTGATTAGTAAGGCCGTTAATATTTTAATTAACCGCTGTATGTATTCTAATTGTATTTATATTCATTTGTATTTAGTAAATTTTTTAGGCGTATCGGAAACCCTTTTCCTGTAACGATATCACGCAAGATCGCGACGCTCACTAACTTAACTAAACACAAGTGAGTGCAGCCAAAATATAAGGTTTATCTGTTAAGAAATTCTAAATAATTAATCATGTTTATTTTTTATTTTAAAGAATAAATATTATGGTTGGCCACCCTAGCAAAACTGCTGATATGGAGATTCTGTAGGTATTCTAAAAACTCGCAATATTTACCAAGGCCAGAGGTTCCCTTCTCAATATCAACGACGCGCGGCTCTTCGGTGCTGTCAGTGACGTCCTCGCGACGCAGAGAATTGGCGGTGCTGGATGCTGCTACGGAATAAACAACTCAATATAATAACTTACTTTCATACTTATAATTGACGTATTAGTTTCTTATAGATCGGGCTCAGTGGCGTATATTGGGAGAGGCCTACGTCCAGTAGTGAACTGACACCGGCTGATTATGATGATGACGAAGAGACATGTAGTGGACAAAGATTGGAACTATTCAATTTCAGATTAAGCTACGACATTTGAAAAACGGATTTTTTTCGTATGATCGGTTCCATCAACGGAATGTTAGATGTCCTACAGATCGGATAGGTTGTTGTAAATATATGGTTGGATCGATGGCAAAGGGCATGGCATGGTAAAGGGACAAAGAAACCTATACTTAATCAACATTTAGCACTAAGAAAGTGCGTAAAGTCACGCTGAGTATGTATATCGGACAAGTTCGGAAACTTTAAATCAATCAAATGATGTTGCTGTATTGGTTGATTTCTTTCAAAATCAGCGTACACCACTGAAAGCTAGACATATTTACCTATCCCAAGTGTCAATACCCATTTATCGGCTCAATTTTCAATTACTACTACCCATTGCACAGTGTGTGTGTGAGACAATTTTTCAGATGAATTTCATCATAGTAAGAGTAATCAATTTTTTTTCTGAAAAGTAAAAAAAAGTCTTAGCACTAAAACTAAAAACAATACATGTTAATGTTATATGTAGTTTAAAATAGCATATACACAGCACTTTTAAGAACTTTAATGAATGTCGTAACTTGCTTAGAACCAGAGAAAGTAATATATTTTGATTTCCCGAGTTATATTGTTTGCCGAAGAAATCCGCCGTTTTGGGAGAGATATTCATATGAAAATAAAGATATTTTACGGATCTATGCGCCACAAAAAAATAAGCTCCCAATCTCGTGGAGTTAAGATACTACAGCCATTTTAACTTATATCCGGAGATTTAGTCGATAGGGTTATCATTCTTTCGGATAATGTAAGTATCCGGATATGATTTTATTTTGTTGTATTATAAAATGTATTCTTAAATAGGAGTAATTTTCTTCCAATGATACGTTATATCATATATATTAAATCAGCTATCTAATGATAATTTTGATCATAAGACCGTGGCATTTTTGGTGATTAGAAGAAGTTTGAAATGCATAGACAAGTTTTTTAGGGTACCGTTCCTCAAAAGGAAAAAGGAACCTTAATATGTTAATTTTGTTGTCCATCTGTCTGTCTGTTCGTCTGTCAAGACCCTTTTTATGGTTCCGTACCTCAAAGGGTAAAAAGGAACCCTTATAAGATCACTTTCTTGTCCGTTTGTCCGTGTGACACCTTCGTTTTTCTCAGGAACGGGTGGACCTAGCAAATTGAAATGTATACCAGATACTGAACTGAGGTCTATAGTCCCTATTAGGTGTATAAAAATCAAGGTCCTGAGTCAACACGATAAAAAGATAAATATAATGGGCAAATTTAGACTTCGCGAAAACTTGTAAGTATTAAAATTTACTTTAATTTACAACTTTTTTATTTTTCGGAAATTTTCCCTTAATAGTGCTGTTTAGATCTTGCTTTTAACCAAAATTGACAATTCTAGGTCAATCGGAAGTACCCTTTAGGTTTTGGGTCAAAAACCCTTTTGGGCACTTTCCGTTGACCTAGAATCATGAAATCTGGCAAGCAGCAAGGTCTTGAAGCACTCATCTATACTAATATTATAAAGAGAGAACATTTGTATTTTTGTATGTTTGTAATGATTTGGCTCAAAAACTACTGAACCGATTAAAAAATTCTTTCACTAATACATAGAATGGACTTTCGAAATGAAAATAGGCTATATATTATCCCGTTTAAATCAAAGGTACATTCGTGGAGACCTAATTTGCAACTTAAGTCGGCAAAAAAACGGTCGAAAAAACACGTTTCTTACGAACGCTGCTCAATTGAAAATAGATAGATGAATATTTTCTATGGAAGAGTTATACAACTTAATAAGACCTACAATAATATCGTTTAAAAACTAAAAAACAACCGACTTCAATGCCGCGCTATTCATTTTCAGTACCAATTTTGAGATGTTTATCTCAATATCTCTGGAGATACTTATCATACCTCGATAAAATTACCATGGTACCACACTTGGGATATCTCCTTTCGAACAAAAAAAGAATAATCGAAATCGGTTCATAAACGACGAAGTTATCCGCGAACAAACATAAAAAAAAAAAAAAAAAAAAAAAAATATACGGTCGAATTGAGAAACGTCCTCCTTTTTTTGAAGTCGGTTAAAAAAGTCCGCGACAGCATATGTCTATCTCTTAAGGTTGACTCACAGTAACCATTTTAATCTTAAATTTTTTGTTAAAAAATATTACATAACTTCCAAGGCTATTTTCAAGTATATAGTATTAATCCTTATCCAAATAATTACGTTAATTAGCTTGGCCACATATTATAGATTAAAATTGTCCCTTACAGTATATAATTCAAATGAAAACTCTAGAAGATATCACGAATTTCACATACACGCATCGAAAAATTAATAAAATATTTGCAGTGAAACCACAGATTAGGTCATAGTTACTACGAAAATATTACTATAAGCTTAGCTATGCTGTAGATCCCCACCGATCACAATCAATTTGAAGTCAATATAGTATAATAATATGATATATTGTATAAAATAATATTCATATATATATATAATAATATAATATTTTAAACCACCCCGACTGATCTATGTATAATCTTTTCAAATATTATGTTTCTTTGAAGTGTCTCACACTTTATATTTTTGTAAATTGTTAAACACAATCCAAAATTTCATCGTACCGACGGGACTCGAACCCGCACCCCCCGGATTACACGTCCAGGTGCTCTGCCAATTAAGCCACGGTTCGATACATCGATACGACGAAATTAGTGGATTGCATTTGTTAACCCAATTATGCATTGGTGGCGCCATCTATGACTACTTATTACGTAAGTTAATCATTCGGAAGAAATCATTACAGTTTTCAAATCCGACGAGAGATGTTGCACTGCGTAAATCAAATATTATGTTTCTTTAAAGTGTCTCACACTTTATATTTTTGTAAATTGTTAAACACAATCCAAAATTTCATCGTACCGACGGGACTCGAACCCGCACCCCCCGGATTACACGTCCAGGTGCTCTGCCAATTAAGCCACGGTTCGATACATCGATACGACGAAATTAGTGGATTGCATTTGTTAACCCAATTAATTATGTAATCCGGGGGGTGCGGGTTCGAGTCCCGTCGGTACGATGAAATTTTGGATTGTGTTTAACAATTTATAATCTTTTCATTAAAAGCATTCCAATGACTCTAAACAAGACATTTAAAATCTGAGCTGTAAGTTGGTGAGGATTTGAGTATTCTGTAGAGTCCAGGAGTTGTCCCAGCATCAGGTCAATGTTCCATGTTCTTACAATAACGTTGAAGAAGAAGATTTTTGAATTGATCAGACCTATGATAGTTGATTTCATAGCGCAATTAACTAGAAAAAAGCTCATAGGTTTATAACGATTGAACGAATTTTCATGAATCAAAGCTAAGAACACTCTCGATTAAGACATCTATCAAACAAACAAAAAAACTATCAAGAATAAAAACAAAATCGGTTCATCCGGTTAGGTGCTAAGATGCTACAGACAGACACACAGATACACACGTTAAGCGTATATTACCTCTACTTTTTGCGTCGGGGAACGCCGTAAGGTTAAGGCGGCAGATGTTCTCCTTGGTGGTAAGAGCTACTTTTTGGTAGATTTAATGATCCCACTACCACTGTACGAAAACTCATGATTCATGAATGCACATAAAACTTTCATTGGTAGGTATATAGCTAGGATTAGAACCAACGACCGTCGGGTCAGAATCAGGGTAACTATCCTTTACGCCAAAGGGCCGTCCAATATCACTACGTAAGTATTATAAAGCAATGTCCATCACTGCGTCTGTTCGCAATAATCTCAATAGCTACTGAACGGATTATCCTGCGGTTTTCACCAATAGCCGGAGTGTTTATGAGGAAGGTTTAGGTGCATAATTCGTTAAGGTTTTGTGTAAATTGGTTGAAATATGACGATGATTGTTAAATATGTTCATATTTTATATTCGATGCAACAAACTGATGCAAATTTTATAGGCATATTTGTTCTACCCGTGCGAAGCCGGGGCGGGCTGCTAGTAAAATAATAAATCTGAAAACCTTAAATATGGAGTGTAATAACAAAAAGTTAGTTCAATTAAAAAAAAAATATTTTATGCAATAAAAAAATTTTTGGTTTTACTTCCATGTATGGGGAGCCCCCCTTAATATTTTATTTTATTTATTTTTGTTTAAAATCGTAAAGTGGTTCACAGAATACACCTACCTACCAAGTTTCAATTGTGTAGTCTTAATAATTTCGGAATAAAGTGGCTGTGACATATGGACGGACAGATTACAGATAGACAGACAGACATGACGAATATATAAGTTACGTTTTTCGCCATTTGGCTACGTAACCCTAAAAAAAGTGAATTTACTATTATAAACTTATTAGTTGCGGTAGGTGCAATACATTTTATATGGATCGATCTGCAAAGTTAAGTTTGTCCTTTAACTTAGTTTGACAAATTTGTACAGAAGCCTCGTTTCGCGAGTCCAACTCGCATTTGGGCGGTTTTTTTTAAGTAAGAGCAAAACCAGGCCTCTCTCACTCGCCCATCGCTACTGCGATTTATACCTAAACTTTCGTCACCTGCGCCGGTACTATCTGCCAGTCGGCTGTCACTGCTCACGCGCGCGCAACGTATATTATTATTCTAATGACGGGATAACTGCGCATTCGTATTCTATCTTATAAACGATTTAAGTTTTTCATAGTAATTTTGCGGGTTTGACAAAAAACAAGCACAATATGTTTAATTTTTTATGCTACTGATACTAAAATGACAAGACGGCGTAAAATTCACTTTTCCGACATAAAATTCGACTCTTAGTTAGGAACTTTGATGTAATTATGTGAGGTAAATAAAAATAATTCGTAAACTTTTTTTTTAGTTAATTGAGTCAACCCTTTACTGTATCGGAGCGCGCCGGTACATCGCGCGCTGAACGAAGTAATAACAACGCTAGGTCGAGCGCCTTAGACACATTTTTGCTTGTCTAAAATAAACGTTGGTATTGTGTTTTTGTAGGGGAGTGAAGTATCTGTTACGTAGTAACTATTATATAATCTGTGGCAAAACCCAAGTACAAGAAATGCAAATACATGATGAAAATGAATTATTGACTAACCTCGTCTCTATCCGAAGTTCCGGACACAAAAAGTGACAACCCTAACAAAAACTATAAATTGTTCATAACTTCTTAACTCCACATGATTGGGATATGGTTTTTATGTGGAAAATAAAACTATCAAAGACCTACATTTTTATATAAATATTCCATCCCAAAACGGCGGATTACTTTAAAAAAAAACGTAATACCATAATATTTTAATTTCTCTGGTTGGAAGCAACTTGCGAGATTCGTTAATACTCTAGAACGTGATGTTTGAAAAATTGTCTCTATATCTACACACTGTGCATTGCTACGCTAAAGAGAGTAACAAATGAAAAAGGTATGTCATCGTTTCACCGAAACTTCAGGTCGTTCAGCGCGGCTAATGTCTTCATCAAATGGTACAATCACGACCTAAAGTCATCACATCACAAGTACTCACGTGTCGCTGCACGCGAGCTTCTAGGCGATGGCTGACCGTGTCTAGGTCCCGGTACAATCACGAGCAACACTCTCTCGCCCGTCGCTTTCAGAGCAGCCACAGCGTCTTCGTGAGTCACGTTCTCCAGGTTTAAGTCTCCTTGCTGGAAAACGGAAGGAAAATTATTAATTTATATTCAGAGTAGATAGACGACATACGCAAAGCGGTAGACCTGACTGGAAGAGAAGAGCCGTAGATCGGGCACAGTGGCGCATCTTGGGAGAGGCCTACGTTCAGGAGTGGACTGACACAGACTGATAATGATGATTCAAAGTAGGCCGGTTGATGATATAATAAAGATCGCGGGGTCGAATTTGGTTAAGAAAGGCACAGGACTGCGACGATTGGTATATCAATTGAGATGGGCACTACACCCAGCAATGTGGTCAAACAGGCTGTGGATGATAATAATTATGATTTTAATAAAATGTTTGCTTGGCTAACTTAACTGGCAACTATATTTTTCGGCTGATGATGAAGTGAGGCAAGCAGTGGACAGACATAGGATTATTGATGATATTTCCCGGTATTAGAATTGTGACCAGTTTGAGATATTTTGGAATACTCTGCCTGAGTCTGTTTTCGGTTAAGTACAATATGGGGGGTCTTCAATTCGCGAGTGAATAGGTATTTTCTGGGTAAGCACGCTCCATAATCAATCGCATCATCACTTAGCATCAGGTGAGACAGAATCCAAGTGCTACCCAGTTCGGTGTAAAAAAAAAGTCCTTGGTACCTCGGCATCATACCTATAAGCCCTTAATCATTTCTAGAGCTTCGTAGCGTGATTACCGGTTAAAACTGGTAATTAAGGTGAAAATATCATATGAACTTGCGCAGGTTTCAAGCTATTTAGTCCACTCCGATTATTCTCGTATATACTACCTAAAAACCTTGGCACCATGGATTCGTATAGGTATTCTTCGCGATCGCAATTCACTATCGTTCTCACCAAAATTTCACTAAAAGATGAATCAAATCAAATAAAAGCATTTATTCAGTATACAGGTAGAAGGTATTAATATACGCATATATACATGTCAAAATTAAAAAAAAAAAGTAATAAACAATTCAGCTGTCATCCAGTCGTTGACGTCAGACTATTAAAAATAAAATGAATGTATGAATGAAAATATGAAATGAATAGTTGGGAACGCCCAATGATTAAACGAAATTACCTTATCTAAGTCCGACTCATGATATTTTGAGGTACTGCAGGTACCCAACCTACCTACTAACTGTGGCAAACAATGATCCATATGACTCAATAATTACACATTTATGATGTTGATAACAATGATGACAGCCATTCATGAGTATACACGCATCTGCCCAAATAAAGGATTATCCTCCCATTTCAATTTTAAAATTTTCCATGTACTACGTTCGTAGTATAAAATAGTATTTATAGACTTCTTTTGACAAGACATTTAATTTGACGATGTGACTTCAAATCGCCACCCCGACCCCACCCGGACCAATGATAACAATATCTTACTTATTTTTAATTTTTCTTCTTTTGTTTTTACTTGTATATTATTAAGATTAGATGATAAGCTTGAGAAATATAAAGCAACTAATAAAATTAAGAAGAGCAAAATTTTAAAGTATTCTGTCTTCGTTTCTAACCTATTTTTATTTGAGTAATATTTGACCCTTACTGTCCAAACTGGATTACGTGAATACATAAAATGATTAAGTATCAGGAACTATTCGTGTATCGTTATTCCGAAGACATCGGCATGTTTATATGCCATTGACATTGGCTCGTCCATCGAGTCTAGGTCATGATGTCATTGTCCCTGGGGAGGCTGCCAAAAGTACCAAGAGCTGAATGATTCGGATACTTACAGAGGTATTCTTGACCGCGAGGAGTTTGTCTCCGACCCTGAGGCGTCCGTCGCGATGGGCGGCACCTCCAGCCATGATCTTCGTCACGTAGATGCCATTATCTCCCGGGATATGTTGGTTACCCAACCCGCCAGCTATGCTGAACCCTAGTCCCGCTCCACCTTTGCTCAGCTCTATTTCGACGGACTCTTCCTTCGCCGAAACCGTCGAAACGTTTAAAGTATCCGTCTCGACCGCTCGACGTCTCACTTTCTGCAATTTTAATTAATTTGCAATTTAAATTACGTCTTCCAACTAAATCGTGGCAACGGTACAACTTCGCGATTTCTTTCACCATAATTATTTTAACATCTCTCGGTTATGATAATAGATTTTTAAGTTGCTAGTCCGACACGAATAATATTGAACCAAGTACTCTACTGGTATTGACTTACGGTAGAATAACATCTGTGGTTATTCGGCTTCGGGGAGTTGTCTTCTTTGGGAATGTATCTTTGCTTACTTTAATGAAATACATTTTCGTAGAGAAGACACGCTGACAATACTTTGTATAAGATATTGCTCTGCCAACTCCTAAGTAACTGTGGTTTAAGTGAATATAAAGGTTTGTTCTTACCAATCTCACTGTGCTGCCAGCCTTCTTCAGAGCATCTACTGCGTCCGCATGCGTCACGTTTTCAACATTCGTATCGTTTACCTGTAAAAAATGCAAAAAACAAGCTTTCAAAACAGCAGCGGTTCAAATATTTCACAGTAACTAGAGCGCAAAAGGTCGACTTTTTACTACCACCCGGTGATGTAAATTTTATAAATAAATACAAGTACAACAAATACCTTGAATACCTTGTCTGTTTATCTTGGTCTATGTGATCTACTCAATGTGTGCTCGTCTAATTAGGTACTAAGGTGCGTTGAATAATTCAAGGTCTAAACTCAATGCTATGGAATAATTAAGCACCCATATAGGGCCTGCTTATATAACATCAAGTAGAGATTTTAACAATAAATCAAAACTGGTTCCGATCTCAATTTATCACCAACTATACTATAAATGTCGTGAATTTAGAGGTAGTTTTGTAGCAACGACCTACGCGTTTTATTCAATAACGGTGGCAATAACTAAATTAATTAATAAACTAACTAAATTTAGTAGAATAAGTAAACCAAGTAAGTTCGGTGACAAGACAATGCAATTTTTTGGTACCATCAAGCTGACCTGATTAGGGAGCCGGGCTGTGGGGACTGGAACTCCATAATGACAAATGGTAGGTTGGTCGAATTTGGGCTAGTATGTATTGTTATCATTGGTATTTATCATTACATATGATAACGTCTCTACAAAAAGCTTTTAACAAAGGTTTTCACTTTTAGGGCCAGTTTCACAGGTTCCTGATAGCGCTAATATGCAGAAATCTGACAGATTTCTGTTAGCTTTTATATGGCGCAATGTGTTAGATAACTATAAACTATCTAACGCATTATCAGAAACCGGGAAACTGGCCCATGAACTATCAAGACTGGACGCTGCCAGTCAAAGCGAAAAACATTACGATTTCACGAATAACCAAAAATAATAGCATTGGTAGTGGGTACCGCCTCAGGCGGACAACTAGAAGTCCAACCACTAGAAGGCTTGTACTAAAATCCGTAGAACTCAGAAACCCTGTATAGCCCAGTTCTGAAGATAGATGGACTATCGATAAATATTGCATCATTGAGTTGTCGTGGCAAAAATAGTCCGGGCAACGGGAAAGTGATGTGTTCCAGTGTTTGATTTTACAGCTTATCTTTCTATTGTATACAATTATTGAAGGTGTTATTTATAGTTGAACATTAAAATTGGAAACAGGCAAGCGCTTGAACATGACCTTACTATTCTTATATTATGGAATATACTGCTCTGGAAGTGCACTGAAATACGTGAGTCGAGACGAATCGTTGAACTTAAACAGTATTCCAAATTGTGTACTTTCGAATTACGAACATCAAGTCTTGTCTCATCTTATTTTAAGCTGACTTTGACGGAGAGGCAATGCGACAATGTTTCTGGCAAAGTAAGCCTGAAGTAAGGATGTTTTAGATATCATGGTCATAATATTCCTCTGATAATCGCAGTCATTTTAGTTGGGTGGTGCGCGTCACGGCCAAAGCAAACAGCATAGTAGCATGTCATTAAATTACAGTGCAGCAAAGAATGCAGACACATTACACACATTGCATTCATAAATATCCTACGTGCATACCAATGACATCCGTACGCATTATCTAATCGTAACGAATATGGGTTCGATAATGGCCTAGCGTTACACCACGGCGCTTTTCTTACAAGCAGACCAATATACTCGGTACTACGACTAGGTACGTATCAGGAGTATCGGCCATATAGGCAGGCAACCTTCGACATAGTAAGACGTCGCCTCTGTCACTCATTCATGATTGAGTGAAATTGTGTTGCTGATTTATCAGACGTTCGTGCGACAGAAACAGCGCTTTCAAAGTAGTTCTTTTTTGGGTTTCGTGGCCGAATGGAAAAAACGGAACCCTTATACATTTGTCATGTCTGTCTA
The DNA here is from genome assembly GCA_954871355.1 of Cabera pusaria. NCBI lineage: Eukaryota > Metazoa > Arthropoda > Insecta > Lepidoptera > Geometridae > Cabera > Cabera pusaria. The sequence continues at coordinate 12,554,227 of OX940893.1, forward strand.
TCTGTCCATCCGTACCACCAACCCCACGAGTGCGTGTCCGACTTGAGCTTGGCCAGTTTATCTATAATATTTTTTATATTAAGTTTTTTTGTTTGATACCTAACCGAACGAATAATAAACTGGCCAAGTGCAAGTCGGACTCGCACTCGTAAGGTTCCGTACCACACTACAGTATTTTATAAGATCGAGCAAAAAATACCACTATCATTATTCGCCAGCAAAAAATAATAATTAATAAACATTTTATTTCTTATAACGCCATCTAACGTCTAACAAAGGCGTTAGGGATCGACATTACAATATAACGCCATCTATGGGACGTTTACCTAACTAAGCGTTCATAGATGGCGTGAAATGCCGAAAAAAACACGTTTCTTGAACCTCCTCTTGGGGACCCTCTATTATTTTTAACTTAATTCTGTTTTTAGTATTTGTTGTTATAGCGGCAACAGAAATACATCATCTGTGAAAATTTAAACTGTCTAACTATCACGGTGCATGAGATACAGCTTGGTGACAGACGGACAGACGGACAGACAGACAGACAGACGGACAGCGGAGTCTTAGTAATAGGGTCCCGTTTTACGCTTTGGGTACGGAACCCTAAAAACGAACGCTTATTAGAAGCAGATGGAGCTATATTTATGTATACTACTCACAGCTATACGCAAATGTCCTCTTTCATTCGACATTCGTTCGCTTATTATGGACCCGGCCCCTCGAATTGCCCAGAATTTTCCGACTCATACTGCGCCTGATGGATGAATAATTACCCGATAATATACGAGTAATTAAGATCTTGAATCCTTATCTAATACTATAAGAATCTTTGTCCTGACATACTGACTGACTGACAGACAGCACATCCTAAACCGCTGGTCGTAGAGACTTGAAATTTGGAGGGTATATTTGTCTTAGTACGTAAGGGTGTACTAATAAAGGATTTTCCAAAATTCACCCCTTAAGAGGGTGAAATGGGGGTTCAAAGTTTGTATGGAGAAACAAGATTCTATTCTAAACTTCACACAAATGCTTCAATAAATAAATAAGTAAATACGTGTTTCAGGCTTTTTCAAAATGCCATCTCTTAAAGAAGTGGGGTAACAAAGTCTGATATCAATATTATTTGGAATTGCGCTAAAATTTTGCATGCAGATAGTTATTATGACGTAGGTATCCGGTAAGAAAGGATTTTTTTTTCAAAATTCACTCTTAAAGGGGATGAAGTGGGGTTCAAAGTTTGGATAGTCATTTTATTCGAAATTTCACACCAGTACTTCAGTAAATAAATAAGTAAATACGAAATTCAGGCTTTTTCAAAATGCCACCCTAAGAGGGTGAAGTGGGGTAACAAAGTCTGAAAATCAATATTGTTTCGGATTGCGTTGAAATATATTTTGTATAATTGAATTTTATTTATTTCTAAAAATTCATACAGGATTGGGCGTAAGTACATATGAACTTTTCTTTTCGGTTTTCGTTCGTTCTATAAACCGCTATTGAACGATATTGAGCAAAAACCTTTTTAGTAAAGGTTTCGTTGAATAAACCGGTTTAGAACGGTTTTAGCTATGGTCAGCGACCACTTTTCAAATTGCAGCCGTGTGTGCACTGGCAGCAAGCAAACAACGATTTAGTAATTGTAAATGACATATTGCAAACAGCGGTCGTTCATAAAAATTATACATATATGGCAAGCAAACTTCGAAAAGTGCGAGAGCATGTTTTTTTATCGCCCGTTCCAAATGCATGTAAGTGCACGTGAGCCTCTCGCGGAATAAACCGGTTTATAGAGGTTCTTAGAGGTTTTCGAACGAAATAATTAAAAAACCGGTTTATGCCGTATTTAAACCGGTTATCCATAAACCGGCTTCTAACCCCGCTTCGAGCGATATAATTGGTTCAAACCGGTTTAGACCTTTAAGAACGGTTAAGCATAAACCGGTTTCAAGCCTTGGTAGGGAGTATAATCGTCGGTATTTTATAATCATGATTCAAACTCACGATAACTATAAATTTAAGATATGGTTGTAAAACGAGTGGATATGATACGGAAATGGCAACAGACAGACCCAAATAAATGGAAGAGAATGAAATGCTGTAACGACCGATGATGAAACTAATAATTTATAATTGAAACATTGCTGTTGTTTCAGTGGACACTACATTTACCCAACTTAATTCAATATTTATTATTTACTGAGTACTTAGAATTGCTTGCAATTTTATTATAACACATATTTACAATAACACACTAATATTGTTAGTGTGTGTAGATTGATCACGATAGGCTGCAACTGGCTGGTAATAAAGTGCTCTTAGGTAATAATACGAAAAGAGTATTATCAAATAATGTACTATGTGCCAATTTACTAAAGAAACAATAGTTATGGGGCCAATGCACAGCATGCGAAGTGTCTAATTTATTACATGGGCGGGGAACCAAATCGATTTCGGTATATATCGTAGACTTTTTTGTACCTACATAAATATCAATTATTTGTCAAGCCTTTTTATATCTGTAATAGTTGCGGGACATAGACAACGATTTGAATTTGCATTCTACGGCTGTTGAGACTATTAAATATACCCTACTTTGCACTTCCATAGATAAGAGGTGTGTCTAAGCAGTATCCGTTTCAGAATAATTTAAGACCGTTTACAAAACGAAAAAAAACCGACTTCAAACACCGCGCTACTCATTTTCAGTACCTACGAAGTTTAAGGTATTTATCTTCATACTAAAAGTGCCCCGCGGCTTCGCCCGCGTTAAACTTATTTTATCTACTTAAAACATTTTTTTTGTAAGAACGATTCTATCATTAAAGACATCAAATAAGAATTAGCCAAATCGGTTCACCCGTTTTCATGATATCGCGTGACTAAGGCGATTCGGGATTCATATTTATAAAACCCGAAAAACCCAAATTTTCAGACTTTGTTACCTACCCCATTTCGAAAAATCCTACAATACGTACTTTATCTCATCTTGTTTCGCCATACAAAACTTTGGATCCCCGTTCCGTATCCGGGAGGATTTTTTAGAAAATCCTTACTGAGCGAATGCCTACGTCGTAATAACTACCTGCATTCTAAATTTCAGCGCAATCCGAAAAAATATAGATTTTTAGACTTTGTTACCCCAGTTTATCCTCTTAGGCATTGGATGGCATGGCATTTTGAAAAAGTCTGTAACTCGTATTTACTTATTTATTAACAGAAGTACCTACTTGTGTGAAATGTCGAATAAAATGACTATCCAAACTTTGAACCCCCGCTTCATGCTCTAGACGAGTGAATTTTGAAAAATTCTTTCTGAGCGGAAACCTAAGTCAAAGTAACTATCTGCATGGCAAATTTTAGCGCAATCCGAAACAATATTGATTTCAGACTTTGTTACCCCACTTCACCCTTTTAGGGGTGGAATTACGAAAGAGCCTGAAACACGTATTTACTTATTTTTTAACTGGAGCACTTGTATGAAGTTTCGAATTTCTTCAGGGGTGAATTTTGGAAAATTCTTTCTCAGAGGGAACTAACGTCGTAATAACTATCTGCGTGCTAAATTTCAGCGCAATCCGAAACAATATTAATTTTCACACTTTGTTACCCCGTTTTACCCTCTTAGGGGTAGAATTTAAAAAAAAACCTGAAATATGTATTTACTTATTTTTTACTGGAACACATGTATGAAGTTTCGGATAGTAAATACTATCTAATCTTGTTTCTCCATACAAACTTTGAACCCCCGTTTCATCCCTTTCTAGGATGAATTTTGAAAAATCCTCAGAGAGAACTAACGTCGTAATAACTATCTGCATGCCAAATTTCAGCGCAATCCGAAACAATATTGATTTTCACACTTTGTTACCCCATTTCACTCTATTAGGGGTGGAATTTCAAATAACCGGCCAAGTGCGTGTCAGGCCACGCGCAGTGTAGGGTTCCGTAGTAGCATGTTATTCAATGCAAGTCTTTACCTGTTATAAACAAGCAACTAGGTACTCCGTCTTTGTCACTTTAAAGGATTTATTCTAAGGATTTTGTATTTGGTACAAAATTATTCAACACCCAAGTTTAACGACTATTACTGCTAAACTAATAAAGTTATCTTAACCGCTATAATTTTCTTTTAAAGATTTTCCAGATTTTTCAAGCCAGCAGTTTAGCTTTTAGAGGGGGGGGGGGGGGGGACGCCCTACTGGAACAAAAATTTGCACTTTAAAGTTTAATATTTCGTAAATGAAGCATTTAATCGAAAAATGCTGTTAGCAACCCTTAAGTAATTTTAAAAGACCTATTCAACGATACCCCACACTATGAGGTCGACGATGAAAAAAAAAATCATCCCCACTTCACATGTAGGGGAGCTACCCTAAAAAAATATATTTTTCAAAATATTATTTCAGCACTTTGTCAGCGTAATTGATAGACATACCTTTACAAAATTACAGCTTTCTAGTATTAACGGTCTCTTAGCAAAACCTCGGACAGACAGACGGACGGACATGACGAAACTATAAGGGTTCCTTGTCAGGACTACGGAACCCTAAAAAGCCTGCTCTTAGGATTAAAATAATTAAATTATTTTTGGAATAAATTACCATACACAATAACACTCACTAACACACATTCAGAATTAATTTCGCAGCTGAATTGAACATATTCTTTAGTTTAAGTATAAAATAGAAACATGTCTCGAGTAAACTGTGTCAAAGGCATGACTAGTTTTCCACAGGCTGTTTACAAATTGGATTATATTCCAAGGTAAAAAATGTTATAATAGTTTCATACTTACTACCAAGTACTACACAGTATTATGGATGAAAGTCATAAGAAGCATGACCTTTTTTTATCAAAGTTTATGATATAAATTTACATTGCGATGCCTTAATTCTTGGCCTTATCATTGACAACAATCAGATAAGAATTTATAGATTATCTTCAGTGCATACAATAATATTGACATGAATTAGTGATCTCATACTAAAGATTTGAAGTCAACATCCAGTATTAGGAACCTTGAAAAATGTTTACTCATCCTAAATTATGTCTTAATCATGTAACATATATATCAAAATTGGTTTTGAAATGTGAAAGTAGTCTTGTTCAAGCATTAATTGAGAATGTGTTTACACAATAACTCCAGTGATATATCTTATATCTAATACTATAAGAATCTTTATCCTAACATACTAACTGATTTGACTGACTGTCTGACTGACAGACAACGCACAGCCTAAACCGCTAGTCCTAGAGACTTGAAATTTGGAGGGTATATTTGTCTTAGTACGTAAGGGTGTACTAATAAAGGATTTTCCTAAATTCACCCCTTAAGGGTGAAATGGGGGTTCAAAGTTTGTATGGAGAAAAAAGTTTAGGTAGTCTTTTCTATTCGAAACTTCTCACAAGTGCTTCAGTACATAAATAAGTAAATACGTGTTTCAGGATTTTTTGAAATTCTACCCCTAAAAGGGTGAAATGTAATAACAAAAGTCTGAAAATCAATGTTGTTTCGGATTGTGCTGAAATTTGGCATGCAGATAGTTATTACGACGTTAGTTTCCTCAAACAAATGATTTTCTAAAATTCACCCATTAAGGGGATGAAACGGGGGTTCAAAGTTTGTATGGAGAAACAAGATTAGATAGTATTTTCTATTCTAAACTTCACACAAATGCTTCAATAAATAAATACGTGTTTCAGGCTTTTTCAAAATTATTACATAAATTATTTCGAGATATGGAGATAAACATCTCAAACTTGGTACTGAAATTTAATAGCGCGGCATTTGAAGTTGGTACTTTTAGTTTTTTAAGCCATCTTATTCCGTATGTTTTTGACATCTGACATTGACCAACAATTTTTGATCGCAACTAAGAGTATAATATTTTTTACGAGATTTTTGGCGGGAACGTAAAAAAGTGTGTGTGCTCCCAATGTATTTTGTTGTGTTGCTGTGTTCTTCCGCGAGTTAATGTGTAAGAAGTGTGGATTATTAACCGTTAGGTGCCGGTGAATGTGTGCGAGGGAAACAGCACAATATTGAAAAACATGCTATTTGCGTTCTCACCAAAATTCCACTGAAAATCTTCAGTAATGTCCACATCTTTACTAAGGGATATGACCTGGACTAGACTTTGACTTGAAACTTGAACTGAAATGTGATTTTGACCCTTCTTTACGACTTGAAGTCTCAAAAACTTGAAAAAAATTTATATTTGACACTGGCTAAGTACACTAATTGTGTGGAGCCATAATAAAACTAAAAAAATATATTTTACGGACTTTGGCGGGAATTTGGGCGTAAACGCGATGTCTCCGTTGGATTTTATTTTTATGTGCATAATGCGGTAATACGACACTGGCTAAGTACACTAATCATGTGGAGCCATAATGAAAAGCCATATTGAATCTCAGCTTTTTTATTTAGAGGCAGTACGAAGTTTGCCGGGTCAGGTAGTCTTATATATAATAAAATAACTTATTCAATGCAAGTCTTTACCCGTTTAAACAAGCAACTAGGTACTCCGTCTTTGTCACTTTAAAGGATTTATTTTAAGGATTTTGTATTTGGTACAAAATTATCCAACACCAAAGTTCAACGACTATTACTGCTAAACTAATAAAGTTGTTCATGAAATGCACTATTATCACGAATTTTTACAGACTTTTAGCAGTTTTAGAGGGGGGGGGGGGGGAATTTGCACTTTAAGTTTAATATATCGTAAATAGAGCATTCAATCGAAAAATGGTATTAGCAACCCTAAAGTAATTTTAAAAGACCTATTCAACGATACCCCACGCGATGGGGTAGACGACGAAAAAAATTCATCCCCACTTCTCATGTAGGGGAGCTACCATAAAAAATATATTTTGCAAAATTTAATTTTACCACTTTGTCGGCGTAATTTATATACATACCCTTACAAAATTACAGCTTTCTAGTATTAACGGTCTCTTAGCAAAACCTCGGACAGACAGACGGACATGACGAAACTATAAGGGTTCCTTGTCAGGACTACGGAACCCTTAAAATCAATTGCTGTTCGTTAGTCTCGCTAAAACTCGAGAACGGCTGGGCCGATTTATTTGTTCTGATTTTGGTTTTGAAATGTTTGTCGTAGTCCAGGAAACAGTCCAGTTTAAACAGTGAGAAAATATGGAAAAAACGCGAGGAAGATAGTAAAAACAACAATTTCATTTTTAGTCCAGTCAACGAGGATATTTGTTGTATGGAGACTTCCGAAAAATTCTCCCGTCAATAAAAGTTGGCATGTGATGACATTAGGTAATACAAATTACAGATGTACAATAATCCAACATTTTTTTTAACGAGAAGTTAGGTATTTTTACCAAAACATGAAAATCGCTTATAACTCTCTGTGATTATTTCCTCAGACTGAAATATGAAATATATACGAGGCTCGTTCAATAAATACTTAGCCTACAAAAGAAAAACGAAAATTTTCGAAAAGTGCCGATTTATTTTTCTACATAATCTCCTTTTAACTCAATACACTTGGTCCAGCGATGCTCCAACTTTTTTAACCCGTCTAAAAAATACGTTTTCCTGAAGTCTGCAAAACAGGCCTCCGTGGCGGCGATGACCTCCTCATTCGACCCAAATCTTTTTCCGGCGAGTGACTTTTTCAGGTTTCAAAACAAAAAGAAGTCACAGGGGGCCAAGTCTGGAGAGTAAGGTGGATGGGGCAGCAATTCGTAGCGCAATTCGAATAATTTGGACATGGCGACGGCAGAGGTGTGAGCCGGCGCGTTGTCGTGGTTGTTGTCCAGTGTGAGCAAACGCGGCACCCATCGCGCTGACAGCTTTCTCATGCCCAGTTCTTGTGGAAAATATTATGCACCGTTCCTTCTGCAATGCTCACAGTGTCAGCTATCTCGCGAACCTTCAATCGGCGGTCTGCCAACACGAGATCGTGGATTTTTTTTATGTTTTCCTCCGTAGTAGCCGTTTTCGGGGCACCTGGGCGTGGCTCATCAAAAACCGACTTGCGGCCACGAGCAAACTCGTTAAACCAATTCTTGACGGTTGCCATCGAAGGAGAAGAGTCACTGTACACAGCATCCAAGCGATTTTTAATTTCACTGCGCGTTTTCCCTTCTAAAATTAAAAATCGAATCACCGAACGATACTGCTCTTTTTCCATTTTTGTTAAACTGACCGACACGTTCGCTTTCAAAGGCTATTAAAACAAAACTAATAGAGGTCATTGTTTAAAACTTTGACAATAGGCTTCAAAAACATTGCACTGTACTATGGTAAATTTTTTTTGTAATCGCAGTGCCATTGGGCGATGAGGCTACGTACTTGTTGAATGACCCTCGTACGTTTGTATGTACTAGTTAGAACATGTATATAAAAGAATCCAACACTTTTTCGATATCAGAGTACCCCAAATTTAACTTTTAACATTTTGCGCTATATCTTCTACTGAAAAATTGCTCTGCCAATTATTATTTTTGTATATGTTTTTATATCGTTAAATACATACCTTGGTTCAATAATCCAACATTTTTTCGACTTCAGAGTACCCCAAATATAACTTTTAACATTTTGCGCTATAGTTTCTACTGAAAAATTGCTCTGCTCATTTTTATTTTTTGATACGTTTTTATATCGTTAAATACATACCTTAGTTTAATAATCCAACATTTTTTCGACTTCAGAGTACCCCAAATTTAAATTTTAACATTTTGCGCTATAACTTCTACTGAAAAATTGCTCTGCTCATTTTTATTTTTTGATATGTTTTTGTATCTTTAAATACATATATTTATTCAATAATCCAACATATTTCCTTTTTAAACATATATTTTTTATTTTTGCTTAATTACGTAATGTGAAAAATTTCTCTGTCCATTTTCATTCCTTTATTAGTCATACGATTTTATATTAAAACAGATTTATCAATAATCCAACAAATGTTCGAACGTTTATTATATTTTTACAAAAATTTGCTTATTTACGCTAGAGCGCAAGGGTTGACCTTGATTTGACCGTAGGCGAGGTTGGTGGCCGCCATTATATATTATTTTTTTTACCTTATATGCACAAAAGTATGTAGGTACAGTCACTGAATTATTAATTCTTTTAAAATTATTAATTAGTGTACAGTCAGCACATCGAGTTACCACAACTGCAAAATTTTATCACTCTAGTAAACTTAACTGTTCTACATTTTATGGTTTCTAATCATTTGGGTATCGCAGATTTTTGTATGGCATGGCACCCTTCATCACCTTCATCAGAATCACGGTGTACAACGAAGGTACCCCGTGCATATATGTTTAGATAGAGGACACTCATACATACAAACAAAAAATGTCTCATGACATAATATCCTATAGCGTCAGGTTTCGGAGTTATTTACAGTAAAAGCTCCTTATTCGCGCTTCCTTCATTCGCGTTTTCACTATTAGCGGATTAAAAAATTGTGACCCAATTCCTATATTCGTGGCAAAAAATTTCTTTATTCGCATATCTAATCGGTACATAGTACATACATGCATATTAATAAAAATAATTCCAATATGTATCCAACCAAATATCCTTTGTAAACGCGCCGATAAATGGACTAATAAAAAAGTAAAATAGACCTTATTACAACTATGTAATAAGTATGTTATTAAATTATATCGCCGCTGTATTGGTTCGGCATGTGACATAAACCGCCTTCGCCGCGGTCGGTGATTTTGAGAATGTAAACAAACAGAATTAAAGCAACCTTATTACTCAAAGCATAAAGTATATTTTTAAAGGCTGCCACGTATAAGATGTTCCGTTCTTTGGTGAAAGCCGCTTTGCGTGTTTTATTGTTTCATCTTTCCATTCGTTACAAAAATTGTGATCGAGGAATCGTCACCTAGGAAAGTATCCCCTATAATCCCATATAAAATACCATTCCATATTCACGGTTTCTGTATTCGCGGCATATTTACGGAACATATACCCCGCGAATAAGGAGCTTTTACTGTATATCATATTTTTAAATTTCGATTATATTAAGCTAGTTGTGCCCCGCAGCTTCGCCCGCGTTTAAAGTATCCTATAGCCTAATCCATAATACTGGTAATACCACATGTGGGGACAGTGGCGGTGCGGAATGTGCTAGATTGCAAAATGTACAGTAGCAGGCCCCCGCACGCCGCTGGCTCTCCAGTCGTCTTCCTGCCTTTGTAACGATACGTAGCACTAATAATATTCTGTGGTAAAGACAATATATCGATGGACTTATAATTATTCTTTTAATTACTCACCGGCTCCGATAGATAGTTACATATATAAAAGGCAGCTACAAATTAGTGACCTCCAAATAGTTCCCCACAAATAGTGATCCGTAATATCCTATACCACATTATGTTTTCTGTAGCTATAACTGTGCAAGGTTTCAGCTAAATCGGTTCAGCTGTTTGACCGTGAAGAAGTCCAAAACAAAGATACAAACTGACTTTCGCAATTATAATATCTGGGGACACTGAAGTGCCCCCGGTTCTGCCAAATACCAGTTGGACACTGAGAGGAGAACCAAGAAGCTCATTAGTGACTATTTACTTGTAAGCAAGAGACTCCATCGCCGCAAAGTCTCTTGTTTCTGCATAATTTGATTCCACCATCTCCATTTTATTATCGGACATCCAGAGGCATTAAAAGGCGCCACCGATTTATGGTGGATATACCATCTACCCGAACGAAGCGATTTGGATCTTCGTTCATCATGCGAACCGCCAGGGAATGGAATGCTCTGCCTGAGTCTGTGTTTCCGGCTAAATACAATATGGGGGTCTTCAAATCGCGAGTGAATAGGTATCTTTTGGGTAAACGCGCTCCATCATCGACCGCATCATCTCTTAACATCAGGTGAGATAGTGGGCAAGTGCTACCCAGTTCTATGTAAAAAAAAGAGTTTGTTTTCTTTGTCTTTCTGATTTAGATTAACAGTATATCACTTAATCAACTTACATAAAGTAACTACAAAATAAATAAATACATTCGTTAAAACAATTGTTTTATAATATGTAAAAAAAGACTATCCAAAAACGAACCTAGTAAATAAAACCCGACTACTGAAAAATCACGCTCTAAAAAGTATGAAACAGGAAAATATTCTCATCAGCTAGGCTATTTTGTAAGCTATCTCGACAGCGGAAGCCGCGGTGAGATTTGAATTTCGTATTACGAAATTCAACCGTATTACGAATGTGATAAGATTGAATTTCGTAGTACGAAATTCGAATCTCACCGCGGATTCCGCTATCGAGACAGCTTACAGAATAGCCTAGCTGAGATCGCTATGTACAAACTATTCAATATGTCGACGCCCCAACCGAATAAAGCGGTAATTTCATGATACGCCAAAAACTTTTTATTGCACAATACGCTTCTATGCACCCAGACGCAAGACATATATTTTTTTCACAAATTTATAACCAAAACGTGCAGAGTTAGAGCTGGATACGTTTTGTTCTGTCGAAATTTGGCATTATAAATAAAACCGGCAAAGTCGAATTGGACTCACCCACCGAGGCTTACCTACCAACGTTAGTTAGTACCAATTAAGCAAGACCTCTAAATTGTAGAAGCGCTCATATAACTCAGAGGCCTATCTGAATTGGCTAAAACTATGTATGTATGGGGACACCCTTAATTTTTCAACTTTTTTAATTTATGGAATTTTTCTTTTATATTTATATATATAAAATCCAAAGTCTGACTTGACTTGAAATTGACTGACTGATTGACTGAATGACTGAGATATCAACGCACAGCCCAAACCGCTTATCCTAGACACTTGAAATTTGGAGGGTATGATCTTTGTAAAGTGTAGGCATCCATTAAGAAAGGATTTTTCAAAATTCCACCCCTAAGTGTGTGAAATGAAGGGTTCAACTTTCTATGAAACTTATTATTCTCTGGGTGAATTGTCTCGAAAATTGGTACACATACACTTTAATAAAAATAATGAGTTACGGGTGTCACAGTTTTTTCAAAATCATCTCCCACGCGTTTTTCTGACTGACTGAATGACTGCCCGATATACCTACGCACTGCCTAAACCAGTGGTCCTAGAGTCGTAATATTTAGAAGGTGTGTTCTTTTGTGAAGTGCAAGAATCCATTAAGAAATATGTTTATCAAAATTCCACCCCTAAGTGGGTGAAATCCTCCATTACTGAGAATCTGCTGAACCTTCTATGAAACGTTTTATACTCCAGGTCAATTGTTTTGAAATTTGGCACACATACTTTTAACTTAAAATACTGAGTAACGGGTATCACAGTTTTTCAAAAATCATCCCCCACGCGTTTTTCTGACTGACTGAATGACTGCCTGATATATCAACGCACTGCCTAAACCACTGGTCCTAGAGACATAATATTTGGAGGGTATGTTTTTTGTGAAGAGCAAGTATCCACTGAGAAATAGTTTTTCGAAATTCCACCCCTAAATGGATGAAATGGACGGTTGATCTTTCCATGAAACTTTTTATTCTATGGGTCAATTGTTTTGAAAATTGGTACACACACTATTTAATTAAATAAAAAGTAAGTTCAAAAACTAAAACCCGACTACTGAAAAATCACTCACTAAAAAGTATGAAACAAGAAAATATTCTCATCTGAGATCGCTAAGTACAAACTAATCAATATGTATCGTGTATTATACAAACAACTAACTTGTAACAAATATTTTATTGTATTTCATAAATATTCTTAGTGGTGCTCAGAGGATAGCCGTGGTCGTATGTCACCTACCGTAACTTCGTCCCCTCTAGGTCCCCTCTAAATTGAATGTGGGTCCCCCACATTCAATTTGTTGTGACGTCATATAGCCTATAACCAGCGGACAAATAAGACGCGTCCAACAACACCTCATTTGTTAAATTATGATAAGTAATTTAGAAGTTATGAGGGAACAGATGAACATACATACAAACATACATACATACATATCCACATACCGGTCAAAAACATAATCCTCCTTATTGCTTTGCCGTAGTCGGGTAAATAGTGAGTAACGGGTATCACAGTTTTTCAAAAATCATCCCTCATGCGTTTTTCTTACTGACTGAATGATTGCCTGATATATCAACGCACTGCCTAAACCACTGGTCCTAGAGACAACATATTTGGAGGGTGTATTTTTTGTGAAGAGCAAGTATCCACCAAGATTTTTTTTTTAAATTCCACCCCTAAGCGGATGTCATGGAGGGTTGATCTTCCAAAAAAACTTTTTATTATCTCGGTCAATTCTCTCAAAACTTGATACACATTCTCTTTAATGAAAATAGTGATTTACGGGTATCACAGTTTGTCAAAAATCATCCCCCACGCTTTTTTCTGACCGACTGAATGACTGATGACCTCTTAGAGACATGATTTTGGAAGGTGTTCTTTGTGAAGTGCAAGTATCCACTAAAAAATATTTTTATTTATATTGCACCCCTAAGTGGGTGAAATTGGGGGTTACATTTTCTGTAATTTTTTAATTTAATTTTCTGTTAAACATTATATTCTCTGGGACGATGGGCTTAAAAATATGTACACAAACTCTTCAACTAAAATTTTGAGACAAGGGTTCTACAGTTTTCCAAAATTAAAAAAAAAAAAAGTTATTCCTCACGCTTTTGTCTAATTATATGACTGATATATCAACGTGCAGCCTAATTCGCTGGTCTTAGAGATCAACACCAATATTATAAAATGCGAAAGTAAGTTTGTTTATTTGTTTGTTTGGGACTTCTTCACGGTCAAACGGCTTGACCGATTTGGCTGAAATTGGCTAAAGACAGTTTTTCTTTATTAATCTAGAGTCTGGGAGTTTTTTACGATAGTGAGATGTTTTATTTGGAAACTTATTTTTTTTCACATATAACGATATTACATTTGTTAAAATTGGTTGTTTGTACGAGTGGTGAAACAATTTTTTCTGTTTTTTGGCTCTCCTGTAAAATTACGATTTTCATAAAACCGCTTTATTCGGTGGGGGCGTCGATGTTTTGTGTGTTGTATACTTACTTGTAATACATATTTTATTTTATTTCGTACATATTCTTAGTGGTGCTCAGTGGATACCCGTGGTCGTATGCTACTTTGCAGAATGTATTGTTTCGTTACGGTAGGTGACATACGACCACGGCTATCCTCTGAGCACCACTAAGAATATGTATGAAATACAATAACATATGTATTACAAGTGAACTAAAGGGTTAGAGCGCACTCCGCAAGGTGCACTCCGAGGGTAGGTCGTGAACGGAGCCTTGTTATATAAAAATAATAAATTCCACTTATTTGGTCACGCCAGTGTGCGCTGATCCTTAGTAATAGCAAATCTTTTGAATTAAGTATAATTTCACACGGCTGTGAGATTTTACCAGGATGTATTTTATGTTTATATTAGTGTTTTAGTCAACATAACTAAATTTTATTGGTAGACGCAATTACTGAAAAAAAAGTATAAGCTAATTGACCTTTAACGAACCTTTGAACGAAACTTTTTTTTTCGATATATCCTTAACAAGTGTTTTATTAAACATTATATTACTTATTAATTTTTTTCCTCACATTTTACAGTATCAAATGTTTATTTTAAATCCATTTCTAAACGCCGTTTCACAGTCAACAGCACATCTAGTTACAAAAAACTGTCAGATTTCTTCAAACTATTTTAAACCTTAAAATATTGACAGTTAAGTTTAAAATCGAAGGAGAAAATTTGAAAGTTTGTGGTTACTTGATGTGCTGTTAACTCTAAATAGGTTTCGCATTTAGTTAAAAAAATATCTGTAATAATAATGACGGCCACCAAACTGGCCTACGGTTAAATCAAGGTCAACCCTTGCGCTCTAGCGTAAATAAGCAAATTTTCGTAAAAATATAATAAACGTTCGAACATTTGTTGGATTATTGATAAATCTGTTTTAATATAAAATCGTATGACTAATAAAGGAATGAAAATGGACGGAGAAATTTTTCACATTACGTAATTAAGCAAAAATAAAAATATATGTTTAAAAGGGAAAATATGTTGGATTATTGAATAAAGATATGTATTTAACGATACAAAACATATCAAAAAATAAAAATGAGCAGAGTAATTTTTCAGAAGAAGTTATAGCGCAAAATGTTAAAATCTAAATTTGGGGTACTCTGAAGTCGAAAAAATGTTGGATTATTAAACCAAGGTATGTATTTAACGATATAAAAACGTATCAAAAAATAAAAATGAGCAGAGCAATTTTTCAGTAGAAATTATAGCGCAAAATGTTAGTTATATTTGGGGTACTCCGAAGTCGAAAAAATGTTGGATTATTGAACCAAGGTATGTATTTAACGATATAAAAACATATACAAAAATAATAATTGTAGAGCAATTTTTCAGTACAAGTTATAGCGCAAAATGTTAAAAGTTAAATTTGGGGTACTCTGATATCGAAAAAGTGTTGGATTCTTTTATATACATATTCTAACTGGTACATACGAACGTATATATTTCATATTTCAGTCTGAGGAAATATTCACAGAGAGTTATAAGCGATTTTCATGTTTAGGTAAAAATACCTAACTTCTCGTTAAAAAAAATGTTGGATTATTGTACATCTGTAATCTGTATCACCTAATGTCATCACATGCCAACTTTCATTGACGGGAGAATTTCTCGGGTTACAAAAGCCTCGTTGACTGGACTATTTCCCATATAAACTGTTCTACCTACTTTCCAGTTAAACATAAATTGATGTTCGTCCCTTCGGTACGGTACGGTAGACTTTGTTCCACTCTCGAGTTGAAATTTGAAGTACGTATTAAATTAAGGGTTTTGAATCGACAACATAATATATCCACATTACATTTTAATATTTTGAATCTTGATGGTTGTCCCGGGTTGTCATTTATTGTTCGTTCAAAATGTTTTGTCATTGTGTTGACATATTTTGATGGTTGTCATTATGGCGCTTCCATACATGAGTATACGCTATTTGTATATAATAACGTGTCGGGCCACGTACAGTGTAGGGTGTAGGGCACAGTGTAGGGTTCCGTAGTAGCCTGTTATTCAATGATAGTCCTTACCCGTTATAAACAAGCAACTAGGTACTCCGTCTTTGTCACTTTAAAGGATCTATTCTAAGGATTTGTAATTGGTATAAAATTATCCAACACCCAAGTTCAACGACTATTACTGCTAAACTAATAAAGCTATCTTAACCGCTATAATTTTCCTTTAAAGTTCATGAAATGCGCTATTATCACGAATTTTTCCAGATTTTTCAAGCCAACAGTTTAGCTTTTAGAGGGGGGGGGGGGGACGCCCTACTCGAACAAAAATTCGAACTTTAAAGTTTAATATTTCGTAAATGGAGCATCAATCGAAAAATAGTATTAGCAACCCTTAAGTAATTTTAAAAGACCTATTCAACGATACCCGATAACGACACGATGGGGTAGACGATGAAAAAAAAATTCATCCCCACTATTCATTTAGGGGAGCTACCCTAAAAAAAAATATTTTTCAAAATTTTATTTCAGCACTTTGTCGGCGTTATTTATTTACGTACCTCCACAAGATTACAGCTTTCTAGTATTAACGGTCTCTTATCATAACCACGGACAGACAGACAGACAGACATGACGAAACTATAAGGGTTCCTTGTCAGGACTACGGAACCCTGAAAACCGATAAAAACAAAAAAATAATAATAAAGGGGAGAAAGTAGATATAAAGAAAGAAAAGAAACAAGAAACGTGTTTTTGAGGCTTTTTATGCTCGATCTTCTAACCTTAATAGATACGAGTAGAGACTTGAAATTTACTCATGGTGTGTATTACAATGGCTGCTAGAAGATCAAATAATAAAAACTAAATTAAATAAAATATTAAAGTGGGTCCCCATACAAGAAACGTGTTTTTCAGACAAATTTTGTTCAATCGGAACCCTGCGTGTGGGGGCCGACTCGCACTTGGACAGTTTATTTATATTCGCGGTACGAAGTTCGCCGGGTCAACTAGTACTCATTATAATGTATATAAAAATATGTATTTTTATTTCCTTTTTACTAATTTATATTATTCGCGATAGTCCAACCCCAGATAGGTCTATCTGAAAATCAGCGTTCAGGCAAACACCTGAACATTCTATGCTGAGATAGACCTTTTTAGCACTACACGTGTGTATTTGATTTATTTAAGTACCGAGATAGGATTATAACTGTATTCTTTTCTTGATTGTTATTATATATATATATATTTCCTTTTTTATCTTTAGGTACGTTAAGTAGTATAAGTTGTGTAATGTGCTAAATAAATGTATTTTCTTCTTCTTTCTTCTTCTTCTATAAAGTATAATACACAAATATGAGTAAATGGAGCAAAAACTTGCACTGAAATATAGAATAATTAATAATAGGTACAACTAAAATCACATGTACTCGTATCTAATTATACGAAATTATTTTGAATAATAGTCAAATAAAAGTTCAAAAAAATAATTATGGATATTCAATCCATAATTTTTTTTTCTGAATAATATGCTTTTATTATTCATTCAGAATAATAAATGCGTAGCGTATTAGATAAATATAATACGCTACTTTACTAAAAAAAAATTGGTTGTCTGTCATTTACATACATTCATATTACTTAGGGCAAGTTTTTGGGTTTTCTTTCAAGGCTTGTAAACTTTATAAGAGCCCTATTATTATAGTATTAAATCTCGCGTCCCAGTGTTTGTTATTGAACTCCTCCAAAACGGCTTGACCAACTTTGATGAGTTTTTTGTCTATATTTGGTAGGTTTGAGGATAAATTGTAGGCTATTTTTTATACTACTAGGTGAAAAGGGTGGCTCAAACGCGGGCAAAGCCATGGGGGCCAGTTAATATATTATAGAATAGTAACAGATAAATAGATGTGGCAAAATCTACTTACATTGCATATTAATACTATTTAAAGCTCTACTTGCTTGGCAGCAATACGTACATCAGACATTTTATAGTGCCATAATATTCCATTGTACTTGCTAAATTGCTATTAAATTAAGAAATCATACTATCAATAAAATGTTTTTGTGTTGTCATAAGACATAACTTATAATCATAAAACTGTACAATAATGCTGAATTTACATACACATAGACAACATTTTCACGTCTAGTGAACAATATAGTTGTCTGAGATTGCTCTAAGCGATAAAACCGCCCATAGTACTATCGATATCTTATGTACTGTATTTCTGTTACTTTGTTTTTTTCTTGATGTGCAATAATGTATCATTCATTCATATCTAGATCTGTCTATGATTCCAATTTTATCTCCTCTATTTATTTACATTAGGAAAATCCATTCTGATTACTGACCTGTAATATAGCATCGTTGATCAGCAGTTGACTGGCTGCAGCAGCACCACCCGATATTAGCTTTGTGACGTAGATATGTGGATCCTCAGCAACATGAGGGTTGTCTGATCCCCCAGCGATGCTGAAACCGAGCCCGGCACCTCCAGCTCGCGACAGATTTACAGTCATGTAAATGTAACCATCCTCCGTCCGGACATGCTCTGTACCACCACCCTCTATACCGTTCACCTGCAACTTTCCATTTGTTGTTAGTATTAATGGTTTAAACTTAACTAAGGTTAACATTTGTTAAATGAACCATGTATGTACAAAACTGTTATTCTATCAACTTTTTACCGACAGGCATTATCAAGTGCAAATGGGAAAAACCTAAATAAAACAAATGACAAGCTTAACTAACTTTTCTTCATTGATAATTGAGGATTCTTTATTGATAAAGTTTTACACACAATATTCTTTCTAATAGTCTATAATATATAGATAATAATCTATACAAAAAAAAAATTAATATCACATAAGTTTGTAAGACATTGGGCTGAAAAAAATAAAACACATAATATTTTGGAACTGTATCTTAAACCACAAAATAGCTTAATAGCAGTGGTTACCACAAACATTCATGACATACTGTGCTACTCATTGAATTTGAAGGAATTTAACAAGTTATGAGTAGAATAACATTATGTGTCTAATATTTCAAATGATTTGTGGTATTATAATTTTCTCTTGTCTTTCTGTGGACTGTGGAAACATACAGTAGAGTAGTAGTAATTAATATAACACAAAGAGTGCTGTGAGCATTATTTACACATAAAATTTTTGAGCCACAAAGTTTATCAGCCATAGTCTAGAGTCTAGACGTTTGGAGTTGAAGAGCTCTGTTTCAGTTTCATAAAACTCACAATTATTGTCAAATGAGCAACATATTTTAAATTTAATATCTACTAACATTTTGATTTTTATCTAACTAGGATGTCTGAGAAAGTGAGATTGGAGTGCCTTGCTCTTGCCAACATCATAAGATTAAAATAAGAATAAGAAAAATGATTGTGTACCCCAAGTAACAAGGACAATTTGTAAAAATATGTAACATGAGTGACCGAGACAACAGTCAACAATTATACAAAGTAGCCAACTGTGACTATAGTATTTTTCTTAACCTTAAGAAGTCAATGTTAAACAAAAATGCACAGGGATTAACCTTAATGTGACACATTTATTCTCAACTGGGTACTGTAAGTATGAGTCAAAAGTTTTAGAAAATAGAGTCTATAATACTAAATAATTAACTATAATATTTTAGTTGATTTAAAATATTATTATACATTTACCTGCTTCATTTCTGGTGAAGGAACGTGAGCCTGCAAAAGAAGGTGATGCCATATTTCAATTTTGGTTTCTACATTTTGCAGGAATGAGTAAAATTTACAGTGGATGATAGTAGAAAAATGCAACAGGCTGTGATTAAAAAACAAACATTGCCATAGAGGTTTCATATATCCTCCATTGTTGACATTACACTCTTCATTAGTGAGGTTTTGGTTAATAAACACTCAGTATATTTAGGGCCAGTTTCACCGGTTCCTGATATACTCTCTGTCAAACATCTGTCAGATAAGTTCCTAATAGAGCTATTAGGAACTTATCCGACAGATTTTTGACAACTTTTATATGGCGTCATCTGTCAGATAACTATATAACACATTATCAGGAACTGGTGAAACTGGTCCTTAAGGTAGAATTTTTTAAAATAAAGATTTATACCTCGGAGGGTTTTTGACTGGTTTGAAAAAGAAATTGTAAGAGCCCTTATATAATATAATTTTTTGTTTGGCAAATTTAGAATAATTATAGATAAAATGATTACTACTAAAGTTTTAATTAATTTATATTAATATTTACAAAGATATAAGTTATCGGATACATATCAATGTTCCGCCTGATTTGCTGCCATAACCTTACGGTGTTCCGGTGGCACATAGCCCTTGAGAGTCAAAGTATTCTAGGCCTAGCATATTCATCATCTTAGACCACATCATTGCTTACCACCTAGAAATATGGTGGTTAAACACTAGCCAAAAAGATATAATAAAAAATATATATTTACCTAAAGTTAATTTTTGGGTACTATATTATGGAAGAAATTACTTCCTCAAAAATCACTCACTAAAATTGGGAAAGGAACCATATTACACGGTAACACAGAGAAGACTCTTCTTTCTCTTACAGAGAAGACTTAAATCAAAATAAATAAATTCTGTGATTTTGGCATTAACAGCAAGAAACACAGAATTTTATTTATAAAAAAAGTGCTTTTCATAATAGCTATCATCTAAAATTTTGGTAAATACGGATCCGAATATCTGATTTCTAATATAACTGAAGATTTTTCATGGAGCAAGTAGGTACACAAATGTCTAATTAGAAAAATTAACCACTAAAAAAAATTACAATCATATGGTAAGCAATGACAGATTATGAATTAGGTTTAATATAAGATATTATAAAAGTCAAATCTCAGTTATTGTTCACAGTGATTTATATAGAATGCCTAGAATATTGAGTTTAGTGGAGAGCCAATGTTTCACCTACTCACCGTGTCAAGATTAAACAAGGAGGACACTTTCCGTAGGAATCCATTATGTGACTTTTTCTTCCGTCTTTCAGTCATTTTGAGAGCAAGTGTGCATAGCCCTCCGTGGTTCAAGTGTTGCCGGTACTACACTATGTACACTGCATGCATGTTAGTTACACACTTGTGTCCACTGTCAGCACCTTACTTGTAGACGTCCATCATGCACCACACTCTACCTAAAACCCACAACTTGCACCAAAACATTTCAAAGGTATGTGACCTCCTTTACAATGCAACAGAAGTAACTGATAGCAGGTAATCCCTTAGAATGTTGAAGCTCATTATCGTGTTAGCTTGGCAATTATTTAACTGCAGCAGGCCTTATCTAATGAATGTACCGATCGAACCGATCCCGTTTTGATAGCGATTTTAGTAGATATGTATGGGTAATTTATTAGGCGTGTTACCGACTGTGTTCGATGATAGGATGCTATGAATGTCAAAGCGATGAACCTTAATTAGAATGTCCGTGTTACGTTATTAGTGTGCGATTCGTGAGCACTGGACGATATATCATAAATAGGTACGACATCAGCGAGTAACAGCGAATCGTTACAAGCAAAACTAACTCTGAACTCGCATTAGCCTCACCAACGATCGAAAACGATCCCAGAGTGTAAAGAAATTACTAAACGTTTAAAAATAGATTAGTGTTTATTATATGGCCTTACTTGCAACGAATACGAAATAACAGCAGTGTGAATGTCAAAATTTTGTGTACAATATCATTTCACTGATTTTATCGTGACCAGTAGTACACTTTCAGTCGATGAAGCGTTCGGACGTCATTGGCACAATTGTGAAATTGAACGGCACCAATCCACAGAACGAAGAAACGTTAGCGCACATATCGCCGAAAACCTGTAGTTTTAATTTAGGTTATAAATAGTACTACGAGACGCGAAACACCAACCAATCCGCCATTACCGACCGACGACCACTTGTTGTGTGAACGTTCCGTTCAATTCAAGCAAAGCAATCATTGCAGCAGACGTCACGTCATCACATTCAAAACTTTATGAAAAGGCGAAACGGAACGTTATCCGCCTATCGATTGGCCAAATAGATCAGCGGCATGAAACCTCGAAATTGTTATTCTGAGCCTCGAAAGGAAATCACAAAATGTTGCAGTGGCATCCTCAAAAGGTGGCGCTGCCTACTTAGATTAACCTTCTGAAAATGTATGCCAGTAGGCCAAGAATTTAGTTTTAGTGTACTACTATTTATTCTGTGATTTTAGGTACCTATCTACCTTCTTAATGTGGGAAGTATTTTTCACGATACAGTCATAATATTTATTGATATCAAAACAAATGTTTTTTTATTATTTACTAAAATTAGACATCTGTGTACCATTGTGTGACCTAGCTAGTTTTACTTATATAGATATGTACAAGTAACTACCTAGGTACTTTGATCAACCGACTTCCAAAAAGGAGGAGGTTCTCAATTCGTTTGTATGTTTATTTTGTGTATGTATGTTACGCGATTACCGATTACTCCGTCAATTGCGAACCGATTCGAATAATTAATCGGTAGGGTACATTTCCGAGGTGGTCCTATTGTAATTTTTTCGAGATCTGATAAGTATCTCCAGAGATATGACGATAAACGTTTCAAATTTGCTACTGAAACTGACTCGCGCGCGCGAGCATGGAAGTCGGTTGTTTTAGTTTTTATACTATCTTAATTATTAATTAGTTACTTACTCACTTCACTGTACATAATAGAGGTCAGTAACCCTGGGCCTGAGTGACCCTCTTAGATATTGTAACTAATATATTACACAGTATGGATTGTAAAACTGTGGCACAGCTATGTCTAAATACTATAATTTATTCTGTGATTAGGTATTCTAATGGGTTTAAGTAGGTACCTAAGTAAGTGCCTAATTATTACTTATATTTGATTATTTACAGGTAGATAATAAAAGTTAGTTAGAACTACCTAAACCCTAAATGCAAGGCGCCGCACTAAGCGACGCGCCACGCCAGTCGCCACTCCGTGAACGCGGCCTTGGTTTCTAGGGTTTCGTACCCAAAGGATAAAACGGGACTCTTTTACTAAGACTCCACTGTCCGTCTGTCTGTTTGTCGGTCTGTCTGTCTGTCCGTCTGTCACCAGGCTGTACCTCATGAACCGTGATAGTTAGACAGTTGAAATTTTCACAGTTGATGTATTTCTGTAGCCGCTATAACAACATATACTAAAAACAGAATAAAGTTAAAAATAATAGGGGGTCCCCACACAATAAACGTGTTTTTTTCGGCATTTTAATATAACGCCTAGGTAAACGTCCATAGATGGCGTTTTATTGAAATGCCGATCCCTAACACCTTTGTTAGACGTTAGATGGCGTTATAAGAAATAAAACGTTTATTAATTATTATTTTTTGCTCGATCTTATAAAATACTGTAGTGTGGTAAGGAATCCTACGAGTGCGAGTCCGACTTGCACTTGGCTAGTTTATTAAATATACAATAATATTCGTTGTTTTCACAGAACACAGACATAGTTTGTTCTGTGGTTGTTATTAATTGCAATATTTAGGGCCAAGCGCACACTACGATTTAATTCGTTGCAAAAGATTTATTTATTTTGTACATTGGTGTTGTTCACAGATTGCCGAATAAAAATCGCAGTGCCCGCACCCTTAGTGGGATATGGGCCGGCACATGTAATGTAGGTATAGTACCGGGCGACGCGGCCCGGCTTCGCAAGGCGTATTTTCATACAAAGTCCTTCTTATGCGACTGCGGTGAATTTAAAAAAAAAGTTCTTTCAGTGACTAAAGTCCAGACACACCACAAACCAGGATACTTCAAACCCATTGATGTATATGTATACCTCCATGTTCAAACCCAACAATCGGGCGAGCCGTTCTCAAGAAAATTGAGTTGTATATACCTAGATAAATAGATAAATAAATGGGTAATTATTGTTTACCTTCTTTTCTTCGGTCCCTCCGCTAAGAGGTGGTGGCGATACGATGGAACGCACCTAAACAGATAAAAATTAATGTTAGTTCATGTAACCATCGGTGTATAAGTATAAGTACTACCTACTTCGAATTTAAGACGATGTATGTAATTAATTAGGTATGTAATTAGACAAATCAATCATGAAAGATAAAATCAATAAAAGTTAACCTTCGCAGAGTCCGGCGTTGCATTGCGTGACTCCATCCGCCTATTGCTATCTTGAAGAAAGGCATTGGAGACCGATCTGTATTCGCTCTCCTCTGTTGGAATCTGCAATAAAAAGTACCACTTTTCCATAAAAGCTGAGCTCATTACTCAGTCAAAGAATCTTTATGTATATCTATCAACAGTTAAGTAGAAAAGTGCCTACGCAGCGCTAGGAAACTTCACACGTTACAGGTATTCCAAGATGCTCAGAATGGCTTTGATACAGTATCAGCATGGTTGTCTCAGAATTTGCTTAGTCTCAACGCTGAAAAATCTCAAAAGAGTCAATACAATAAAATATCTCGGTGTTACATTAGACAGCACTCTTAACTTTAAGCCACACATTCAAATATTAACTGGTAAGATCTGTAAACTTATGGCTCTCTTTAAAAATATCCGGCATGTAGCTGACGTCAAAGTCATTAAAACCATATATTTTGCCTTCTGTCAGTCACTCTTGATGTACTGTATAGATTCTTGGGGAGGATGTGCTAAAACCACTTTTCTACCTCTAGAGAGAGCTCAACGCGCAGTTCTTAAAGTTATGCACTCTTTGCCATTTAGATATTCTATCGAGACGCTATATCAAGATGCAGGAGTGCTGTCTGTTCGTCAACTTTTCATTCTAAGGATGCTTCTAAGACAGCATAAGAAGCAACCCCAAAGTCAAACAAGTAAATGGAAACGTACACGCCGCACTTATAAAGTTTTTCGAGTACCGAAATTTAGAACTAGCTTTTGTAAAAGATTTCCTTGTTTTTTGGCTGGATTTGTTGTATAACAAGATTTCAAAAGATATCGTTTTAAAAACTTGAATATTTTTAAATTTAAAAAAACTATAACACACAAATTGCTTTCTCTCACACACACACACACACACACACACACACACACACACACACACACACACACACACACACACAAACACACCACACACACACATTTATAGTTATAACGCCACCACTTATAATGAGCTAAATTTTAACTTACTAATTAATTATAATTTTACTTTTGAATTTAAAAATTAAAATGTTTTGACTAATAAATAACTTGTAAAATGTATGTATAACTTATGAATATTTAACCTAATAAATATAATAATAACAACAATGTAAAAATTATATAATGATTTATTTTTTATTCTTATGTCAGTTTTTTTTGTACAATTTTATACAATTATCTTATTTTGTATTTTACTCGCTAATTTTTGTCATGAACCTTGTACTAATTTATTTAAGATACTAATAAATTGTCATTTAATGGAGGAGCGCAGATGCCTATAACACAGGTTTTTCTTAGCCTAGCGTAGGTATCTAAAGTTTAAACTGTTATAACGCAAAATGTATCTACGAGTATATGTCAATAAAAACATTTTTTACTTTTTTTTACTTTACTTTTATGATAGTGAGCGAAAACCACCGTCCTTATAGGTACCTAACAGAAAAAAACAAGTCGAAGTAAAGTCAATTTCCAAATCCAAATTTACTTTCGAATGATTGAGAATAATCCTGCAGAACTGCAAAGCTTTGTTTTCAAAAACAACGGAATATTCGCCAGACTAATTGCAGATGCCGACGAAGCACTCATATTTCAAATTGTTCTGCCTTGATTGTATTGCTGGCTGTATGTTTTGTTTTACTGGCAAAAGGTACCGATCAATTAAAAACTCCATTCGAATTTTAAAAACTGTGGCCGAGTTTTAACCTAGGATGATGGTTTATAATCCATCGTAGCATTTAGGGCACGATTTAACCCTAAATCGTGCCCTAAATGCTACAAGCTTATTGGTCATTCATGGTTGGTGAACTTTTTTTATTTCGATAGAGGCTAGCGTTTGACCTAGTATTTCGCCTGGTGGTAAGCGATGATGTGGTTGAGGATGAATGAATGAATAATACTTTATTGCACACCAAGAACAAAAAACAAACAAAAGTAACAGAAGAACATAACATATCGGTAGTACAGTGGGCGGTCTTATCGCTTAGAGCGATCTCTACCAGACAACCTTTGGATGGAGAGGATTTCTAAATTATAATATTGCGGGGGTGTGCAGCTATAAGTTAACATATATATGAATATACTTAAAATTAATACTTACACATATACACAAACATAATACATAACATAGATACATATACATTGTAACTAAGTAGATATTATTATAATATCGTTTAAAAACTAAAAAACAACCGACTTCAATGCCGCGCTATTCATTTTCAGTACCAATTTTGAGATGTTTATCTCAATATCTCTGGAGATACTTATCATACCTCAATAAAATTACCATGATACTACACTTGGGATATCTCCTTTCGAACAAAAAAAGAATAATCGAAATCGGTTCATAAACGACGAAGTTAACCGCGAACAAAGATAAAAAAAAAAAATATATACGGTCGAATTGAGAAACCTCCTCCTTTTTTGAAGTCGGTTAAAAATAGATACATATACCTTAATAAATAAGTTATAAAATCAACTATGGGAAAAATAGTGTTTAAATACCATATTTTTAACCGACTTCACAAAAAAGGAGGAGGTTTCTCAATTCGACCGTATATTTTTTTAAAGCTTGTTTAGGAGATTGGGCGTGTCTTATTGTTGCAGGAAGTTTGTTCCATAGGCGGACAGCTAGCATGGAATAAGATTTGTTGTAGTAAAGTGACGTGGAGTGATGTTGAGGTGTCTTCAATTGAAGCGTATACTGGGATCGAAGGGGGTGGGATTTTGTAAGGTGGAGGAATTCGAAGCGCTCTTTTAGGTAAAGTGGAGTCGTAGGAAGGAATAGGATATTGTGAAGGAAAGAAAGGATATGCATGTTCCTGCGAAGGCGGATAGGTAACCAATTGAGCCTTTTTCGGAATTCGGAGACATGATCATATTTCCGAAGACCGAAAATGAATCGGATACAGACATTTTGCAGTCTTTCTAGCTTATCAAGTTGCTCTTCGGTCAAATCTGGATAGCAAGCATCTGCGTAATCAAGTATAGGCAAAAGAAGAGATTGTGCTAACGCAGTCTTAGTGGTGATAGGAAGAAAATTACGTAATCTTCTGAGTGAAGATGCCGAAGCAAAGATTTTCCGGCTGACTTCTGCTAGTTGAGGTTCCCATGATAGCTGGTTGTCTATGAGTAATCCTAGATTTTTGACTGACGAGCTAAAGCTAACAGGGACTCCATCAAATATGACTTGTGGTAGCCGGAACCAGTCAATTTTTGAAATCATACGTGAGCTCCCAATGATAATAGTTTGAGTTTTTATAGGACTGTGAGGCCGTATGATTTACTCCAATCTCGGATACGCTTCAGATCTTCATTAGTGCTCTCTATTGCCGCATGTAACTGATCTAGAGGTGCCTGAGTATAAATCTGTAGATCGTCCGCATAAAGATGGTAGGAAGAAGATAGCTGTTATCAAATAGAGTTAATAAATATTGCGAAGAGAGGATGGTAAATACACAAGGCTTAGAATGATCCGACTACAAAGGCTGTGCTGCCGGAACACCGTGAGGTGCTTAATGTCTTTTCCGTAAGGTTATAGCGGCAGATTTTCTCCTTGATGGTAGTAAGCTACTTTATGGTAGCGATTCAAACGAACTTTCAGGTTTGAAAACTTACATACCTATAATAATTCGTTATTTACGGCCTTACTTATAATTCTGTGTAAGTATATAATATTAGTGTAAAATCGTTGGGGTGTTGTTGGTTTGTCAATATTATATGAAGAGTGTGCTCTCGTTCGTGTCTAGGTCTGCGAGAAGCAAGTGAGAGCGTCATTATAAAATAACCTACATAAATATCAATACTTAATTTATAATTTGTAATCTTTGATTAAACAGAATGATTCAGTACCGATGGATCAAACGAAGCAGGGTGGTAGAAGACCTCACTGCGCATCTATTGAACCCCCATGTATGTTCTACCATTTTGGGTAGTTTATGAGATATAACATTTTTTTAAATGTTTTTGCCATTCGCCGCTTTGGTTCACAAAAATATATTTTTCTGCTCAACCCTTTACGCTAGAGCAATATTTTTTTTTGTGATCGTAGGTAAATAATAGACCTAACAAATAATATTATTATTATTTTACTCAAATAGTAAATACTTTCATAATAATAGAAAATTTCACAAGTTACAAAAAAGT
The DNA here is from genome assembly GCA_954871355.1 of Cabera pusaria. Lineage (NCBI taxonomy): Eukaryota > Metazoa > Arthropoda > Insecta > Lepidoptera > Geometridae > Cabera > Cabera pusaria. The sequence continues at coordinate 12,582,565 of OX940893.1, forward strand.
GTCTCACTGATCAATGCTACTGCATAAAGTTTGCGAGGCCGATACAAAAAAAATCACATATATTTTATTTTTCATACGTATTTTAAAAACTTCAGTATTTATCTAGCTACAACTTCTACAAATTTTATTTACCTAAACTATGCGGTTCATATTAAAAAGCTGCGATGAAGTCAAAATTAGTTCACATTCATACTTCAAATTAGCCCATGCTTTCATAGAGGTTTAGATACAATAAGTAGGTATAAGTTACATCGCTAGATGCAGCAGAAAAAAATTGATTTGATATAAAATGAGACTGAATAGCGCTACTATTAATTACCATTTAACGTCTCTTTTACATGTATTAGTTTTTAAAATATGTAGATTTCGCTGATTTTTGTAAACTACTACTATCTACGGGAAGGTCATTGTTGCCTTCCTGTCTCCGTAAGCTTAGCTTAGACCTTAAACTACCCTTCACGTGATACATGGGTGGTGCCGAATAGTTGACCATAAGTGGTAGGGTCCGACCATGGCTCGAACCACTCACCGGTAAAAGACATGTTGCTAATTCGTTCGCTAAGTTCCGATCTATCGAAAAAATCTATGTGCGCTTCTCACAGTGGCCCTCCGGTAACGGAAAACATTGTTAAGAAACCAACAACCCCTGCATGGTGGTAGGACACTATCTAATGTCCGCCTGGCCAGCTACCACCCTCAAGATAGAAAATCTGTCGCCAAAACATCTAATGTGTTCCGGCAGCTATCCTTGAGAGCCAGTTCCCATTCTAGGCCTAGCGTGCTTACCATCTTCATCCGCATCATCACTTACCAACAGGTGAGATAGTGGTCAAACGCTAGCCTATAAAATATTTAAAAAATAATAATAATAATTTAGTCTCATTTTATATCAAATCTATTTTTTTTTCTGCTGCATCTAGCGATTCAACTTATACCTACTTATTGTATCTAAACATCTATGAAAGCATGAAAGCAAATTATTGCCCTAGCGTAAAGGGTTGAGCAGAAAATAAAATTTTTGTGAACCAGAGCGGTGAATGGCAAAAACATTAAAAAAAATGTCATATCTCATAAACTATCCAAAATGGTAGAACATACATGGGGGTTCAATAGATGCGCAGTGAGGTCCTCTACCACCCTGATTCGTTTGATCCATCAGTACTGAATCACCCTGTATTAATATACAGGGTGATTCAGTACTAGATTTACTATACTATACTATATTATATATATATATATACTATACTATACTATATTTACTATAGATTTAGTGAAGGTTACACAACTTTAATAAGTTGTGTAACCTTCACTAAATCTATGGTACTCGTAGGTAGGTGTCGTTGGACTTGCATAAACTAGGTAAAACCTAGAAAATCGATTAAGTAAGTATGACCTAAATGCAAGCGATCGAACATTATCGACTTATATCGAACTCTAGCTTCTTCCCGCGGCCTCACCCGCGTGGCCTACTACAAACAAATGAAATATTTATCCTCTAAAACAAATATCATAAACCTTCTCAATCTCTCAAGCCACAGCCTATGCTTACAACCAGTGCTCACCCATTTAAAACCACCACAGTGAAGTATCACGTCTAGGATTACATTACAAATAAGCCTTCAGACTAGAAAGGCAGGTTGATAACAATAACAACGTGGGTAACAAAAACAATGGTTTAGAATATGTACTTATGTACCTACGCAAGCTCCATCGGAATTATTATATAAATCTACAAAGGTTTGTAAACTCACTTCACGGCGCGTTCCATCTGCCTCCCACTTATTGGCGATGCGGATCGTCTCAGCAGTCTTCTGTTGCACCGACTTCGTGTCATCGAGGAGGGTGAGCTCGTAGAACTCTTGGATATCTTTAAGCAATAAGATTGCACAAATTAATAAAAAAAATTAAAACCCGACTGTGGGAAAAATATATGCTCAAATTAGGTAAGTATTACCTAATTACAGAAAACATCTTATGTTATTTTTTTTTTTTTTTAAAGATTACTCGCGATGTGGGTTGCACAATACTAGTATTCTTGTTAACCCCTCCAACTAAGCTAAATATGCTTGTGTCTGGAGTGGGTTCACGTCAATAGTGCAATGGGTGGGGTGGGAATCGAACTCACGACCTCTCGATCGCCAGTCCGACACCCTATCCATTGGGCTATAGCCGCCTTAAAGTAAAGTTAAGTCGTTCGATTCGATCTTAATTGTAAACATGCCCTCACTATTCCTGATGGTGAGTTTAGGCAGTCAGTAAGATTTGAAACTACCAATGACGAAAAGCACTAAATATGATCGAAAACTAAAACTAACTAAATATTATACAAGAGTGACTCAATAGTGAGTTATAAAAAGTGACAGATAACTCAAGGATTAATTGTATGAAAATGTTATTCTTACTTGCCCTGTTCCTTCATTATACAAAAGCTTTTTATCAGGAGTAGCTATCTGAAACAATTTGTGCGGTAGGTAAGCGGGTAGAAATATCGCGTGAGTCGTGTCCGAGATCGATATCCAGCGAGGCGGACGGCGACCCCGCTTCGAGCTCAAACACTGGATGAACTGCATGTTATGAAATGGTACACAATGAAGTGAACCTCCCTAGGTGTGTATATACCTATCCAACAGAAGCGAGCGAGGTAATATACAGCATACATCTTCAGAATCTTGTGATGTCCAGAAAGAAGTTAAGTGGTAGCGAAAATCAAAGTCCAGCAAGGCGTAGAGTACTTATGAATATGTTGTCTATGTTTCTAAGGTTTCAACAAAGAACAACATAGGAGTCCAACTCGAAGTTGTCTAACAGCAGGTATGTTTATCTAGAGCAGAAGCTTCAACTAGATAAAAACACTTCGAGAAGGAAATCTAGAGAAGAATTCAACTGGCCTAAGCAGCATTCGGGAAACTCCGTTTATTCTATTCACATTTTCTCTGAGAGATCGGATCCGGCACAAAGCGGTTTATCAGCAGAAAGCTAAAGTGATCGACATAGCACAACGGATTAGCAGTCCTGGGCCCCTAGACAAAATCCAATTTCCTGTTTCCATTCAAGCTAACGCAAGTTCAAAATGTATGGAATGACATTTATGTTTCCGCAACAAAGATGTCATTCTCATACATTTTGAACTTGCGTTAGCGTGAATGAAAACAGGAAGTTGGATTTTGTCTAGGGGCCCTGAAGTGGCAGTGGGCTTGTCATGTCTGACCTAGATAAGCGTTGGGGCAGACTGGTTCTAGACTGAAGACTGTAAATTGACAAACGTCGTAATATGCCCTCAGCCTTGTGGGCTGTTACTAGCTAGGTGGAGCGATGATATTCGAAAAACGGTGCGCATCGACAGTGACTGGAAAAGAAGAGCCAAAGATTGGGCTCGCTCTATGGCTCAGTGTCGCATATTGGGAGAGACCTATGTCCAGCAGTGGACTGATGAAGGGCGATTATGATGATGATGAACAGATACCTAAGTTCCTTCCTATATATTCCTCAATTGTCATAACAAAGTTAAATAATAATAATGAATTACTGTGTTCGTTACAGTTAAATTGACATGGAAGGCGTGGGTGCTATTATTCACAATGTTAACGAACAATAAAACAACCTCTTGTTGTCTACCTTGTCGAGCCCGTGTCAACTGTCTCAAAGACCCCTATCAGGTAGGTTTACAATGTAGGTAGACTACGCATACTACTGTTTTATTTTATCAACGGATTTAAAAAACAAGGTAACCTTATCAACCATAGCTAGCGTTTGAGTTTGACCACTATGAGTTAACTGAGTTACGATGACTACCTGAGTTACGATGCGGACGGACACAGCACGTAAACACAAAAAATAAATCATCAAACCTATACGTGCGGGGTGTCTATAGATAGGTCTTAATAATGACATTGAGGTTTCTAAATCCATTTTTTCTCAGTCAATCATTTGAAAGATAGGCACGTCTAAACTGGTAAAATGTGTGTCCCCCCTCCCCCCTCAAACTTTTAAAGTAAGGCAGTGAAAAATCTAAAAAAATATATGCTGTAGATCTCAATAAAAACTTTCAACAAAAATTGGTTTGAACGAAATATAGACCGAAAGACAGACAAACGAACAGAGACGGACAACAAAGTGATCCCATAAGGGTTCCTTTTTCAAACTAAAAACTACTGAAATTAATGGTCCTTTTGCTATTCATTTCAGTGTTATATCTAATTGTTTACGTAAAGACACGCTTGAACCCTCAAATTAGAACAATCAGTTGCTAAACATATTATGCGATCCGGCAACCGCCCAGTTCCCATTCTAGGTAGGCCTAGAATGGGAACTGGGCGGTTGCCGGAAAAAATGGATTTAGAAACCTCAATGTCATTATTAAGACCTATCTATAGACACCCCGCACGTATAGGTTTGATGATTTATTTTTTTCATATTTCATTTCCATGTGTAGGGAGCCCCCACTTATTTTTTTATTTATTTTTGTATGTATAAAAATCGTAAAGCGGTTCACAGAATACACCTACCTACCAAGTTTCAACTGTGTAGTACTAATAGTTTCGGAATAAAGTGGCTGTGACATACGGACGGACAGACAGACAAACAGACATGACGAATCTAAAAGGGTTCCGTTTTTTGCCATTCGGCTACGGAACCCTAAAAACGAATTTACTCTAGCAAACTTTTTTTTTATATATCTGTGGCGTTTTGCACAACCATTCGGGTGGCAAAATGCCTCTGATGTGCGAAGCGCAATGTCATAAAACGACAGCGCGCGTTCCCACGTAAAAGTGACGTTGACGGGAGAACGAAAGAGTTTTCATAAGGGAGTGAATCGCCAGAATTATCACACGGAGACAGCAACTAAAATTATAATAAGAACATCTTATAGTGCAACAACCATCGTTTTATTTCGACGCGACCTCAGACCTCGTCCTAACAAAGGCGATAGGTAGCCCTACCTACCCGCGCCTTTATATCATACTAGCTGTGTCCGCGACCATAGAAAAGATAATAATACTACGTACTACTGCTATTACTGAGACTTCGCTGTCCGTCCGTCTGTCTGTCCGCACTTTACAGGGCTGCATCTTCTTAACCCTAATAGCGTACCTACATACTTGAAATTTTTTACGAAGTATGTTAGTACTATGAGGGATTTAACAACAAATACTAAAAACAATATTAAAATATACAAGAAACGTGTTCTTTTGGCGTTTTTTGCTCGAACTCATGGACCATAATAAGTAGAGACTTGCAATGTATAACTGTACAACTACAGCCGCTATAAAAACAAATACTAAAAACAGAATATAGTTAAAATAATAGAGGGTCCCCATAAGAAAAACGTATTTTTTCAGGCGTTTTATGCTCGATCTTACAAACCGCAATAGATATAGACTTAAAATTTGCTCATAGTGTGTATATATATAATGGTTGCTATAGCATCAAATTAATAAAAACTGAATTAAATTAAACATTAAAGGGGGTGCCCATACATAAAACTTATTTTTCCGGTAAATTTTGTTCAATCGGAACCGTTCGATGCGATTCCGTCTCACCTGCGAAATGCGGACAGACAGACGGACGGACGGACAGCGAAGTTTAAGTAATAGGGTTCTTTGGGTACCCTTTGGGTATGGAACCCTAAAAATAGGAACGATTAAAATCGTAATATGCGCCCATTAGGTGCCTATAGCTAGCAGACAATCAAGAGTTCAAGACGCTTCCAAGTTAAACCTACCTCATAATTTGTCAAATAATTATAATAAGAAGTTGGAGTCCGCGCCACGAAAGAAATATGCGGCGCTGCATTCGTGACATTATTTATTAGACGTATGGATGGACGTAATTGTAAGTTCGTAGTTGGCCGCGGGACTTCTTTCGTGTCGAGGACTCTATTATTCTAAGGGAACAAATGAACATATAATGTCACAGAATAATAATACCTACCGTTCAAAATCATAACTCAGTAGAGTCTGTACAAAAAGAGAACCGTCGTAGAAATTGAGGCCGCGTCTGCGTCAGTCGTTTTCATTTAGTGATATTGTTGCATTGACAATACTGCTGTCTTTACTAGTACGACTAAAAATGTTTAATACTTGGTAGGTACCTATTCTTATCGTTATCGTGTGCTACTAGGTAGGTGTGTTCCTTCCTTTACCTTTGAATATTAGTTCATCGTAACGCCACGCAGGTTCTCTTTTTGCACAGACTGTAGTCGGGTGAATACATTATAAAGCTGTATCCACACTGATGTATTTTATCGGCAGATCACTTGATATTTGTTTATAGTTGATAGGTTAATAATGATATATTTAACATTTATATTATAGGAGTGCCCCGTGGCTTTGCCGGCCATAACCAGTACCTACTTGTAAAAAGTATCGTATGTCCTAATCCAGGCTATAAAGTGTGTGATCCGTGTCATCCAAAGCTGAGTAACAAAAATTCTAGCATATAATATTATAGTGTAGGTTTCACAGTAAACATATTGTATATTTGATTAAACTTTTTGAACAGTACCTACAAATCTACTTGAAGTTCAAGGCTATATAGTAAAATATTTTTTCACATCAGTGCTTTTTATGTACCACTAACACAAAGCAGAATCAATCGCAATTGGAAACACTGATAACTTCATCTTCACGCATATTCTGATATTGAATTGACGCACATTAGGATTCGTAGTCGTAGGCACAATGGGTAATGGGTTAGTGGAATTCAACATGTGATGAGATTAATGTGTGAATAATGCGTGATGCAATGCAAACAACTTATCCTTATCATAGATTATGTCCTAATGAGGTTATTAAGGTTAGAGGTTAGCAATAAGATAAAAGAGATATTATATGCCTCACGTTTCGGTATGAAGTAAACATACCTATTGTCTAATAATGTTTATATTTTTCATGCTGATTGATTTTTTTATTTTTTAGTAACCATAACAATAAAATTTCCTTTTTAAGAATTTATACCACAATAGACATATTCCTTAATATACGTACTGTATTCAACCGACTTCCAAAAAGGAGGTTCTCAATTTATCTGCATGTTTTTTTGTGTGTATGTTACGCGATTACTCCGTCAATTGTGAACCGATTTGAATGGTTCTTTTTGTAATCGGTAGGATAGGTTTCCGAAGTGGTTCCATTGTAATTTTATCGAGTTTTGATAAGTATCTCCAGAGATATGACGATAAACGTCTCAAACTTGCTACTGATATTGACTTGCGGCGTAGTATTGTTATCTTTTCTATGCTCGCGGGGCATAGAATTCGGTTGTTTTAGTTTTTAAACTATCTTAATTATTTGTAAAAAGTGTTATTGTTGACACGTAACTATATATTTTTTTTATGAAGATATTTTATAAATGATAATGTGTAAATATGGATAAGAGTAATTATTATACCAAGATATATTTGCTCTGAAATTTACTTGGGGACGGAGTGAGCGATGTAAGGGCTGTTAAAATGTCAATGAAAACAAGTAGGTAGAAGAGGGAATGGTGTCAGTGGCTTCGGTGTGGTCGCTGACCCGTATCAGTGATCTGGGTCAAAGAGACCGTCCGCGTTTAGCGTCACATATAATGTCGTGGAGTTTGCGAACACATCATTCACCTTTTCGTGAATGTATTTCTTTACATAATACAAAACAAAGTCACTTCCTCCGTCTGTATGCTTAGAATGTTCTTCTAAACTACGCAACGGATTTTAACGCGATTTTCGTCGATATATAGAGTGATTCAAGAGGAAGGTTTATAAATAGAATTCAACCCGGGTAAAGCCGCGGGGCGCAGCTAGTATTGTATAAGTAAAACATTGGTTAGAAACTTTTATTAAAAACTACTATAATATAGATTTCATAGACTCTAGGGTTCAACAGATTAACTGCGAATATATAATAATTAATTATTAATTATAGTTCTGTTACTTTAAGATTTTTCGTACTTACTTATTTAACTAATTTTTTTTCTATTAAGATAGCTTAATACTATGTTTATCCTGTCTATTAGGACATTGAATATTTATATTATCCTAATTAAATAATGGATTCCTCAGAACGTTTAGTAAAACTTTTTCCAGTAGTACCTAACTAAAATGGAATAACGGTAGGTACATCTTAAAAATCCACCCTGTATAAATACCAACTTGCATCCAGTCACGTTATAGACTTTAATAAATCGTTGAATGTTGTGTACTGCTCATTGCAAACTGGCTAAATTTAGTGCAGATTACAATAGAAGAGTCGTGGTCAAGGAAGACTCAAGAGTGTTAATGACGTGCGATGCGGTCACGCGCGTGTTCCGTATATTTATAGAATAGCTCAGGCTGATTGATCTGAATCCCTTCCCTTCGAATACTGAACTTCGATCAAATATCTTTTTAAGCTATTGCATAGCTTCTATCGCGGGCCTTGAGCGTGGAGACCGAATCCAGAATTTCCGTAACGAGAATAATCTAACACCCCAAATAATTAAATACCATTATCCAGCAACATTTCATTATTACTATATATACTATTGATGAAACCAAAGTCAACCTTATCTCTACTACGCTAAGGCTTAAAAATGAGGTTCGTTAGATCGAACTGTAATGGACAGTTGGTTTGTGCAGTTAAACAGATTTTGTCTTCTCGTTCCTTTTTCAAATATAAATTCCGAATTCTATTTTCAAATTATGTCAAGGGTGAACAAGTCCTCGGAACTTTACATAATTCCTTCTTGTTAAACACTCACTGCCTTCATACATGTAGCCGTGACACAGATAGGTGTATAGGTATTTATCATCTATGTACAACTGTGAATATCTGTACTCTATCTCTATCTGTAAATATGAATAAACAAAGTGCATTTATTAATGAAGAAAGTCACGAAAAAAGTAGTGAAAGAAAATGAGTGAGTACTCTATATACAGACATTTTATTATTATTATCACAAATGCAGTATTATTTTTTGTTATGTTAATTTATATATAATACTGCTATAAAGATAACCAAATTTTTTGATATTAAAATGAGCGATATCAAAAGTAGCTCACTTCTCATTTATTTAATAAAAGAAAAAAATATGTTTTCTTATCGGTCACCACGCTTAAAAAGTGTAACTTGAATTAATATCAATGAAAAAAAATACTTCATAAATAAAACAATGCTATGGAATAGCTTTACCGCGGCAGTCCCCGAGTGCCACACGTCTTTTTTTTAATATCTTAAAGCTGGCGTTTAACTACTATCTCGCCTGTCGCTGATGCGGTTGAAAATGGTGAACACGCTATGCCTAGAATAGGTAGGTAGGTACTCAGAATCTCAAGAACTTTGTGCTGGCGGCAGATTTTAAGCTACATTTTGGTAGCAAATCAGGCGAAATATATATATAAGATATTACGCGATAGACAATATTATCCCACCATCTATATTATCATATTTTAATAATATCGTCTGATTAATTTTGTAAAAATTATTTAGGTTTCATGTTTACGTCTGAGTATTAACTATGTAATGATAGTAAGAATATGGCGAGATTTGATAATCTATCATAGGAAAATTGACTGCCATCGTGTTGCGCTGTGACTGTCATGAGGAAAGTCCTGGTGCTAGATAAATAAGATTTATTAATCCTAGGCATCCCACTTAGATGCTGTATAGTCTTTAATCTATATAATAACTATATATATAAGCAATAAATATAACTAGATATTTGGATAGAATTTTTCGATTTTCGATGCTAAGGCTCGCATAATAAACAAACCGAACACGACGATTGTAAATATTCCGTTTAAATATCTAGTTGTGGAAACGAATCTAACTAACATAAACCGCTAAGCCTATGTATTTTGAAGATAATGACTCAGTGGTAAGGTGACAAAGTGGTGTCATCACTTAGTTATCACACTTGATTGGCACAAGATGATAATAGCGATTATAAGACCTTCGAGATTGTACTTATCAGGCAAGGAATCTTCTACTACCTCTGCAGGAAACTAGAACAACCGACTTCCATGCCCCACGAGTCAATTTCAGTAGCAAGTTCGAGACGTTTATAATCATATCTCTGGAGATACTTATCAAAGCTGGATAAAATTACAATGAGACCACCCCGAAAATGTATCCTACCGATTAAAAAAGAATCATTCGAATCGGTTCACAATTGACTGAGTAATCGCGTAACATACACACACAAAAAAAAACATACAGATGAATTGAGAACCTCCTTATTTTTGGAAGCCGGTTGAAAAAATCCGTCGCAGTCACTGGGTTGGCAGGGCCCTTTGGATGCTGGGCCCCTAGGCCAGTGCCTAGTAGGCCTAGTAGTAGGCCTAGGCAGAAATACGACCCTGAACGTTCAAGTGCTCTAATATTGCCTCCTGGCACCGGAGTTGAGCTCACAGGTTGTGCTATAACTGCTGGTCCGTGTAGAGTAGATCTCGTCGCTCTCTACAACGGTGATGTCTATAGATCAACGGTCATGATTAATAATAGTCCTCTGCTTTTATCCTTGTATATTTCTATTGTTATAAATTTCCTACATCTATGTAAATAAACAAAATTTCATCAACTTACTTTGTAGACTACTACTATACTATTAAAATTATTTGAGAGTAGGTACTCTACGGAAACTTACCAAGAAGAGCTTGAAATAGACGTGACTTGAAAATTCTGATGACTCTTTCGATAGCAAGTCGCAACTGCCGATCTTGGGGCTTCGTTAGCTTGCTGTGATAATCTTCCAGCAGTTCTAATGCTCGATGGGCCTCTATAAGTAAATAAAAATAAATGTCAGCATACGAATAGTTCTAGATGAAACATTTAATGATGATATTGGTAAGTAATAATATATTAAGTATTCACTATTATTATGAAATTAAATGAAACTTATTTAATTTAGATTCACAGAAAAGTGTACATTAAAATTGGGGATATTATTATACACTAAGATAGGTACTATTTTATAAACACAATACAAAGCTCTATCCCCTACTAATATTATGAAAGTGAAAGTTTGTAAGGGTGTATATTATTATGTTTGTTACTTCTTCACGCTAAAACTACTCAACCGATTGAGCTGAAACTCGGTAGTGTGTAAAAAGAGAACCGTCGTGGCTTTACGATGAACTAACATTCAAAGGTAAGGAAGGAAGGTATATACCTTACCTACCTAATACCGCCCGATAATGATAAGAGTAGGTACCTACCAAGGTATCAAACATTTTTAGTCGTATTGGCAATGACAGAGCAATGTTGTTAACGCAACAAAAATTGTAAATTAGAACCAATTTAGAACCATCAACACGCGCGCCCTCAATTTCTACGACGGTTCTCTTTTTGCACAGACTCTATAGCCTTGACCCTGGAATAACACATAGGGTACACTTAACACTTTTTATCCCAAAATCCACACGGGAAAGATGTCTACGCGGGTTAAACCACGGGCACAGAAATATTTAGGTAGGTCTATAAATTGTGCTTTAAATTGCTAAATGCATTATATTATAATCATCGTATTGTTTAATAATTCGATCATTTAATAATTCAATTATTTAATAAATCGATGCTTATAATGTGTAATCAAATGGTGCAACTTCACAAAAAAGGAGCAGATTCTGAATTGATTGGATTTTTTAAAATGTATTTTGACCGATTACTCGAAGACGCATAAACTGATATGGAATAAATAAAAGTTTGTAAAAAGGGTATTCTTCACAGATGATCATATTTAAATTTCATCGAGATATGTTCAGTATCTACAGAGATATGGAGATAAACACTTTAAACTTAGTACTCAAAATTAATAGGTAGCGCGGAATTTGAAGTCGCTTCTTTTAGTTTTTTTAAACGATCTTAAGTTACTTATAGTTTAATTTCATCTATGCCACAGCATAGAAAAATAAATCGAACTAAATATGCGTTTTGTTTTTTAAATTCAATAGTTACGTTGTGTGGCAACCCTGTACGGCTGTATCTATATATATATTTATATATACCTATCACAAGAAGGGTGCTATTGTAAGCGCAAGCAACCCTTTGTGCAAATTAAATAATAGCTTGTCAATGACATTATTGCGACGTCTCTATTCTCAGTTATCAAGATTTCTATTGGCCTGCTATGGAAGTATAATCACCTTGCTTACGAACTGGCATCACGGCACCACCCCCAAACGTAATTTTAGAAACCTAACACACTTGTGATAAAAATAAAATTAAATAATATCTCACAGCGATTTGATAACAGTAATGTCCATTTTACACAATTTTAATCACCAAAAAGAACATTTTCGATCTGCTCATAATTATCACACAGGGAAAACATTTAAAATATGTTAAGGCATGAACCGATGCGCGGTAGTGCGCCTTGAGGACCATCGAACACTGCGTCTGATGGGATTGGTCGATTTTCACGGTGACGTCAGGGGGTGGCTGCATAGACAAGGGGTGCTATAGAATCGGAGGGTCGGGGTTGAAATGTTTGTTAGGGATGCCAGTTTTTTATCAAATGTGCTAATTGAAGTCAGTCTATGGTGGTTACTGGTTACAAGACTAGTAAGTTATTTGTGAAAAGATTACATTCAGAATATATATGTGTATTAAAATGTTAAGAAAATCATTATTATTAATATTAATTTCGGGATATTTACCATGTTTTTCTTTTGTTTTAAAAGAAAATCATTATTTCATACACTACAAGCAAAATGCTGAATAAATAAGTTAGTCATGCAAATTATTAATAAATATTATCACCAAATCATTCTTCAATCTTCAAATCGTTTCCCCTAACAGGAAATGTTCCAATTTATATATTTTAATATACTAAATAGTCACACTATATTAATAAATATTTGTTGACGTTAATAATTAATGGTTATAATAGTTTAGTTTTAGTTATAATAGTTTAATAGTTAGTTAATAATAATAAGTAATTGCGATAAAGTTTTGAACAGGGCTAATATTGTAAACGCGCCTGTACAATTCTACGTTTCGTTACTCATATTATTAACAGATATTACTGTCAACTATTATTAGTTATTTATAGATAAAGCACATCTTTCTATAATTTGTATTCATATATTTATTTATATATTTATCGATATTGTCAAAATAGAACTCAAAAAGTATGAGAGATTTAAAAAAACATCCTAATTGTAATTAGGTGTCTCAAATCGAAATCACTAATAAACGATATGGGCTGAGTAGAACGAAACGCACAGCGAATTTTTGACAAATAGCCTGACCTTGGGCGCCCTGCGCAACGTTCGTGAAGCCAGCCGAGCAAGATTATTGTTCTGTCTCGACAGCCTCGTTGTATATAGCTACCGTGTGTACGTAGTAATTTTTTAGTAGTAGTATAGTTTCTAATCAGCGAATCTGGAGCGCTATAATGCCTCTTTTCGGTAAAAAAGACTTCGGAAGAAAGTCCAAAAAAGATGGTAAAGAATCTGAAAAACAGCCGTCCCTTGAGGACAAGTATACTGTAAAAGACCTACTTGGAACGGGTGCATTTTCCGAAGTGCGTTTGATCGAGAGCAGAGAGAGTGGAGAATTATTCGCATGCAAAATCATCGACAAGAAAGCCCTAAAAGGAAAGGAAGACTCGTTGGAGAACGAGATCAGAGTTTTGAAGAGATTTAGCGAGCAGGCTAAAGGGGAGCCTGGCGAAAAGAAAATGTTTTCTCATGCTAATATCGTCCAGCTGTTGGAGACGTACGAAGACAAAAATAAAGTGTACCTTGTGATGGAATTGGTGACAGGTGGCGAGTTGTTCGACAGAATCGTTGAGAAGGGTTCGTACACGGAGCAGGACGCGTCCGTGCTCATTAAACAGGTCCTGGAAGCCGTGGACTACATGCACTCCCAGGGAGTGGTGCACAGAGACTTGAAGCCTGAAAACTTGCTGTACTTTAATACTGATGAGGATAGTAAAATCATGATCAGTGATTTTGGTCTATCGAAAATTGAAGATTCTGGTATAATGGCAACCGCGTGTGGTACACCTGGGTATGTGGCTCCGGAAGTGCTTGCTCAGAAGCCATATGGGAAGGCTGTAGATGTGTGGAGTATAGGAGTTATATCGTACATTCTGCTCTGTGGGTATCCACCATTTTATGATGAGAATGATGCAAACCTCTTTGCTCAGATATTGAAAGGTGATTTTGAATTTGATTCTCCATACTGGGATGACATCAGTGATTCGGCTAAGGACTTTATAAGGCATCTAATGTGTGTGGATGTGGACAAGAGATATACTTGCAAGTAAGTAACAATTACTTTAATTCAAGTCTTTTCCTCTCAGTCAGGCTCTTATGGTCTTATACAATTACAGATTACTGAACTAACTATGATAGTTGAAACATTGTTGTGAATTTTTCTCATCCCCATATTATAATATGCTTAATATTACATAGATTAGGAGTATGGTTACTGGGTAAATGCTACTGTTAGTTGAATATAATTCGATACACATGGAGGAATCTAGAGATGTAATTTTAGTAACTTGAATCACTGAAACAATTAGGTAATTCATCATGTGCTATTAATCGTGGACAAAGCAATGTAAATAATGCTTACTATGTATGTATACCTATTATAGTAAAGAGCTAAAATGTAATCTAAGGAATGAAATAATGCTACTAAATAAATAATAGATTTTATACTTATGTATTACTAGCTGTGCACCATGTCTTCACCTGCATAAAAAATTATCCTATGTGATAATCCAGGTTATAAACTATCTGTGTGTTTAATTTCATCCAAATCCAATCAGCTGTTTTTGTGTGAAAGATTAACAAACATTCATCCATTCTTATTAGATGTTTAGTTTTCTTTAGTTACTGTAGTGGTAAGACTTCTGCTAGTCCGCCTGGGGTGGTACCACCACTTTGCCAATTAATTTTCAGCAGTGAAATAGGAATGTTTTTGGGTTGAAATGGCAAGGTGTCCAGTGCAATTACAGGGTATGTAAAACTCAACATCTTTATGTCTCAAGGTAACAGGCGCAGTGCAGTGACATACAACATTCAGGACTGCCAGAGTATTGCATGCCGCTGTTTCTGTAATAGGTAGACATCATCGCTTACCATCAGGGGAGCGTGCTTGTGCTGTTACCTTTTACCATTAAAAAAAAATCTATACTTACAAACTTTCGTATTTATGATCTAGATTATTACACATATGAAAATAACTCGTCAATTTGTATATTTTAAACATCTGTGTATTACAATAAAACAGCTCTTAAACAGACAAAGTAGTATTAACAACATGATGTGCAAAACTCTGTCTTAATAATTAAGTAATATTAATTCTCTCACATCTGTCAATCACAAGAAACTGTAGGGAGCAGATAATAATTATGTTGTGATCAAATTTTATTTACAATCAATACTATGGATTAGTTTGCTTTTTAAATTATGGCTTCTGAGGCTTGTTGTCACAATTCTGCCAATGTCCGTTCATGCTAGTTTCATAAAGCATGTGGAGAGTGTGTCAATAAAATAAAAATATTTGACCAAAATTTTACACATGATGATTAAATCTAAGACAACACAACTAATATATACAAACTATGTTACAGTACACAAAAAATAAACAAATTACACAAATCTCAGAGTTGTTTGGGAATTACAGTGTAATTTAAATCGATACATCATTGATGTTACATGAGTCCACCAGTCTGTGTTTGTCAAAATATTCTTGAATACCAGTGAATCAGAATCCTTACTGTGTAACTCTGATCATGATTGCAATGAACAAAATATGGGAAAATGGTTGTATACAGGAGATATTAAAACACATATTATATGTTGGTACTAATATTTATGATTAGTTTGGCAATAAAGCTTCTGTCACTCATTACTGTGCTTCTGTTTTGGTCATATTACAGTTGACCATCAGTAATCCGGCCTTTGTCTTATCAGGCGTTCTGTAATTCGACATGCCTATAACTTGTACAGTCGAGACGCATTATGGTTGAACAAGTTCACCGTACCATGAATTTTGCGTGCATATTTTGATATGAATTTTGCATGTATCAATCAAATGTAACTATGGTAGCAGCCTAGTGGGTGTTCATTATTTACTGTTTATTCTTTGTGCATCATTTAAGTAACATTATGTCTTCACAAGCCCTAAAAGCAAAAGCACAAAACACTGAAAAGTTAAAACAATATTCTGTTTAATTACTAATTTCCACATTGTATGATTTATAGTACATAATCTAAGCATCTTACCATTTTGATATGTATGTTGTCGGATTGCAAGTTACTCTTTTGTGAAAAGTTCTGGACTACAGGGTCTATTTTAGTAGTACATATATATTGCCTGACACATTTTTTGATCCGACACCACCTAGAGAAATGGTTGTTATACTATACTCTTACTTGTCATAATAAGTAACAAAATTTACTGTTATATTTAGAGAAGAACTATGTTGCATGCCTCTTAGAATAAACCTAGCCTAAATATCAGCCCCATACTTAATTTATTCAGTTTGTTACAAAAGTCAGTTTATTTGTTTGTGACCTCTCCATTTTCCCAGGAACAGGTAATATGATGGAATAGGATACTTTTTAATGGCAGTAGCGCTATAGATCATAAATTATTATTGTTTTCAATAGTGCTGCGCTGCAATTCTTCTATGTTTCAGCAGTCTTTCTGATAACTAAAATTTTCTAAGTATCTGCTTAGACTAATTTTAACTGAAATTTAATTGAAGATTATAAAATATTATGTATGGGAGTTTGTATCACATTAATGATTACACATTTGCCTTTAAGTAATAAACTGGCCTAGGGCGAGTTGGACTCGCACACGTAGGGTTCCGATTGAACAAAATTTGCCGGAAAAATTAAGTATCTACATAGTTTTAACATCGATATATATAAATACCGTGTCAATACTAAACATGCTTATTTACTACAACGCCATCTAACGAATGTCGAACGAACTTCTAACACCCACCATGTGAACGTTAACACAAAGGTCAGTGACCTTTTTGTTGGTTACCATCGCTCATAGATGGCGCTATAGTAAAAACACTTTTTTGTATGGGGACCCCCTTTAATTTTTAACTTTGTTCTGGTTTTAGTATTTGTTGTTATAGCGGCAACAGAAATACATCATCTGTGAAAATTTCAACCGTCTAACTATCACGGTTCATGAGATACAGCCTGGTGACAGACGGACAGACAGACAGACAGACAGACAAACAGACGGACAGCGGAGTCTCAGTAATAGGGTTCCGTTGGTACCCTTTGGGTTCGGAACCCTAAAAATTAACTAGAAATTAAAACAACAGTACATTTAAACTTTGTACTGTGCTAGAACTAATTTGCTTGGTAAATTCAAGGCTAGAATATTAATTTCACTTGTACTTACTATTGCTATGATTTTTTAAATTCTTGCAGCTATGGCTGATTTTAAGTTTAGAAGGTGGACTAGAATAGTTTTTGTCTAGAACATTCAGCGACGTTATAACATTGTCATGATATTCTTAACGCCACATAAGTTTTGAGTATTCACTTTTATTTTCAAGTAAAGGCTAACATTTTAAGTATCTTGCCTGTTTGGTAGTAAGTAATGAGGATGAAGGGTCGAACATGGTGAACTTAGAATACTCTGACTCCTCAAGGGCTGTATGCTGCTGGAACACTAAAGTTATGGCGGTAGATTTTTTCCTTGATGGTGACAATTTTTTTTATCTATACTAATATTATAGAGAGAGAACATTTGTGTTTTTGTATGTTTGTAATGATTTGGCTCAAGAACTACTGGACCGATTCAAAAAATTCTTTCACTAATATAGACTAAAATAGAATAGACTTTCGGAATGAAAATAGGCTATATATTATCCCATTTAAATCAAAGGTCCATTCGTGGAGACCTAATTTGCAACCTAAGACGACTAAAAAACGGTCGAAAAAAACACGTTTCTTACGAACGCTGCTCAATTGAAAATAGATGGAAGAATATTTTCTATGGAAGAGTTGTACAACTTAATAAGACCTACAAAAAAGTCCGCGACAGCATATGTCTATCTCTTAAGGTTGACTCACAGTAACCATTTTAATCTTTAATTTTTTGTTAAAAAATATTACATAACTTCCAAGGCTATTTTCAAGTATATAGTATTAATCCTTATCAAAATAATTACGTTAATTAGCTTGGCCACATATTATAGATTAAAATTGTCCTTTACAGTATATAATTCAAATGAAAACTCTAGAAGATATCACGGATTTCACATACACGCATCGCAAAATTAATAAAATATCTGCAGTGAAACCACAGATTAGGTCATAGTTACTACGAAAATATTATTATAAGCTTCGCGATGCTGTAGATCGCCACCGATCACAATCAATTTGAAGTCAATATAGTATAATAATATATTTTTACTGTATAAAATTATATTGTATAATATAGTTATGATCTATATATAAACCACCCCGACTGATCTATGTATAATCTTTTCAATAAAAGCATTCCAATGACTCTAAACACGACATTTAAAATCTGAGCTGTAAGTTGGTGTGGATTTGAATATTCTGTAGAGTACAGGAGATGTCCCAGCATCAGGTCAATGCTTCCATGTTCTTACAATATCGTTGAAGAAGAAGATTTTCGAATTGATCAGACCTATGAAAGTTGATTTCATAGCGCAATTTACTAGAAAAAAGCTCATAGTTTTATAACGATTGAACGAATTTTCATCAATCAAGCTAAGAACTCTCTCGATGAACACATCTAACAAACAAAAAAAAAAATCAATAATAAAATCAAAATCGGTTCATCCGGTTGGGTGCTAAGATGCTACAGACAGACACAGATACACACGTTAAACGTATAGTACCCCTTCTTTGATCCCATGATTTGATTGATTTTGATTCAATGATCCCACTACCTCTGTACGAAAACCGATGATTCATGAATGCACATAAAACTTTCATTGGTAGGAATATAGCTAGGATTAGAACGAACGACCGTCGGGTAAGAATCAGGGTAACTATCCTTTACGCCAAAGGGCCGTCCAATATCACTACGTAAGTATATTAAAACAAAGTCCATCACTGCGTCTGTCGGTCTGTTCGCAATAATCTCAATAGCTACTGAACGGATTATCATGCGGTTTTCACCAATAGCCAGAGTGTTTATGAGGAAGGTTTAGGTGCATAATTCGTTAAGGTTTTGTGTAAATTGGTTGAAATATGACGATGATTGTTAAATATGTTAATATTTTATATTTGATGCAACAAACTGATGCAAATTTTGTAGGCATATATGTTCTACCCGTGCGAAGCCGGGGCGGGCTGCTAGTTTTTCTATAAAAGCTATGTTGGTTTCTCTGCACGTTACTAGTAGTCTTGTTAACCCCTCCAACTAAGCTAAATGGATGTAACTTATCTGATAATAAATAAATAATAATAATAATAAAATACGCTTGTGTTGTGTCTGGAGTGGGTTCACGCCAATAGTGCAATGGGTGAGGAGCGAACTCACGAACTCACGACCGCCAGGCCGACGCCTTAGCCATTGGGCTATTGCCGCTTATTACGATCACAGACCAGCATATATACTTGTATACTGTATGATGATCTCGAGATCAAAGGATGCTGCTGAAAATCAGCACACTGCTGCATAAATTGTAGAAGTGCATTATGCACTATTCATTATTCTGTGATTATGCTGAGCATGTGCCTTTTTCGTAGCCTATAATACCAGTATATTAGGTATATATTTTGTTTAAGATATTTTTAATGAAGTAAAATGCATGAAAGTATAATTATTGATAAGGGAATGTTTTGTTTGGGAAATGGTGTGGTAGAAGATGTAGTGGTAAAGTTAGAGAAAGTTATGCTTAGATGCTTTGGACATCTAGAGAGGATGGATGAAGAAATAATAACGAAACACATTTATGAGACGAGTTTGAATGGGCCAACCGGTAGGCCGACCTAGGCGAACGTATCACCAGGTATCACGAGCAAATCGGAGACGTTTTAGTTAGACGAAGAAAGGCCAAGTCAAAAGTACCTATAACCGGTGAGCATGTATGAAGGCGCTCATAAAAGTGGAAGAAGCGAAAGAGGTATGTCAGGATCGTAGCATGTGGAAAGAAGTAGTCTATGCATACCCCAACGGGAAAAAAGCGTGATTGTATGTAAGTAAGATCTTTCCCTTTGTTGTATTTTAATGGCCACGAATAAATGTTTTCCGCGCTAAATTCTGGCAAGCAAGAATTTTGCGTGCCACAGTTTCTGTTATAGGCAGATGTCACCACAAACTGTCAGACGAGCGTCTTGCTTATCCTGTTACCTCATCATTACAGAAGCTTGGCTTGTTGAGAATTTTTACAATGGTGTACTAGATAGGCGATGAAAAGATCAAACGAAGGTTGCCTAATAGTGGCTTACCTAGCCTATATAGCAAGAATATAGCTAGTAAATTCTCGCTATTTATCGCCAATCAATTTGGCACCGATCTGCAAATACTTTAGAACAGGACCTAGGTTACGATACGCCATAGGCTTGTCACTACATAGAATAAAATAAAGTCGTTTCCCGCTGTCTGTCTGTCCCTATGTATGCTTAGATCTTTAAAACTTCGCAACGGGTTTTGATGCGTTTTTTAATAGATAGATTGTTAAAGAGGAAGGTTTATAATAAAACATGCCTAATATAGAGAAACACTGATAACTTTAGAGGTTTCTAATGTGATGTCGTAAATAAACATATTTTTTGCGCTTACATTGCAAACGCTGGATGAACCCTTCGATATAGATCAAAATAATGTACTACAGTATTGTTCACCTTAAAAAGGTCGATTTTAAGCAAAACAGCATTAATCCTTATCCAATTAAATATAATAAAAAATAAATAAAAATATATCAATAAAAGTACATTAAATACATTGTGCACGTAATCAGGGCGAGCGAAGCGAGCCCTAACACTATCCCACAACCTGAGCACCCAAAGTTCCGTACCCAAAAGGTAAAACGGGACCCTATTACTAAGACTCCGCTGTCCGTCTGTCTGTCTGTCTGTCTGTCTGTCTGTCTGTCTGGCTGTCTGTCTGTCTGTCTGTCTGTCACCAGGCTGTATCTCATGAACCGTCATAGTTAGACAGTTGAAATTTTCACAGATGATGTATTTCTGTTGCCGCTATAACAACAAATACTAAAAACAGAATAAAATTAAAAATAATAGAGGTTCCCCATACAAGCAACGTGTTTTTTCGTAATTTCACGCCATCTATGAACGCTTAGTTAGGTAAACGTCCCATAGATGGCCTTATATTGAAATGTCGATCCCTAACACCTTTGTTAGACGTTAGATGGCGCTATAATAAATAAAATGTTTATTAATTATTATTTTTTTCTGGCAAAAATGATTGTGGTATTTTTTGCTCGATCTTATAAAATACTTTAGTGTGGTACGGAACCCTACTAGTGCCAGTCAGACTTGCACTTGGCCAGTTTATTAAAGTTTGAGATCTCTAACTCAATTGTTTTTTTTCTAAAGCAAAAATGTAAAACTGCAGAAAAACAATTTTTTTCAAGACAGACTGCAACAATCAATCCAATTTTTTTATTTATCTTTAGGGCTAATAATAGCTATTATATAAAAAAATTGAGAGCTTTATAATATCATAGGATAATAGAATTTTTTTTTTTTTTTTTATACGTTATAGGCTAGAGTTTGACCACTATCTCACCTGTTGGTAAGTGATGATGCGGTCGAAGATGGTAAGCACGCTAGGCCTAGAATGGGAACTGGCTCTCAAGGATAGCTGCCGGAACACATTAGATGTTTGGTGACAGATTTTCTAACTAGAGGGTGGTAGCTGGCCAGGCGGACACCAGATAGTGTCCTACCACCATGCGGAGGTTGTTGGTTTCTTAACGATGTTTTTCCTTCACCGGAGGGCCACTGAAGAGAGCACATAAATTTTTCGATAGAAAAATCCATTGGTGCACGGCGGTTTGAACTCGGTACTTCTGGCATCAAAGGCAAGCGTTCTCCCGATAGCGCCACCGGGCCCTGAAATAATTTTTTTACCATGGTACAATTTTGGCACAATAACAAAAAAAAATTTCGTACCTTTAATATTTCCCTATAATAATGTAATTATTTTTTTTTTTAAATAGGTACGCCATAGTAAAAAAAAAAACAATTTTTTGGCCCCTATCATGCATTTACATATAATTTATTACATGCTCGCTTTTAAGGCGGGAAACCAGTTTATGAGGTCGAAATTTTGCTGTGTTTCATGATTTTTTTTAACCAGGAAGGAATAATCACAAATTGTTTAAACTTGGAGGATATATTTATGTTTTCAAGTACACTTTAAAATTTTTTCAAACGATTTCCGCCGGAAATAATGGAGTTACCGCGTGCAGTCCATGGGCGATTGCCATCCGAGCATAGGGCTGGCGTACATCCCTGACGTCGCAATTTTTATCTGTAATCATCAGGATTTTTTTTTCATTTAAAACCTATTTTCTATGAATATGAACCTTTGCATGTTTTTGAGGTGTTTGAACACAATGTCATGTTTTTATACCATATTTTTTCATCTTTGTTGCATAAAAAAAATATTTTTAACAACAACATAATCCCCGAATTCGGTTCATGTTACGTGGAATTAAATAAAGAATAGATACACCAAATTTCAGAACGATTGATCAATAACTTTTTGAGCTAGAATTTACGCTAGTCGAAAAAGAGTCGTTTCGAGAAAAACATTTTTTTTTCGAGAAAAACGTTTGAAATAAAATGTGCGCTTCTTCACAGAACCGACGGGCGGTCACTTAAGTGCTCATTGCATTCGAACTAATGGGAATTTTGCTTTGAAATTTTGACCACATATTCTTGAATAGTTATACTAACGATTCATGCAATAAAAAAAGACGATTTTTCGATCGGTCTGAACTGGTTTCCCCCCTTAATTGCTTTTTTCTGCTATTTATGTATATATATACATCACATATACATAATTTATTAAAAATAATATTCATTTTCAAAATAACAACAATAGCTTCTATTGTGAAAGTAAATAAATAGAACATTCAAATATCAATTATCAATTTTATTATTCAATCTTAGGTAGCTATGTTTCAAAGAACAAAATATTATTATTATGACACTTTATTAGGGTTCCGTAGCCGAACGGCAAAAAACTTCTAGATTTGTCATGTCTGTCTGTCTGTCCGTCCGTATATCACAGCCACTTTTTTCCGAAACTACTAATAATTTGGGAATAGTTAGTATAATAGTTTCGAAATTCCTAAGAATACACAGTTGAAACTTGGTAGGTAGATGTAGTCTATGAACTGCTTTACGATTTTTATACAAAATTAAAATAATTTAAGATCTTTGTAAATTGTTAAACACAATCCAAAATTTCATCGCACCGACGGGACTTGAACCCGCAACCTCCGGAATGACATGTTCCGGTGCTTTGCCAATTAAGCCACGGTGCGAAGTATCGTTACGACGAAATTAGTGGATTGCATTTTGTTAACCCAATTATGCATTGGTGGCGCCATCTATGACTACTTATTACGTAAGTTAATCATTCGGAAGAAATCATTACAGTTTTCAAATCCGACGAGAGATGTTGCACTGTTTAAATCTATATAATAGTTATATCCGGAGAAAATCCTTTCTAAGCGGGATTCCTACGTCATAACAACTATATGCATTCTAAATTTCAGAACAATATTGATTTTTAGACTTTATTACCACACTTCACCCTCTTAGGGTGGCATTTTTAAAAAGCCTGAAACTCGTATTTACTTATTTATTTACTGAAGTACTCGTGTGTAATGTCGAATAAAATGACTATCCAACCTTTGAACCCCCGCTTCATCCCCTTAAAGAGTGAATTTTGAAAAAATCCTTTCTTAGCGGATAACTATAGAACTAACTATAGATAACCACGCCAAAATAACTATTTACATGCGAAATTTCAGCGCAATCTGAAACAATATTGATTTCAGACTTTGTTACCCCACCTCACACTTTTGGGGGTGGCATTTTGAAAAAGCCTGAAACACGTTATTACTTATTTATTTACTGAAGCACAAATAGAAAAAACTATCTAATCTTGTTTCTCCATACAAACTTTGAACCCCCCTTTCCTCCCCTTACGGGGTGAATTTTAGAAAATCATTTCTCAGAGGGAACTAACGTCGTAACTACTATCTGCATGCCAAATTTCAGCGCAATCCGAATCAATATTGATTTTCAGACTATGTTACCCCATTTCACCCTCTTAGGGGTGGAATTTCAAAAAAGCCTGAAACACGTATTTACTTATTTTTTTACTGAAGCATTTATGTGAAGTTTCGAATAGAAAATACTATCAAATCTCGTTTCTGCATACAAAGTTTGAACCCCCATTTCATCCCCTAAAGGGGTTAATTTTGGAAAATCCTTTCTCCAAATTTCAAGTCTCTACGACCAGCGGTTTAGTTAGGCTGTGCGTTGTCTATCAGTCAGTCCGTCAGTATGTCGGGGCAAAGATTCTTATAGTATTAGATAATTTTTAATTATTTTCTGTGTTATTTGATTCTAATAAAACTTACCCAATTCTACCATCAATAATCAATATTGGTAATACGAAAATCGGTTAGTTTTTGGGACCTCTTTACAGCTAAACGTCTGGCTCCCCCCGTATTCAGAAACAACGGTATGTCTATGAGGTCTCACAAGTCACAGTGGTCGTCAACTCTTGGGGTTAGTCAAACGCCGCTGAAATTTAGTACAGACACAGAATAAATAGTAGTATAAGTAACTAAGGTAGGGGCAGCGCGGCGTTGGTACATTTCCATACCTACAGCCCTGAGTGCGATAGCGTGGCGATAGGCATGGTACAGGTACCTATAGCCACTGTATACTGGAATAGGACATACGATTAAGATACATTTTTAACCGACTTGAAAAAAAGGAGGAGGTTTCTCAATTCGACCGTATATATATATATATATTTTTTTATGTTTGTTCGCGGATAACTTCGTCGTTTATGAACCGATTTTGATTATTCTTTTTTTGTTGGAAAGGAGATATCTCAAGTGTGGTACCATGGTAATTTTATCGAGGTTTGATAAGTATCTCCAGAGATATTGAGATAAACACCTCATAATTGGTACTGAAAATGAATAGCGCGGCATTGAAGTCGGTTCTTTTTTAGTTTTTTAAACGATATTACAACACTAGAGAAATCGCAGGCGCAACAAGTTAAAGTATGTCGCTTGTGGTATAAGAACCAAAGAATAAATGATAGTAAACATTCTCGTGTGTAAAGCCAGTCGCGCGATTTGAAGTTGTCCTAATTAGGATATGATATGATTGTAGTTACAGATACCGCTTTGATTGTAGTCTTCACGATTCGAGGCCATCTCCTATTGCCTCATTTTATACAACGTTATTATTTTATTTAAGCATATTTATGTTAGGTTTCTGCTTTTAGTCGCCTAAAATGATAATTTGACAATCTCTTGTAATAATTTATGTTCGTACAAAACGAACAAACCGACTTCACATGCCGCGATAGTCAAAGTACTGACTAGTTATAATCGTGTCATCTAAGTGTACAAATTTGCTTATATTGTTTATATCCATATCTCCGGAGATAATTGTCCTAGCTCGATAAAATGTGAATGGGACCAAACGGGAGGCATAATCTCTCTATCAAAAAAATATTATTTAAATCGGTTAAGATTTGACAGAGGTCTGAGGTAACAAACATACAGTCGAATTGAGAACCTCCTCCTTTTTTGTGAAGTCGTTTAAAATACAACGCCGCTGCGAGCATTCACTAGATCCACAGAATAAATAATAGTACAAGTAGATGCTAGAACTTACTTTTTGTGGTTCATTGTCAGGCTGCTCAATATAATATTGAAGTAAAAGGAGTTTTTTTTTATGGTTAGAATATTGTTACGAAAACGTTAATATTTTTAAACATAACGACGTGGCATTGTGTTCAACTTCCCATGTTTTTATTGAAAACATCCTTGAAATAACGTTCTCAAAGAATAACAAAATACGACAACATTTGTACGGTTAATACAATATTTTGCAAATATTAAAGCACATTTAGAAGCTCGTTGTCTCTAAACATAGCGTTGTTTTAATTTCCAGGCAGCGCTCGCGCACCCGTGGATTTCAGGGAACGCAGCCAGCAACAAGAATATTCACGGCACTGTATCTGAACAGCTCAAGAAGAACTTCGCCAAGTCCCGCTGGAAACAGGCGTACCACGCGACCACCGTCATCCGGCAAATGCAGAAAATGGCCCTCAACAGCAGCAGTTCGAGTCGCCACGCCCATCAAGGAAAGTAATAGCCACTTACGACCCCACCTACCCATTGCCAACGCCTGCTTAATGAGGTACTTAATACTTTACAAAACGACGAAGCCTGTCCCAAAAATATTATTGATACAACTGTCACCGAGACTCGTTGAGTTGGTCTCTCGCTCTAATTGAAGCTCGTAGACTGTTGCTAGGAGATGCGGAGATTTGTGTCATCGCTATATGTAACAGTGCTTATTTACACTTCGTAACGAGTGCTTGAATTTTATATGCATAATATTTCGAAGCAATGCTTTAATGATATAAATATGTTAGAATGAAATTGATGAATCAACGAACTTGTTAAAGACATTTTGTCTAGTCATTTTACAACTTTGCTTGAATTAATATTACGTGTCGTGCAGTTATACGTGCGCCGGGAGTACTCTCGAGGCGTATGCATTTGCCCCAAAAATTCCCTATTTATCCATTTTCAAATATTTTAATGCTATTGATAGTTGAAATTGGTTCGAGAGCGAAAAAACATTGAATATTTAAAAAATCACGGCGTCATCTTTGTGACGTGACGCTTAAAAAAATAATGTGACTAGTACGAGTCATGGTCTCACTGTAATTATAGCAAGTGCATTCTAAAAATGCCTTTACATAAATATACATTTGACAGTCCTTAATGTTTTTAAGCTGAGACTTCGGCAGGACGCCGACCTCGGTACCTAATGACTTATTAACGCGCTTTTTTGTCTCTCTACGCTATTGTAGATAAAACGCCTACGGGCTTTATGATAAAGAATAGCAAAACATCAATCCAACTCGACATAAAAATAAATGATCTGTCTATTAATCGCGCTTGATATATTACGCTTGATCTGTCCTTTCCTGACATACGATTACGTAACTATCTGTTTAACACTGTACAATATTATGTATAATAATCCCCACTTTCCTAAAAGTGAATATATCTCTTTATCCTACAACATATAACAATATACTAATTAGCTAGGTTTATAATGTTCTCTGACTAGTTATACATTTAGATAATGGTGATTATCATTATAAGGTAAGGTCTGTTGCAAAATTCTTATTAGAAGTTGAAATTTTAAAATTGACAGTGAATTACTGTTTGATAATAAAATAAATTTGATAAAACATATTAGAGACTGCAAATTTGCAGGTATTTTCGTCAATTCTGAGCTTTGGTAATATGAAAAACGACAATGACTAAATGATGTAATGAAGCAGCGAAGTTCAGTATTGGCGGCTTGAAATACCTATTTGGCGGATTAACGCCGTCGAAATCAAAAGTACCTTAATGTCGTTTGGTACGGTATACGGTAGATTTGCTTTGGACGGCAACTGACGGTGATAGAGTGAAATCTTGCCGTTGTCGTTGCGTGTCTTTGTGATGATTATTATAAAATATTTAACCCTTTTGATTCATGTAGCGGTTTAAAAATTTGTTAATGAATCACCATGTTATGCTTAGAATAAGATTGTGATTTTAAAAGTTATACTATTATCCAATGTCATAATATTCGAATACCTAATGTAGTGAAATATAAATTATCCCTACATATAAATTGCACTATTCAAATTCATGATATAATCATTGCAATTATAAAGATGTACTTCCTATTTCCACACTTATATTTACATATTTTAAACTTAGTTGATAGACTATTTATTATTGAGTTGACTATATTAGATCTTTTCTATTTTACTAAAGGCTTAGGGTAAACATTACTTTGTCTGGAACGGGGGTAGAGTAAGTAAAACTGCTTCTAAACCAGAGTATTCAAGTTTACTCTTAGCCTTATTGGCAAAGATTTGACAGAAAGACTGAGCACATGATAGTTTCTGTTTGAGTGTGGAGCGAGAATTAAGCTGTATATTGTATCTCTATTTTCCAAACAACACAAGGATACATTTTTAGTACATGATTACATGTGTTTTAGTACATTTGCTCTCCATACAAATCATGACGAATTTATCTGAATCTCTTTGCATCACATGACTTTATTATACATTTTTATGACTAATTTAAAGTAATGACATTTATAATTTTTTTATTTAAGTGTTTTAATGTTTAGTTACATTCCTTTTATAATCAATCAAAATTGCTGGCATTTTCGAAATTGATTTATATATTCTTACATTCCAGTATTTCAGTATTCTTTTCAAAAAATATATAAGTTACCGATTAGAAATTATTTATCAATTATTAATATCATGAAAATTGTTGATAGTAGAAGGAAATACACAAATTATATTGATTTGTTTTTTACTCTAATTGGTGTGAATAATTTCCTGGTAAACATTCCAAGTACATATGAACTAGATCAGATAATTTGATCCAGGGCTAGATAAATAATTAATACAACTTACTTCGATCGCATCGTCACTTAACATCAGGTGAGATAGTGGTCAAACGCTTACGCTCTAGTATAAAAAAACTGGCGAATTGCGTCCGTCCATGATTTTCATGATTTAGTTTTTGTAAAGGTGATGTCATATTTTTGCCAACTTTGAACTGTACTATTTTTATATCTATATTTTTTATACTTTAGTGTCAAATAAGTTACTTTCTTGTGTGCATAGAAATATTAAATCGAGTAGTTTTTGCTATATTTTATTTGAAAAACGAACTTAATTGCCATGTGATGAAGTCGAGCGTGAATCGCGTTCCTCTGAAGCATAGAAACGTTTTAGTGCGATAAAAATAAGCTCAGATTGAAAAATTTAGGAAATATTTTATTATAATATTAATCCTTCCTAGTAGTAGCCCTTTCTTGCTTATATTTAATTCTGCTTTTCTCTTTCCTATTCCTAAATTTAATCCTACCTATATCACGTGTTGAAATGTTAACGCTTTTTGAATTGTGTATAGAAATAATATTGATAATGACGATTGCTTGATTGTTGAGCATTGCACTGCTATATTTTAATGTTTAATATTTTATAAGGTGTAGTAAATTCAATAATTGTCTAAATGCGCCTTAATAATCTATAATGTCTAATAGTTTTTCTGTGCTCTTAGATTCTGATATAAAGTATGTTATAAAATTGTAGTAAACTCATATCAAGTTTTGATTTAAAATGTAATATATCTTATTTAATACTGTTTTAGTAACCAGTCCATCTGTTTAGTCATAAATTGGAAATATCAACTACAATTTGTTGCTCACCCAATAATCTTATATTTTTAAGTCTCATTGTGGCTATACACAATTAGTGTATTTAGCCAGTAATCTAATGATTGCGGCAAAATTTATGAAGTAACAATATTGTAACTAATCGTGAAAAATAAAACAGGTTTTATGTTTTAAGTTATAAATACACTACAATCCTAGTTTAACTATGGACGCTGAAGTGCTGTGTTATAATTTTATGTTTTCATCGAAAAGTGCACGATTAGTATGTTATTACAGGACTTTAAAATATCACTTATGAATTTAATATATGAAGTGCCATGATTATTATTAATTTTGTTATGAATTATAAATCTTATTTTGTTGTTTTTTTTTGTTGACGGTTGCGCACAATTATTTCGTAATTGGTTTGTTTTATACACACATGCACAAACAGTAAGGATACTGATATAAAAACAAATGGAGTATAGAAACATTAATCATCAAGGCAAGTCCTTAACCGCTATCTCGCCTGGTGGTAAGCGATGATGTGGTCGAGGATGGTGTAAATACGCTATTATGGCCTAGAACTCAAGGGCTGTGCTACCGGAACACCTATGGTCCTATATACTTACTACTACTATTAATCCATTGCTGGATATAGGCCTCTATCACCAAGCAAGATCCTAGACTTCTCATCCAGCTCTTTCCGGTCGTCTTACTAAGATCATTGCTCCATCTAGTCTAAGGGCGTCCTACGCTAAGCTTACCGAGAATCCCATTCCGAAATAGAATCACAGTTTTACAAGTTTTTTTGCAGTAAAACCAAAATTTTATGTCAAGTGAAATTGCAGTAAATATTAAACAACGTTCGCGGGTGTATCGAAGTATGTATATACAGTTTTATTTTAATATCAGTTTTTGTTGCCTGAAACATGCCGAAATTAATTATTATTAAAAATTAAAAGATCAAGACTAAAAAACATCCTCAACGAAAAATATTTCTGTTGCGCCCTCGTCATATCATACAATCTACTATTACCACCGAAGATAATCTCATCTACATAAAAACCATTGAGGCTACCCTTACGTCAGTCAGTCCCTACTGTTTAGTGCTGTGTTCACATTGTATACTGTCAATGTCCTAATTAACTTGTATTAGTGTTACCGAGAGATTATGTTTACTGCACAAATGTATGTAGATACTGTTAACTACTGTATTGTAAAAGGGGTAGAAATATTTTTGGTTGATTGTTGATGTTCTCTGCAACGCACGGTTTAGGGTTTACCCAATATCCATATGTATAATCATAATAAAATATATTCAAGTACACCGTACTATATAATATATAAAATGGTAATATATTATATAGTAGTAAGTATATTAAATATTGTATAGGTACAAATGATTACGTGCATCAATTAAACTTTAATGGGATTTACAATTTTTAGCGTACTTGTCTATTTCATTATTTTACTTTAATGTAATATATCTGTTTCGATTATATAGTGAATAAGAAAAGGTAAAGTACCTAACCAATATTTTTACTTTTTACCACTTTTGGAACATACCTACTCGTGATGATCACGTGAAGTCACACTTCGTCAACTATGATACCGAAACTATCTACCAAAAATATGCCTACTTCATTGAATCATAATAAACTTGTCATTGAAAACAGATCAGAGGATCTAGACAGCCTTTTTGTGTTGTATACTCATATCGAAATCGAAAAAAAATGAGCTAAGTGTCGTGTCGCTTTATGTGATTATTTGTGTGCATATAACTCTATTTATTTCGATTCGATAATAAACAAAAAATATTGTTTGTCTAGGCCCTCTGGTTTACTTATTTATTTTGTAAAGCTCTCTATGATTAGGATTTGTTTTTATGTCCATTTTTCATTGTGCCAAAACCATATCATGAATCAGTGATAATGTATAACATAAGTTACATGTTCGTTAGACGGTCGACCAGTAATGAAGTTTCTCAGTCGACATCTGGTGTGCAGTGCTAAGCGAGATGTTCAAGTTCCTCGTATTTTAACTCTTCATTCTCTGTTCATTAATGTTTAGTGATAAGTGTAATCTAACACATATTTGCTATTTTTCGAGGGTTATTGTCTATGTTTTAAACGAACATACACATTTTAGTTTCTATTTACCTAATTAAGCACAATAGCTATAAGGGTTGGGATATAAAATCAACAAGTTTGTTTCAAATTTCTCCCTGTTAGAGATTGATAACATGATGTTCGTTAGTACAATTACACGTTGAATGTTAATATGGAAACATTGCGTCGACTTGCACGAATATTGTCTATCGAACGACTACAAGTTGCAAAATATGTTTCCCTTTCTATTTCTTTTTTGTTGTGTTTTCGGTTGTGTAGTTTTATTTTCTGTCTCTCTTATATAAAAATCTCAAAGGAAATGTTATAATCGTGGGGATAAGATCTGATAAATGTTGAATTACTAATCTTGTGATTTAGATTTTATACTTCTTGTTTAAAACAATCAAAATATTAGTAGACTATTAGATGTTAGCTATATTTTCAATGTCATTGTAAATAAAATGCCAACTTGTTGAGATGATCGTTTTGTATTTAACGCCCCGTCCTGGTACATAATTGAATTATGTATATATAACATAAATAGGTAGATTATAAATAGATTTGAATTAGAATGTAGCGGGAATGTTCACTGCATCTCTTCTCCGAGGAGAGACAGCTGTTTGAGGAATTGGGACGCGTTGGGCAGAGTCGTGGCGCCGTAGATGATCTTACGTGGTGTGCCGCTGTTAGCCGCTTGTTGCTGTCAAACAAAAGTTAAAAATTATATACACATCAGACCAGTGTCCGTTTTTTGATGCTGTTACACATTTGATAATTAACGACAGCTCTTCAGATTTATATTAATACAAAATAATTCGCATAAACGAATGAATGCCATTCCTTTTCAGGCATAGGCTGAAGGCCTGGTTTACCTGTTTGACAAAGTGATTACTTTTTGGAAAGTGATAATGTAAACATGCATGTGAAACATGCTTGCAACGAAGACATATATCTTTGCCCCGACCTGTCTTCCAAATTGACACCTGAGTCCTAGAGAAATAATTTGTCGTTCGTAGACTTTCAATTTTTAGCACGTTGAAAGAAGTACTCTCTGCCTACCCCGACAGGAAAAAAGGCCTGATTTTAGTATGTAGACTTTCTCTCGATGACGTTCTAAAAGACCGGAAAATGCCGCAATGCCTGAAAACCCGTCTGTTCAACCAATGTGTCTTACCCACAATTACTTATGGTGCGTGCAGAAACATGGACGCTCACCAAGGAAACTGCACAAGATGCGAGTCACACAACGGGCCATGGAGCGTGCCATTTTAGACATCACGTTAAGTGATAATGGTCGAAATAGGGAGATAAGACAGAGAACCAAGGTGGTAGACATCGGATCCCGTATAACTAAACTGAAATGGCAGTGGGCTGGACACGCAAGATGTGATGGCAGGTAGAGTAAGTCCCTAACAGAATGTCGGGTTCGTGTAGGAAAACGAAGCTGCGGCAGACTAATACAGAGGTGGGTCGACGACATCGAAAAGTACGCAGATAGGACCTGGACCTGGAGGATAGGAGAGGACCTGCCCAAGAGAAGCTTAGAACAGGGATAAGTGGCGTAAGAGGGAGGAGGCTAATGCCCTGCAGTGGGCGGAAATGACCTGATGATGATGATGTAGACTTTCAATTCATTTATTTTCTCGCACAAGTTAATTACAGGGGTGGTTCTTCAAAAAAAGACTATACTACAATAGACTTCATACATTCATTCATTCATTATCACATATATATACATTCATTTCATACTTCAGACATTCATACTATAATAGATTTCAGGCACCAGTCTTCCTTAAGGAAGACTGGTGCCTGAAGTAGGTTTATAAACAACATGTCTGTAATACATGTTGGTGTTAATACAAGATTGGTACTTGTGACTCACAAGTACCACTCCCCCTGATAATGATCTTATTACCGAGATCCATGTAATTTACTAATCTAAGTAATATCATAACAGAAGTTGGCGAACGTCAATGTCTCGTCATTTGTAAGTTGAACGTCTTACTCATCTCATGTGCCTATTGAATTAGTTATACGAAATGTTGCATAATTACGGCAAGCAATTACAAATACAACAAGTGTCGGTCGCAAACCGTTAAACCGTCAATAGCTATCGGAAACAGGACACCGTTCGCACCGTCGACGTTATCGCGAATCGGAGTAACAGAGTGTAATTGCAATTTCAACCAATTAATTCTACAAGCACCACCGTCAGCATACCAGGGATATCTCTTGGTTACTAAAGCAACTTTATGTCTAAAGAAATAAATATATGTATGGCTCACCTTAGCGAAGTCAATCAAGTTATGGTACTCAATGTAGTTCCCTCCTCCTACAAGGAACACTACAGCATCAGTGGGAGGTTGGTTTCGAGCCGCGCGGGAGCCTGTGACGTCAGCACGGGCGGCGCGAGGGTCGAACCACGCGAGGTCGGTGCCACCTTCACCGCTGCCGCCGCCAAGGGCAGATTCCACTGTTCGGCTTACTGGCAGTTTCTGGATAACAATCGTGTTATATGAAATAGAAACGTACTACTATCATATTTGATGAGAAGTCACGTTGTGTATGTGGATTCAGTATGATTAGTTTATAACCTAATTGTGCTAGAAAGTCAGCTAAGTATTTATTAATATTAAAATTATAAAGGACTTCTTAGGTGGTCAGGAATGAGCCGTTGTTTCTTTAAAATAAGATCGTTTTAAAAACTAAAAAGAACCGACTTCAATGCCGCGCTATTAATTTTCAGTACCAATTTTGAGGTGTTTATCTCCATATCTCTGGAGATATTTATCAGACCTCGATAAAAATACCATGGTACCACACTTGGGACATCTTCTTTCCAACAAAAAAAAGAATACTCAAAATCGGTGCAACAACGACGTAGTTATCCGCGAACAAACAAAAATTATTTTTAGCAATCATTATCGTAGGCCTCTTCCAAGATAAGCCACTGAACCCGATCTTCGGCTCTTCTTTTCCAGTCACTGACCAACGCTTTGCGTATTTCGTCACTCCACTTGATCCCAGGACGTTCTACGCTACGTTTGCCGATTCGGGGTCTCCTCTCTAGGACAAGTCTTCCCCAACAGTAATCACTCCTGCGGTAGATATGGCCAGCGCTCTGCCACTTCCGTTTGCATAAAAGCAATAGTCATAGAAGGTTACACACTTTAGAATTATTGGGAATGACAGCAGTACCAATCGAAAACGAATGAAGATAAAATATGAGGATCGTCAGATTTACATTGTGTTCATTTTGAAAGCCATCTGTTGGGTCTCCAGGAACTTCATTATTTACTGCAGTGAGATGCTGGACAACCAACTATAGGGCTATCGTTTTTTCGCTCACCAGGTGGCGCTGGTGACAGCTGTCTAGCTATACAATCTGCCGCCTTAACTTTATGGCGTTTCGGCAGCACACGGTCCTTGAGAGTCACGAGTATTCTAGGCCTAGCGTCTTCACCATCTTCGTTCACATCATTGCTTGCCACCAGGCGAGATATTTGTCAAACGCTAGCCTATATGATATAAAAAATCATAATTAAATATAAAACTTCATGTTTATTCAATGTCAGTTTCTGATAAATCCCTAACTAAAATTGACATTGACATTTAGCAGACCTTGTAGCACACTAGAGCCTCTAGCGAAAAATTAACCCGCCATAGCCCCCATTGTTCAATCCTCAACGCAATTGTCTCAATCCATCTGGTATGCATCAAGCAGATTGTTCTCCTGATGAAAAGTGATTACGTCTGCATATTTAAACAAATATTGTGGCAAAACTCGATTCTGAAAATGTTGTGCGTCACTGCACTGCGCAAGTTATCTCGAGATACTAGATGTATAGTTACACTACTTTCACTGAACACAATTATTATTGCTCTTCAAACCTAAACACTCAGATTCTCGACTGAATAACAACTGACTGAACAGATAGATGCGGTAAGATTCTCAATCACTACTTACGTGTTTCTTTACTACCAAATTCTTGACTCCCTCCATAACAAAGGACGATCCTTGGGACACAAGTTTGGAAAACATCGATACTGTTTTGGTGCCCCCACCTTCATACTGACTGGACATTTTTGAGAAGCCCCTGAAAAATTATTCTAATAAAAAAATGTGTCAACACCGACGCGGTGTTAAGTGACGAATCGATCGGCGACATAGCACTTAAAGATAATAATAATAATTTTGGCGTAGGACTGTTTTACTTTAATCCATGTAATTCAGTGCAACTATCCTGTCATCGAAGCTACCACCAAACTTTATCTCTGATACTCGGCCATCCCATATTGGCACTCAGACCATGACTTAGATAATTTATGACCTAGTTAATCCAGGTAAATACAATTAAATACATAAAACTTTTAACAAGTACTTGCGGAACGGCTATTAATGAAATAAACTCACTTCCACCTCCTCATATAAGCCATAGGTTTGACATCACAGTTTGCAGTTGTAAGTGCGGCTTCAAACTTCTTATATTCCTCTTCAGGCACATGACTACAAAGGTAGTAGATAACAAATAGACGCATTTTATCCTCTTCCGTGCCTGCACTGGGGTCTGTCACTAGGTCCATCACAGCTTTGCTCTCTACGCTTGTACTCTTGCTCATTATCTTTTCTTCAAGTTCAAAGAATGAGTCTAATCTTCTTGATTTTATTGCGTTGAGGATTGCTGAAATTTATTTTATTTTATCATTATTAATTCAGCTATATTATTTAACAGTACTTAAATGATACGGGCAATATCCAACTTTCGTTTCGTTTTTGCTAATAAATAATAAATCTGCTATCGCCGAGCACTTACTGGAATCCGGACCTAATCACTGGATCGAAATTCATGTCCCTAAGATCCTCTCGACCGATCACTACTATTACTCCCGTATTGGGCGTGAAGCTTTAGAAATAAAAAAAATACCGGGAGTATGGTCGGCTTTGATGCCAGAGGTATCGAGTTCAAACTCACCGTGCACCAATGGATTTTTCTATTGAGAAATTTATGTGCGCTTATCACAGTGGCCCTCCGGTGAAGGAAAAACATCGTTAAGAAACCAACAACCCCCGCATGGTGGTAGGACACTATCTAGTGTCCGCCTGGCCAGCTACCACCCTCAAGTTAGAAAATCTGTCGTCAAAACATCTAATGTGTTCCGGCAGCTATTCTTGAGAGCCAGTTCCCATTCTAGGCCTAGCGTGCTTACCATCTTCGACCACACCATCACTTACCAACAGGTGAGATAGTGGTCAAACGCTAGACTATAAGATATTAAAAAATCTAATACTATAAGAATCTTTGTCCTGACATACTGACAGACTGACTGACTGACTGACAGACAACGCACAGCCTAAACCGCTGGTCGTAGAGACTTGAAATTTGGAGGGTATATTTTTCTTAGTGCGTAGGGGTGTACTAAGAAAGGATTTTCCAAAATTCACCCCTTAAGGGGATGAAATGGGGGTTCAAAGTTTGTATGGAGAAACAAGATTAGATAGTCTTTTCTATGCGAAACTTCACACAAGTGCTCCAGTAAAAAAATAAGTAAATACGTGTTTCAGGTTTTTTTGAAAATCCACCCCTAAGAGGGTAAAATGGGGTAACAAAGTGTGAAAATCAATATTGTTTTGGAATGCGCTGAAATTTGGCATGCAGATAGTTATTACAACGTTAGTTATCTCTGAAAAAGGATTTTTCAAAATTCACCCCTGAACGGGATGAAACGGGGGTTCAAAGTTTGTATGAAGAGACAAGATTAGATAGTATTTTCTATTCAAAAACTTCATACAAGTGCTCGAGTAAAAAAATAAGTAAATAAGAGTATCAGGTTTTTTTTAAATTACTCCCCTAAGAGGGTGAAATGGGGTAACAAAGTGTGAAAATCAATATTGTTTCGGATTGTGCTGAAATTTGGCATGCAGATAGTTATTACAAAGTTAGTTCCCTGTGAGAAAGTATTTTCTAAAATTCACCCCTGAAGGGGATGAAACGGGGGTTCAAAGTTTGTATGAAGAGACAAGATTAGATAGTATTTTCTATTCAAAAACTTCATATAAGTGCTTGAGTAAAAAAATAAGTAAATACGTGTTTCAGGTTTTGTTTTAATTACACCCCTAAGAGGGTGAAATGGGGTAACAAAAGTGTGAAAATCAATATTGTTTCAGATTACACTTAAAATTTGGCATGCAGATAGTTATTACGACGTAAGTGCCCTCTGAAAAAGGATTTTCCAAAATTCACCCCTGAAGGGGATGAAACGGGGGTTCAAAGTTTGTATGGAGAAACAAGATTAGATAGTATTTTCTATTCGAAACTTCATACAAGTGCTCCAGTAAAAAAAAAAGTAAATACGTGTTTCAGTTTTTTTTAATTACACCCCTAAGAGGGTGAAATGGGGTAACAAAGTGGGAAAATCAATATTGTTTCGGATTACGCTAAAATTTGGCATACAGTTAGTTATTACGACGTAAGTGCCCTCTGAGAAAGGATTCTCCAAAATTCACCCCTGAAGGGGATGAAAAGGGGGTTCAAAGTTTGTATGGAGAAACAAGATTAGATAGTGTTTTCTATTCGAAACTTCATACAAGTGCTCCAGTAAAAAAATAAGTAAATACGTGTTTCAGGTTTTTTTTTAAATTACACCCCTAAGAGGGTGAAATGGGGTAACAAAGTGTGAAAATCAATATTGTTTCGGATTTTGCTGAAATTTGGCATGCAGCTAGTTATTACAAAGTTAGTTCCCTGTGAGAAAGTATTTTCCAAAATTCCCCCCTGAAGGGGATGAAACGGGGGTGCAAAATTTGTATGGAGAAACAAGATTAGATAGTCTTTTATATTTGAAACTTAACACAAGTACTTAAGTAAGTAAATACGTGTTTCAGGATCTTTCGAAATTCCAACCCTAAAAAGGTGAAGTGTGGTTACAAAGTCTGAAATCAATATTGTTTCGGATTGCGCTGAAATTTGGCATGCAGATAGTTATTTTGACTTAGGTATTCGCTAAGAAAGATTTTTTTTTAAATTCACTCTTCAAGGGGATGAAGCGGGGGTGCAAAGTTTCGATAGTCATTTTATTCGACATTTCACACAAGTACTTCTTAGTAAATAAATAAGTGAATACGAGTTTTACGAGCCACCCTAAGGGGATAAACTAGGGTAACAAAGTTAAAAAATCAATATTATTTCGGATTGCGCTGAAATTTAGAATACAGATAGTTATTATGACGTAGGCTCAGAAGGGATTTTCTAAAAATTCCTCCCGGATACTGAACAGGGATTCAAAGTTTTGTATGGCGTAATAAGATGAAATAAATTACGTGTTGTAGGATTTTTTGAAATGGGGTAGGTAACAAAGTCTTAAAATTTGGGTTTTTCAGTTTTTATAAATATGAATCCCGAATTGCCTTAGTCACGCGTTAACATGAAAACGGTGAACCGATTTGGCTAATTCTTATTTTATGTATTTAATGATAGAATCATTTTTACAAAAGAAAAGTTTTAAGTAAATAAAAGAAGTTATTAACGCGGGCGAAGCCGCGGGGCACCTCTAGTAAATATATAAAAACATTCACACTAAACATTCATGTTCCAAAAAGTTTTTGCTAATACTTTATTTGGTCGCCGTGTGTACGAGTATGATACTTAATCACGCCAAAACGGTAGTGCAAATTTTGCATGAACAATAAAGGCTTGAACATAGGGCAAAAATAAATAAATTAAACACTTTAAAACACAAGCTTTTTGTAAAGATATTAATTAATGTGTAATTAATTACATGTGTAAAAAAATGTACTAATGATAACAATACATACTAGCCCAAATTCGACTGTTCTATAATTTGCCATTACAGAGTTCCAGTACATCATGATCGGCTCCATTATCACGTCAGCTCTATTGAGCTGACCTGATAATGGAGCCGATACCATATTATTGCATTGTCACTGAAGATTTTCAAGTATACCAAATTTGAGTCCAATCGAACGTCAGGAAGTGGTTCCAATTTAGGTGTTCCAAGATTTGAACCATACGAACACACATACATACATACATACTAACACGGTAAGTTAAATAAAAGCTTGTAACAAAAGGATTCATCCATAATTTGTTTTTGTCACATTATTATATGTCTTGAATCTATGGGCAAAGGACGCAGGATAATTTTGAACAATGATAATTGTTGCACATTAAAATATTAGTATAAGACTATAGATAACTAGTGAATTATCCATACAAATTTGTCTGTCTGTACCTCTTTACGGAAGCTTCTCTTATACAATATAGTACCTGTAGCAATAGTGGTGTGCATGTCAATGAGGCGTTTCTTCTCCATGAGTTGTGGCAAGGAGTTGACAGCACTAGTGAGCCGCTGGGTGTTATCACTGACCAAGCTCAGAGCAAGATCACTCTCCGCATCCAGACCCATCGAGCTTTTCAACTTTTTCACTTCAGCTTCTGAACTCCTGATAGAAAAAAAATATATTATTCTAATAGGTATCCAGACTAATAATACAAAATCGTTTGTAGCTCTGTCACTTAAACAGACAATATGATCTTACTGAAATTTAACAAGTATTTTATTTATATGAGGTAGTATGATGATAAATGTAGGCTACTAAATTCTTGGTGTACGTGAACGAAGTCACAGGTAACAGCTAGTTTTGTATATCAATGAAATGTACCTGGAATTTTTTTTTATTGCTATCAGTCAACCACTTGGCCAATATCTCACCTGATGTTAAGTGATGGTGCGGTCTAAGATGGTATTGTGCTGATCTGGAATTGGAAGACAGCAATAAGACGAGGCCCTGGACAATTGACATTCGACCAATGCATAAAGCTCATCTGTCTTAACCTATCTTACAAACATAGTCTGTAAGCTGATAGATAGATAGATAGATAGATAGATAGATAGATAAACACTTTATTACACCATACAAATTAAAAGTAAAAAATGGTAAATAAAACGACGTGGCAACATGCGGTCTTATCGCTTAAAGCAATCTCTTCCAGACAACCTTAGGGTGGAAAGGAATAGATTAGCATACATGACGGTATAGGTGTAGAATAAATAATAATAAAAAATAAATAAATAACAATAAAATAATAGGTAAGTACATAATTACAAAGGTACATATAATTTATGTAATTTAATACATACATAGCAATATATACATATAATACATACATAGCAATATAATACATGTATAATGTCATACAATACATATTATATATATTCATATATACATATAATACAATATACACATATTTCATAAAAGAGAATTGTGATCAAAAGCGATAGCAGTTCAGGAGAGATAGTGGGCCTTGACGCGATCTTTGAACGTAGTAAGAGTCTGTGAGCGTTTAATTTCCAATGGAAGCGCATTCCAAAGCCTGACAGCTTGCACTGCAAATGAGTTGTCATAGAAAGAGCTATGGTGGCTAGGCATGGACATTGTATGATTCTCTGATGACCGTAAAGATAAGGCATTGGAGGTGTGAAGGAATTGGAACATATGTTTGAGAAAAGGTGGAGAAGTAGGATGAAATAGGATATTAAAGAGAAGGGGCAGGATATGTGCATTCCGGCGAAGGCGAATTGGAAGCCACTTGAGCTTAGAGCGAAATTCAGTGACATGGTCATATTTGCGTAGGCCAAATATGAACCGAATCGCAAGGTTTTGTAATCGCTCTAGTTTATTGAGCTGATCTTCTGTGATGTCAAGATAGCAAGCGATACTGAAGATCCTGAACATGAAACATATATTTCATCTGATTGGCATTTTATAATACCTCATAACAATACTATATATTATATCTATTGAGTAAGAGTGAAGCTGCATGCAGGTATAAAGCTTAGCCACAGATACTGGAAGTCAGTAACTCTTCTTTGACTTAATTTTCTTTTTAATCAAATTCTTTACCTGTATTTGTCTAAATCTTCTTGAATTGCCTCTGCAACAGTGGGGAATGGGCTTCCTTTATGCTCTGTCCAAAGAGGATCTTTAGAGTCTAGATCACATATTCGTGTTTTTAATTTCTGGCCCTGTACTGGTACTCCTGTGGTTTCGGGTACAATTGCTCTGCAAAAATTAATTAGGACAATTATAATATATCTATACAAATAATAAGAAGAGATAAAAAAAACCTTGCCTTGATTATTATTATTATTTTTTTGTTATAGAGCATATTAAAACTTATAAGTATATAATACTTGTAAGTAATACGTCCCTATTGTCACTACAATCTAGCCTTTTTGGCTATAATTTTACTTTAGCCTAAACATTAAACGTAAACTACACAAATGTGTCCATTGACACTTTTGTTATTGTCTCTAATAACATTGTTCATGTGTTCATACGTATAGCACTTTTAGCAATTTATCTATAAACTTTATTATTTATACACTAGTTTGAACGGTTTTGTCCGGTTAAGTCTTCTTACTATGTTTGTATGGTCAAGGAGCTAAATTGCCTCGACATTGACATGATGGTGAAGTCTTTTTTCGTGAGCTTCTGTATGCTTGGATTAATGATGACACAATTTCTTTAATTGCTAACAGGCAAGCACTAGACCACTATCTAACTGATGTTAAGTGATGATGCAGTCTAAGATGAAATTGTGCTTGTCTTACTTTGAAGTGGTAGACAACAGTGTGACAAAGCATTACTGGATAATCTGCTTCTATCTGTCTGTCCGCTGAACTGAATGGCACCGAACATCATTATGAAACTTGGCTTTGAATATTATATGTGATAGGCTTGCGTTTGACCACTATCTCGCCTGAAAGTAAGTGATGATGTGGATGAAGATGGTTAACACGAGAGGCCTAGAATGGTCTGACTGTCAAGGGCTGTGTGCTGCCAGAACACCGTAAGGTTATGGTGGCAGATTTTCTCCTTGATAGTGGTAAGTCACTTTTTGGTAACAAGTCAGGCGGAATATCGACATAATGCTCCTACCACCTGTGGAAGTTTTCTGCTTAATCCTGACTCAGCACCATAATTTTAAGCATCTGTATTTCGACTTTAAACATATCTTTTCATCCCATCTATTCGAAAAGTGATGGTTTGTTAATCCATAAGTGCGCGCAAAATAGGTCTTTTTTGCCCTAAGGCGGGAAAGTAATTTTTTTTTTTTTTATTTTCGCTATGTCTGTTTTTTTATAGTACCCTGTTTAAGGGGGTTCAATAATAATATTGTACGGAAAATGTTCCTGTCCTATTAAATAGAGAGCGCGCGGCGCTAATAAAGTAAAAAAAAAATCCAAAAAATGCCCCGTATACATGTATACGGGGAAATTATATCGGAAACTGTATGTATTTAATGGTTTATTACGTTTGTTTATGTTAGTCAGCGTCTTTTACAATATTACGCTCTTGAAGTGCTATTTTATAGAGCCTTTTATTAACCGACTTCACAAAAAAGGAGGAGGTTCTCAATTTGTCTGTATGGTTTTTTTTTGTGTGTGTATGTTACGCGATTACTCCGTCAATTGTGAACGGATTCAAATGATTCTTTTTTTAATAGGTAGAGTACATTTTCGAGGTGGTCCCATTGTAATTTCATCGAGATCTGATTAGTATCTCCAGAGATATGGAGATAAATACCTCAAAGATAGGAGAATGTACTGGTTTTAGAAGAAGAGTTCCAAGAAGATTATACACAATGGAGGTTGCTATTGCATATACTTTTGAAAACTAAAAATATGATGAAGTGAGCGAGATAGAAACAAAGGTGGGGAGAATTAATTTGTCTTCACAGGAATGTTCTACCCGGCAAAGTCTTGTTAGGGTGCAAAGTTAGTTAATATTTTTTGACATGACATGACGTTTGGCAAAGATGGCGGCCATATCAGTCCCGCGACACTGCATACATAATTAAATTATAAACGTACTTTGTACCAAGCAACACTTCAAAAGAAAAATTATAAGCATAATACCACAGATTATACAATAATTATTTCGCAAAAAATACTCTCCGTAGTTAGGTTGGCTACACAGTGCTTTCATAATTCGGGTATCAACAATGTAGGGAAGTGCCAACTCTTATAACGTAGTAGAGTGATTCAGTACTATGTGGGCCATATGGCGGCAATTAATGTTAATAATCGCAAATTATACTTTTTTATATTCATTTTGGAATACAACTAATCCGTGTTATAAAAGTATTTGGAATTATTGTAATAAATCGTGTGTGTCAGATGCTTTTATTGCACAGGGCTATTTTGGACATTGTCTTTTGATACCTTGATGCCATCATTATAACTAGTGAATATTTTCACTAGCGCGGCATTTAAAGTCAATTTTTTTAGGGTTCCGAACCCAAAGGGTACCATATGAACACTTTCTGAGACTTTGTTGTCCGTTCGTCCATCCGTCCGTGTGTCTATATGTGCGCACTTTACAGATCTGTATCTTCTTAACCGTAATAGGTACATACTTGAAATTTTCACAAAGTATACAGGGTTACAGGAGAAGTCGTGCTAGATCCGAGAAGGGCGTGGAGTACCCGTCATTTCTGACTTATTTCTCTATGAAACACCCCACCCTAAACTTAACCCTTTTCGAGATATACGATTTTTATTTTATTTTTTGAAAATTTCCGATTTTTAGGCTTCTACATTGATTTGTGTTTTTTTTACGTGTCTTATTATTATTGTTGTTGCATTTTTACTTGTATAATAAGGTGCTTTAACGCGTTAATAATCAAAATAGTGCATAAGTTAGTTGAATAGACCGTAGTAAACAAGTGAAAGTTAAGAAATTAAAAAAAATATTAGCAAGTTTATTTTTCTCTAAGAAATATCTAAAAAAAATATTATGGCACTTGTGCGGCAGATGTTTTTTAAAATATCTACGGTTCATCAGCTATCCAACGAGGTATAACAATCTAGGGTTTG
The DNA here is from genome assembly GCA_954871355.1 of Cabera pusaria. NCBI lineage: Eukaryota > Metazoa > Arthropoda > Insecta > Lepidoptera > Geometridae > Cabera > Cabera pusaria. The sequence goes on from OX940893.1 coordinate 12,626,983, forward strand.
TATTACATTTCGTGGAAAAAAGTAGTTTTATAGGCGACAGTGTAGAAGATAATTAACAATAAAAAGTAAAATAAAACAATAGGTAAAGCATGAAATGTCATTTGTTAAATGTTTTCACACAACTTTTCCTTATTTTACAGTTCATGTTCAACATGGGCGCTTCTATTTCGGATACATTGTCGCATCCTGATGACATTTCATGCTTTACCTATTGTTTATTTTACTTTTTATTGTAAATTATCTTCTACACTGTCGCCTATAAAACTACTTTTTTCCACGAAATGTAATACAAACCCTAGATTGTTATACCTCGTTGGATAGCTGATGAACTGTAGATATTTTAAAAAACATCTGCCGAACAAGTGCCATAATATTTTTTTGAGATATTGCTTAGAGAAAAATAAACTTGCTAATATTTTTTTAAATTTCTTAATTTTCACTTGTCTACTACGGTCTATTCAACTAACTTATGCACTATTTTGATTATTAACGCGTTAAAGCATCTTATTACACAAGTAAAAATGCAACAACAATAATAATAATAAGACACGTAAAAAAAACACAAATCAATGTAGTAGCCTAAAAATCGGCAATTTTCAAAAAAAAAAAAGTTGTATATCTCGAAAAGGGTTAAGTTTAGGGTGGGGTGTTTCATAGAGAAATAAGTCAGAAATGACGGGTACTCCACGCCCTTCACGGATCTAGCACGACTTCTCCTGTAACCCTGTATATCCGTCAGTATATAACGACCCAGACACGAAACTTTATAGATGCATGTAATTTAATTAAAACTTGTTTGGCACTAAAAAGAGTAAAAATAAATTATTTTTCAAAAAAATAAAACCGACTTCATAACCACAAACAGGCACTCAAAAGCGAAAAATAAATTACTTAATATAATTATTATAAGCGCTACCCACTTATCTATTTGAAGTCGGTGCCAGCCAAGTCTAATAGGTAGTAGATAGATACTAACTACATGTATCTATCTACTATCCAATAGACTTCACTGGCACCGACTTCATCTAGATAAGTGGGTAGCGCTAATAATAATAATATTAAGTAATTTATTTTTCGCTTTTGAGTGCCTGTTTGTGGTTATGAAGTCGGTTTTATTTTTTTTGAAAAATAATTTATCTATTCCCTTTTTTCATAGAGGGGGATGAAAAGCAGAGTGTATAACTCGACCGCAACATTATTTTCTCTCCGCCGACGTACTTTGAATCCCGAGCGCATATAGAATCCTTCGCTCCGCTCTGGATTCAAAATAGCGGTCTCGCACTAGCGTACTATTTTGCGGCCTCGATATAGAATCTACTATTTCAAATCCAAAATTTACACAATATTATAAAATAATCCCAACCTATTCAAAGATAGATCCAAAACATCATGTGCTAAGGCTTGGTATGTCCAAGTGTGATGCAGTGGTGTTGCCATGTCAATATTTCTGTCCAACAATATCAGCATGGGCCTTGTAAAGCTGAATGATCCTGCTTGGCCAGTGTTGCCATGGAACAGGTTGTTTCTCGCATCCCATAAATTTTCTCTAAGCTTCTTATCTAGCTTTTTAGCTACCATTTCAGCTGCATTTCCTTTGGTTGTTCTTATAATAGGGACATTGCCTGCAAATTGTAGAGGAGAAATTACTATTGTTTCAGCCTTCATATTGTTTAGTCCTGTAAACAGGTGGAGTGCCGATATACGCAAAGCGGTAGACAATGACTGGAAAAGAAGATCTTGGGAGAGGCCTATGTTCAGCAGTGGACTGACACTGGCTGATTATGATGATGATGAAGCTTTTATAAGTATGCTACAGATATGAAGGTTTGACATTAAGATATCTCAATTTTTTTTATGTTATAAGGCAACAGAACAAGCATGACACTCGCCTGTTGGTAAATGATGATGTCTACCTATAACAAATACAAGAATATGAAGAATATTCGGGAATAACTGTTTTTTATAATAATATGTTTTTATTTTTGTATTAGCAAGCGATTGACCAGCTTATAATTTGTAATGTGCTTGTTGTCCCGAGACATGTTAAGTCTTACACACCTTTGAAAGACTATCGTGTTGCATTGTGCATTGTGTGTACAAGACTTGTTAGTATGAATCAATCATTCATGTATATCCAAGTACAGTTCTTTCTATTAATTTTTCATATGATGGCATCACCACTTATGATCAGGTGAGATAGTGGTCAAATGCTTGCCTATCTGGTATTAAACAAAAATCTGTATAACATGTAGGTCCTACTCATAGAAGCCAACACTGTAGAACTTCTATGTGTAATATGTCTGTAAATCCTATGACAGTAGGTAATAAGTCTTTTTTAAATATGTATTTAACTCAATGTAACAAATATCTGAATATCTACTCATGTACTCACCTAAAGTTACAAATACAGAAAATAAACTCTCTACAATATTGTCCATGATTATTTCCATTTCAGTATCTTTTGTGTCTCCTTTATTTATGGCTGGAAAAAAAGATGATATTTAATATTCAATATCTAAGCGGCCATAACCCAATGACTAAGGCCTGGCAATAGAGAGGTTGTTCTTCGACCCCACCCATTACACTATTGATGTGAACCTATTGCAACAGTGCTGCCAATCACGGGAAAAATCTCCTATTTGCAGGGAATGACAATTATTGGTGAATTTCGGGGAATCTAGGCCATTTTTTTTGGTGGGCCTAAAACTATCTGCTTTAAAACTTTTGACAGTGACATCTCAGAAGGTTAGCATCAAAAGCCACCCTAGATTTTTTTAAATGTTTGTTTGCAACTTCATTGTTTATGAATCAATTTTGATGTTTTTTTGGAAAGGAGATATATCAAGGATGGTACCATAGTAATTTCTTCGAGATCTGATAAGTATCTTCAGAGATATGTTGATTAACATCTCAAACTTGCAACTGAAACTGACTCGCACTCGCGCAGCATTGAAGCCCGTTGTTTTAGTTTTTAAACTATCTTATTATATTACACTACTCACCATAGTAAGATAAAGGATCTGACTGTTGATGCTTCATAATGAACAGGTCATCCTCTAAGCATATGAAATTCAGATACTGGTCAAACACTTTATGTATATTCACAGCTGAGTTTGATTGAATTGCTGATGCTGCTAAGTCTTCCAGTTTCTGTCTGGTTATGGGCGATATAAAATTGAGGTGGTACTGGTCATATATGCCATTGTCCAGGTCTTGACATATACGGCCTAGGTTTTCTTCCGATGGGGCACAGAAGTAAACTGCAGGCACTTCTGGTATAGGGTCACGGTCGGAGTGTAGTTGGCTGTGAAAGATGAACGGGACAGTTTAGGCGACACAGTCCACGTTTTGAGGTAACACACCCAGCATGTAAGGATTCCAGTTTTATTTTTTTTAAAGTAAATGCATGGTTGATGTGTATACTGGGACTTTTTAGATTGATTAACTTAGCTACTTCAACTTCCTTCCTAGTTAGCTCAGTACACTGAACTTGTTTGACTACAATCTCAAGTAATGTAATGACATACAGAGGGTGTCAGAAGTGAGATGATGCACTAGGTCACAGATATATTCCCACTTAGATAACACAATTTATTGATTAAGTATCTGAACGTTATACATGAAACTTATTCTAAACTGTAGTAAACTTCTATAACTTCTAGACAACTTATATCAAGCGGTTACTTACACATGAAGCGTCACACCGAGTTCTCGTAATTCCTTTACTGACACAAGAGGGGATATTATATCTTGCCCTACACGGTCATATATAAGCACTTTCCACGTCGGTTCTGTGGCTACGTTCTTCGTTAGAGGCTGATTTAAGTTTAACATCTGCTTTAAAGCATCTAGAAACAAGAAAACATGTCAAATAAACCACTACAGCTCAGCACTTGAAAACATAAACAAGTAATCGGTTTTCCATAAAACTTACTAAGCTGACGTTCCCGCAAAGTCGTCATGGTGCAATTTTACACTATTTCCTTACATTAAAAGGCTCAACGTAATGTATGTTGAACAATAATAGAAAATTCTTCTGAATTTTCAGATTCCAGCCAAAATATCTACGACTACGATACGAATTACGATAAATGTCAAATGAAATGACGTTTCGTTCAAAAACTTTGACACGTCGTCAAAGTTGAGCGCTCATTAAAATATATATTTTTTTTTTATGGCTCCACACGATTAGTGTATTTAGCCAGTGTTAAGTATGGAAATTCTTCGAGTTTTATGAATTTTAGTCGTAGAGATGGGTCAAAGTCTCATTTCAGGTCAGTTCTCAAGCAAAAGTCTGGTCTAAGTCATACCTTCAGTAAAGATATGGAGTAAACACCCCATTGAACTGAAGATTTTCAGTGGAATTTTGGTGAGAACGCAAATAGCGTGTTTTTCAACATTGTTTTGTTTCCCTACACTCGCACACATTCACCGGCACTTAATGGTTAATGATCCACATTATTACACATTAATTCGCGGAAAAACACAAGTTTTAGGAAAAAATACAATGAGATCACGCACACTTTTCCACGTTCCCGCCAAAATACCAAATATATATTTATTTGCTTTTTATAAACAACATACTAAGTTTCTAGACCATAGAGAAAGTATATATATGTAGAGAGAAGATTAGCGTATGCGAATGAAATAGCTATAGAGATATAACCCGACTAAAATGATGAACACTTGATACATATGCCATATATAAAATAAAATGAACAACGTAATTTGGTCGGGTTATACATGACAGCGAGTGAAAGCCAATGGGTGCACTAGAACTGGGAGCCAGAGCTGGCTCCAAACTTTATCGCATATGCAGAGAAGGATAAAAAATTGTTGACCATAAAAGTGATTGTATAGTTTAATCCTTCTCATATTATTATTGTTATTTAAATGCCAGGTCCATTTAATACTCCGTCCACGCTTCACTGCAAAAAATCGAATGCTTGATAAAGTCCGTAGACAGAGAAAAGAATAGACCAAGGGTAGCTCTGTCTCTTTCCCACATGAAATAGGATATACTATGGAGTTATTCCATGTAACGGAAAAGGACAAAGCTGTAATATTTCCCCTTCTCAGTGCCGTGCCGGCTTTTATAAGGTCAGTAAAGTAGTTAGCCGTTTTTAGCTTAACGAAATTTGACCTTTATTGGTATTTGTCACTGGGTTCTAAATACGTATATGGTTATGTCACAGATTATATAATAGTATAGAATCTTCTATCTCATGTGGCCACGCTACCCAAATCTCTATATTTCCTTACTTTATGGATAAGTCTGTGCAAAAAGAGCAACGTCGTGGCATAACGATGAATTAACTCTCAAAGGTAAGGAAGGAAGCTACACACAACCTCCATATGAGTAAAAAGTATCAAGTATCAATCATTTTTAGTTGTACTAGTAATGACTTCAGTGTTGACAATGCAAAAGAAACAGTAAAGACCGACGACTGACGTGACCTCAATTTCTACGAAGGTTCTTGTTTTGCACAGACTCTACTGGCTAAATAACAGATGTTGGGATACATTCTATGGGTTCTTTGATTCTGGCTGAATACTCAAAGTATGGGTTAGTATGGTATGGTTAAATATACTAATCGTGTAGCCTTAATAAACCTAAAGTGGCTTGCACTATAGTCGGATTTTTAATTAGACGGAGTAAACTGACAGGTCAAAATGTCACATATCAAAATAATGTTGCCAACATTTAAACGTAGTGATGAACTTTTTTTTATCGTTCAAAGAACTGAACTATAGATTAAAAACACTTAATTAGTACGTATAAGTTCTAGTTAACTGAATTATGTATTTGATCAATGTATTAGGCATAAACATTTTAAGTCCAGCGTAATAGTTGAATAAGGATGATAAAATATGTAATACTTTTAAGAAGACTTTAATATGAGTTATTGAACTAGTTCACTGAATTGATATGAGTCCATTAATTAAATCTTTTATACCACATGCCTATTATTATTTCATGAAAAAGTGGCAATACTCGTAATGTCATTTTACTCCGTTTTAAAAATTCGACTGGAGTTTTGGCGGGAACGTGGAAAAGTGTGTGTGATATCATTTTCTTTTTTCCTAAAACTTGTGTTTTTCCGCGAGTTAATGTGTAATAAATGTGGATTATTAACCATTAAGTGCCGGTGAATGTGTGCGAGTGTAGAGACACAGCACAATGTTGAAAAACATGCTAGTTGCGTTTTCAGCAAAATTCCACTGAAAATCTTCAGTAAACACCACATCTTTACTGAAGGTATGACTTAGACTAAACTTTTACTTGAAAACTGACTTAAAATTTGACTTTGACCCATCGCTACGATTTAAATTCATAAAAACTTAAATACACTAATCGTGTGGAGCCATAATAAAACAACAAAAAAAAAATCGACTTTAGAACTCAGTACTAGAAATGGCGGGACGGGAAACCAAAAATTAATTACTTTCGGTACCTCGGTATGTTAAATGTTTATTAGTTCTTTGTTGGTAAATACTCGAAGTCTTTGATGGACATTTTAAAATATTGAACTTATCAGTGTATGTGGAAAATACATACGGGTCAGTACGAAAAATTAGAATAACTCAAAATAATAGAGCTACAAGAACATGTATTCAACTGTATGTTGTAGGTAGATAATTTAATACTTAGTTAATAAAACGGCACTAAATTCTGGACACCTTTGTCTTTTTTTATTAAAATTACATATAAAACAAAATATCAACATGTTATGTGTTGGAAAATTAAAAGACACAATCTCATAGTCACCGTCGGTAAACTCTTCGCCGCCCATCCTGTGCATACAGCATAATCTTTCGGGTCTCTCGAAATGGATTTGTTACTTCAACTGACGTGAGGTGTCGATTTCGGAGTATGGTCGTAACAATAAATCGATCCTCTCGAGCAGTAGTACACCTCGGTCTGCCGGTTCCTGGTCTTCTAATGTTGTGCCTAGTTTCTCGGACTCGACTCTTTGTAGCGTAGAAAATGACACGCCTGTTACTCTTGCGGTTTATTTTTATTTTTTATATCTTATAGGCTAGCGTTTGACCACTATCTCACCTGTTGGTAAGTGATAATGCGGTCGAACATGGTAAGCACGCTAGGCCTAGAATGGGAGCTGGCTCTCAAGGATAGCACATTAGATGTTTGGCGACAGATTTCTAACTTGAGGGTGGTAGCTGGCCAGGCGGACACTAGATAGTGTCCTACCACCATGCGCGGGTTGTTGGTTTCTTAACGATGTTTTTCTTCACCGGAGGGCCACTGCGAGAAGCGCACATACATTTTTCCATAGGTACTTCTCTGACTTCGGCCTTCTTCTAGCATAGTGACGATTCGAGTACATTCTTCTGGTGTTAGCGACATAATAGTAGGTTATTCAATAATGACCGTGAAAGGCGTGAAAGACGATGATGATGACTGCCTTTTAACATTTTCAACCGACATTCAAAAACAAAGGAGGTTCTCAATTCGTCTGTATGTTTTTTTTGTGTTACGCGATTACTCCGTCAATTCTCAACCGATCCGAATAATTATTTTTGTTATCGATAGGGTTTGTTTCCGAGGTGGTCCCATTGTAATTGCATCGCGATCTGATAAGTATCTCCAGAGATATGACGATAAACGTCTCAAACTCGCTACTGAAATTGACTCGCGGGGCATTGAAGTCGGTTGTTTTAGTTTTTTTTTAAACCATCTTCTTTATTTATTTAAATATCCAAATTTGTGGGCCTAAAAAAAAACATACAGACGAATTGAGATCCTCCTTTTTTTTTGTAAAGTCGGTTAAAAATGGCCTTATCTTAATTATGATTTGACAGATTGAAAACAAAAGTGAGAAAACAAGCAAAAGAAAAACATACAGTATGATTTGAATTTATTAACAAGTTCGAAGTTTAGTTTTTATTTTCGAAATACGTCTACCTACCATTTATAGTTCATCTCATACGATATTAAATTATCTTTAATATAAAGTTAGCTCCATGCACGTAACATCAATAATTTTGCAAGATACAGATGATTTTGTCACTGACCCGCATTATTTGTTCAAGTGTACTTAGTTAGATAATTATCAATATTTTGACTTAAGTAATAGTCATAAATTATGGCGTAGCTAAATACTACATGCCCATGACGGGCAGCAGCGTCACCGGTGCGAGAACCTACGTCCTGCGATCGCCAACCCACCTGCCCAGATAGCGATTAAAGCATATCCCGCCCAATGAATCGAAGATCGGGCTCGGTGGCGTATTTTGGGAGAGGCCTGCGTCCAGCAGTGGACTGACACTGGCTGATTATGATTATGATGATGAATAGCCATAACCTTATGGTGTTCCGGCCCACAACACATAGACAATTACCTCATGAGACTCAGACCATTTTAGGCCATGCGTGTCTACTCTCTTTGTCCACATTCGACGAGCTATAAGCTCAAAAGCTTACCTATAAGATATATTAGAAAAAGTAATAGGTATCTATTAAATATATCTTTATTTATATCAGTGTGTATGCAACTAAACTCCTCCTGTGTGTTTGATTTTGTCCAACCGGGTCCAATTGTAAATCTAAGCCATCCAGGGGGATGGTTTAGATTCAGTTGCCCGCTGCGATCGGGTAGGACAATAGTCAGCACATCTGGGTGCTGATTCGTTTAAACTTGTTGTTTTTTGTGCGCGAATTCTTAAGGCACTTACATCCGGAAAAGCCATGTCACGGTCAAGAAATATACTCATTGTCTTTGTTCACTTAAGTAATATCGTTCTTTTCATGAAAACAATACGTATTCAAACCTCAACTGAAAAGTGCTTTCGAACAATTAAGTAAACAGGCATGTAACCTACCTATTTAGATAACTTTATCAAATTAGATGGCTTCTATTCATGTCCACATGGTCACAATTTTTTCGCATGTAGACATAGGTAACATAGACAGATATTTTTAGTGTCAGGGGTCTGCGGAGAAAGCCGCCAGCGGAGGTCGACCGCCAAGTGGGCACCACTTGGTCGCTCAGTGCGCTCGCGACGGTGAAAGGAATCATGTGGATCCATGCGCACGCTAAACATTCAGTGTTGAAACAGAGCACGGCAACCATGGCCGGCTACGTGCGAATATTTGTTATTTGTGCTGTTATTTTACACGGTCAGTGAATTTTAAACTATCTAATTTAATACTATAACCATTTTAATTGCCACTTCGCGATATTTCAAGTTCTACGACGATGCTACGTAACCTTATGCAAGCGGTTGTATCAATTCGTTAACTTTAACGTAACTGTTACGGAGGAATGATACGGTGAAAGCTATTTGCATCCGTGTTTTGGTTTGATTACGGTTTAGTGATAATTATTCTTTTAGTTGTTTGATGTTTGTTTAGGTATGTTTAGTTAATCCATTTTTTCAACATTTGGAAATGCAGTGCACCAAGCCTGTGGTAAGAAAAGCAATCAATCGTCTTCACTCTTGTCAGGCCTGGGATCATTCTTACAATCTTTGGGTAGGTACATAATTTAACTGCCAAAACTAGTTTAATCCCGTTAAATTTTAAATGAACTCTATTACACCAAATATAGTCTTCAAAAAGGCATTGATAATTGGGTGTCAGGTTCAATATTTTTATAGAAAGTTTAGGTACATACTCTACATGTTGCATCTACGTAATTGTAATTCTGGCACGACCTTTCTTTCACTTGACATTGGGGCTTGCGACCGGTTGTACGTGTTCGAGGATATTGACTTTTTGCGGTACTTACATTCCTACAAGTACCAAAATTTTTATACGCCACTGTATGTGCGGAAATTGTAAAGTTCCATTTTCCTTAGTTTCGTTTGTATGAGGTGATTATAATTAAAGATTTACTGACCAAAAAATATTTGTGAAACCTATTAGATACATCGGCAGGTACAATAATTGGTTGAAAATCGGTTTTTAATTCCCAGTGTGTGATTTGTTGTTTTTTGAGTGTCGATTCGTATCTCTGAAAATTGTATTTAAATCATATTAATATTAGACTACCCCACCCCGAAGATAAACTTTTTTGGGTAAAATATTTATCTGGATATAAATCGAGTCATTTATGCCAGAAATGTAAGCATAATTCACACGAACTGAGTTCCTACTACGTTTTTCCAAAATTTACTACCTATTAGTTATTTTATTATTAAGACTAAAACTACATTATAAGTCTTACGCTTACGACTTTAAAATTTTCAGCGCACCTGAGTATGTAGGTACTAACCTCTCATATTCTATTCGGATGTGACGAAATATTTTAGGTAACTTAACTTCAGGTTTGTATTTCAATCATGTCATCAAGTCATCATGTATCATCTGCAGTTACATCAATAAGTATATTCATGCTTTATTCAGGACTTATCGCTCTAGCTTTAGATATGTCAAAGTAGTCTTTAAATCTATTTTAGTGATCGTAATAATAGTAATGTCGTAAGTCCTGTACAAAAGTTATTCAATACAGTCGGTATTCCTAACGTACCATAATTCAGTTGGTTCATACATTATGGACTTGAAGCTGATAAAACATTTTCCATTTTTGAAATCAAAAAGCATTTTATAAAAAACACATACAAGCAGCATAAAGGTTGTCATAATACAAGACGTAAGTACTTACTTAGAATTTTTAAATATATTTTTAGGGTTCCGTACCCAAAGGGTAAAACGGGACCCTATTACTAAAACTCCGCTGTCCGTCTGTCCGTCTGTCTGTCTGTCTGTCTGTCTGTCTGTCTGTCTGTCTGTCCGTCTGTCACCAGGCTGTATCTCATGAACCGTGATAGTTAGACAGTTGAAATTTTCACAGATGATGTATTTCTGTTGCCGCTATAACAACAAATACTAAAAACAGAATAAAGTTAAACATAATAGAGGGTCCCCATACAAGGAACGTGTTTTTTTCGGCATTTCACGCCATCTATGAACGCTTAGTTAGGTGAACGTCCCATAGATGGCGTTATATTAAAATGTCAATCCTAAAACCTTTGTTAGACGTTAGATGGCGTTATAAGAAATAAAATGTTTATTAATTATTATTTTTTGCTGGCGAAAAATGATAGTGGTATTTTTTGCTCGATCTTATAAAATACTGCAGTGTGGTACGGAACCCTACTAGTGCGAGTCCGACTTGCACTTGGCCAGTTTATTATATTTGGAGTACCTATTTGAACTTAAAAGCACAAAATATAATCATGTTCTTATGTATAAGTAGGTAGTATTGATATAAGATAATTCGGTAGCGTTACGATGCAATGCATCTAATCGTTTACTGAAAACAAACCACCTATTTCAAATCGCGTTGCTATGTAGGTGCTCGTATCGTATATCTTAGACATAGTAAGTAATTATTTCAATTATCTGACAGTGTAAGCCAAGAGATTAGGTAAGAGCCACTTAATAAACCAACGCATATAGATACAAGACAAATGTGTTTGGTAGAGAACATTTAAAGAGGCAACATAAGAGCAAAATGTCAACTCCAACTCATTACGCAATCCAGAGAGCAAAATTAATTCAGAAAGCTGGCATAGCTAATGTGGCAAAAGCGTGTAAATATGAGAACTTGAACTTTTAGAGAGTGTTTTCCCGTTTGTGCTCACAGGTCCACTAAAACGTGTTTTGCAAATTCAAACCTTGAAAGGGCAAATCGAGCGGCCGACGCTCCGGGACCCAAAGCTGGTAGGTACATTCGCCAACAAAAGTAATTAGCAACTGTCAAACAAGTCTGAAAAACACGCTTGTATATGAAAGGCCTTAAAGTATTATAGAATTTACCGAGTCGAGCTGTTCTCACGTCGTTAAGGTCGTAAAAACACGTCATTGAGGGTTTTATCAGTGCCGAAGATTGAAAAATGTTCTATGTAATTAAATCTCGTAGACATTCTGAGTGTTGGGTGAACAAAGGGTTGTTCAGTGCGAGTTTTTATTGTTTAACTTTCGAACATTTTAGCAATGTCTAATTTTAATTAAAATTATTTACACTGTAAGATTATACTTAAATAGGATTAGTTACTTAAGAAGGATCTGAAAGTTGCTCATTAATAAAAAGCTTCTCTATTTTGACAATTATAGGTATCTTTTTTTATTTATATCTTATAGGCTAGCGTTTGACCACTATCTCACCTGTCGGTTAAGTGATGATGCGGTCGAAGTTGGTAAGCACGCTAGGCCTAGAATGGGAACTCTCAAGGATAGCTGCCGAAACACATTAGATGCTTAGCGACAGATTTTATAACTTGACGGTGGTAGTTGGCCAGGCGGACACTAGATAGTGTCCTACCACCATGCGGGGGGTTGTTGGTTTCTTAACGATGTTTTTCCTTCACCGGAGGGCCACTGTAAAAAGCGCACATACATTTTTCGATAGAAAAATCCATTGGTGCACGGCGGGGTTTAAACTCGGTACCTCTGGCATCAAAGCCGACCGTTCTCCCGGGCCGTCGAAGTCTATAAAATAGTAAGTAAAGTATCTATTACATTTGGCAGTGGGTACATTGATAAACATGAAATCGTAAGTGTTGATGTTGACAGTACAATGAATAAATTTAAGGAAAAGCTATTAAGATAGTGACGCGCATGTTGTTTACGTAGGTTTGTCAGAAGAGCCTCTTGGTTAGAGTATGTGCCCATTAATAGTATGTCAGCTGATACTTATTGCTCCTTATTTACATACATTGTTGGAATATCCCTATTCCCTAGATTATATCTAGAATAATCTAGGGTTTTATGTTGACTAATATTTATTTGTAGACCTTTTTATCTACTTATACCTTTTCTTAATTTATCTGGAACTGTGAAGGTACTTAGGTAATATTAATAAAGTACCTATCACTTTATTTTAACTAGATAACGTTACACAGATCTTAGAGGGGGTCTCAAATATACAAGAGAGTTGTTTTATATTTATTGTTACTCTAATTATCAGAGTCTAATAGATAACGATGACAAGATCTTATAAGTAAATAGATTGTTCAAAAATCTAAAAAAACTACTTTATATGTAACTTTAGTCTTTTGTTAATAATCTTTCTTAATTATTTTTCGTACAATTTTTTTGTATATCTTATAGGCTAGCGTTTGACCACTATCACCAGGCGACATAAGCAATGATATTGTCGAAGATGGTGAACACGCTAGGCTTAGAATATTCTGATTCTCAAGAGCTGTATGCTACATGAACACCGTAAGGCTATGGCGGCAGATTTTCACCTTGATGGTGGTCAGCTACTTTTTGGTAGCAAGTCAGAAGAAACATCGCTATAATATATATATAATATAATAATATATATTATAGCGATGTTTCTTCTATATATATATATAAAATAGCCCTGTGGGTATTCACAGGGGTAGAAGCACAGAAAAGATAATAGTCCTGTAGAAGCTAGGTTTTCAACCAGCTATCTCTCTCTTAGAAATTAAGTTATCTATTATTTACGCTAACGAAGCTCTCAATTACATTAGAAGTTCTAATAGTATGAAATACTATAGATTAGAATTACTACTTAAAGGAAAATTATGCATCAGTAACTAGGAAGAACTACTCAGAAATTTGGTAGGTAAATTAGATCCACTTTTAGCGGTTTCATATTATAAAAAAAAAAAAATCATTAATAGGTAAATATAAGCCCATAATAAAATTTACACAAAAAAATTGCTAATTGCCCTATTTTATTTATATATGTATTACGAGCATTTCAAAGACACCGAATAGGTATATTCAATTATGACGACATTACCTGTTGGTAGTTGTTGAAGTACATACCTATATACCTTATATTTAATATACTAATTCCATTTAACCGTTCGCAAATAAGTAGCAAAAGGAATCAATGGTGTTTTAACATGCCTTTGCTAATATATTTTAATCTTGGATTGCTGAAAGTATAAACATAATGTTCCATCAAATTACGGTATATTATTATATTACGGTTCAGAAGATGCAGCTCTGTGACAGACGGGACGGACAGATGTATGGACGGACGGACGGACAGTGGTGACTCAGTAATAGGGTCCTGTTGGTACTCATGGGTACGTAACTTAAAAAAACAGTTAATATATTTTATATACATATTTTAACAACTGCATACATTGTTAAATCGATTTGATAGAGATATTACTTTCGAATGCCATTTATTGCATTGTTATTAATAGTGAAAGTTATTACATAGACAATTTAGTGAATCGACGAATAGGTTTGAACAGAGTGCATGTAAATTATATAACGGATTGCTTCTAATAGTCTAACACGCGATTGTATTTATATGTAAGTAGATATGTGAGTGTTCATCTGTTGCTGATTATTTTTGCCTTTAAATCATGTAGGTACGCTATACCATTCTGTTAAATTGGCAATATACCTTATATACCATATGGAGGCATTGTAATTGCCTATAGGAATATACCTACGCGTGGAGGTATCAAGCTGTTGAAAGTAATACTACATACCCTTTAAGTTGTAAATGAACTGGCCAAGTGCGAGTTGGACTCGCACACGTAAGGTTCCGTACCGTTTATATTATTTGTTATTATAGCGACCATAGTTATACATACACACTTTATGAACATTTTAAGCGTCTACCTATTGCGGTTTAGAAGACAAAACCCCTTTGACAGACAGACGGACGGACAGCAGAGTCACTGTAATAGGTCCCGTTGGGCACCCTTTGGGTATGGAACCCTAAAATTTACGTTCGAACGGCCTTTTTTGTACGTTATCACAGGTCGTCTAAACTGCAGTTGACCAATTTTTATATTAAAAATATCTATTATATTAGTTTGACTACTTTTGCAATGTATTCCCTAACAAATGAAGCCAAACCATACAAACTTGCCTAAAGGCAAGGCTTGTTTGGCTTAGCTGTCGCACGAGGTTTTAAGGTTAAAACCTTAGCTGAATTAGGCACACAATATTTTTCGGTGTTTGTCTGAACCTTAGTAAAATCTACGGATAGCAATGCATCTTGGCTAACGTGTTACACTTACCAAGTCTCAACATTTTCTTTAAATATCAAGTAATTTCTAAACCCATCGTGCCTGCACCTGTATTGCCATTATTGCCAGCTCTGCAGGCCTAACTGGTTTTATCGTTATGCGCCTCTATTCTGAGTACTCCAAGGTCTTGATTCAATTTGCCTAGACAACTTCGTTAATTGTATAAATATTCACCTTTTTACCCGACTACAGAAGGTTTATGATTTTGACCGGTATGAACTTAAACGGTATGTTCATCTGTTTCCTCACATTGACGGGTGTCCCATGCAACCTGTACCAGCGAAGGTCTGTGGTCTAGGGACTCCAATACCTATCGATTGGACCCCATGTATGTTGCGCGATTGCTTGTAGTTTTCGAGATATGAATTGTTTTGATTTATTTTCGGTTTTTTTTTAAATAATTTTGGACGGTTTTAGCATTATGAGTTATGAATAATGTGATAAAAATTGCGTGATTAAACTATTCCACACTCCAATAAAACATGAGTTATATAATATCTTCTAATACTATAAGAATCTTTGTCCTGACATACTGACTGACTGACTGATTGACAGACAACGCACAGCCTAAACCACTGGTCGTAGAGAATTGAAATTTGAAGGGTATATTTGTCTTAGTACGTAAGGGTATAAGAAAGGATTTTCCAAAATTCACCCCTTAAGAGGGTGAAATGGGGGTTCAAAGTTTGTATGGAGAAACAAGATTAGATGGTATTTTCTATTTGAAACTTCTCACAAGTGCTTCAGTAAAAAAATATGTCAATACATGTTACAGGATTTTTTGAAATTCCACCCCTAAGAGAGTGAAATGGGGTAACAAAGTGTGAAAATCAATATTGTTTCGGATTGTGCCGAAATTTGGCATGCAGATAGTTATTACGACGTTAGTATCATCAGAGAAATGATTTTCTAAAATTCAGCCCCAAAGGGGATGGAACGGGGGTTCAAAGTTTGTATGGAGAAACAAGATTAGATAGTCTTTTCTATCCAAAACTTCACACAAGTAATTCAGTAAATAAATGAGTAAATACGTGTTTCAGGCTTTTATGAAATTCCACCCCTAAGAGAGTGAAATGGGGTAACAAAGTGTGAAAATCAATATTGTTTCGGATTGTGCTGAAATTTGGCATGCAGATAGTTATTACGACGTAAATGCCCTCTGACAAAGGATTTTCCAAAATTCACCCCTGAAGGGGATGAAACGGGGGTTCAAAGTTTGTATGGAGAAACAAGATTAGATAGTCTTTTCTATCCAAAACTTCATACAAGTAATTCAGTAAATAAATGAGTAAATACGTGTTTCAGGCTTTTATGAAATTCCACCCCTAAAAGGGTGAAGTGGGGTAACAAAGTCTGAAATCAATATTGTTTCGGATTGCGCTGAAATTTTGCATGCAGATAGTTATTTTGACGTAGGTATCCGATAAGAAAGGATTTTTCAGAATTCACTCTTAAAGGGAATGAAGTGGGGTTCAAAGTTTGGATAGTCATTTTATTCGACATTTCTCACCAGTACTTCTGTAAATAAATAAGTAAAAACGAAATTCAGGCTTTTTCAAAATGGCACCCTAAGAGGGTGAAGTGGGGTAACAAAGTCTCAAAATCAATATTGTTTCGGATTGCGCTGAAATTTAGAATGCAGATAGTTATTATGACGAAGGTATCCGTTAAGAAAGGATTTTCGTTAAATTTCCCCCCGAATACGGAACGGGGATTCAAAGTTTGTATGGCGACACAAGATGAGATAGTCTGTTTTATTAGAAACTTTACATAGGTACTTCTGTTAATAAATAAGTAAGTACGTGTTGCAGGATTTTTCGAAATTTTCAGACTTTGTTACCGGGTAGGTAAGGTAAGGTTTGGGTATTTGGGTTTCATAAATATGAATCCCGATTTTCCTTAGTCACGTAATAACATGAAAACGGGTGAACCGATTTGGCTAATTCTTATTTGATGTATTTTATGCTAGAAAGGTTTTTACAAAAGAAAAGTTTTAAGTAAATAAAAGGAGTTTTTAACGCGGGCAAAGCCGCGGGACACTTCTACTATTCATATAAACATATAGTAAAAATATTCGTAGTCAACGTTAAAACATCTTTATTTTGATACCACACTCGATGTATTTTGAAAACATTATTTTTTTGTTAGAGTTACTGTTTTGCTACTCATAATCCCAATTTGCAAGTTTGCGATACAAAAGACTTCAACGCGTGACTTGTTTTTCTTTATATAATGGAACCGCAATGTTCACCTCGTTATTTTAGATTACTTTTTTGCGCCAAATATCCTTAATTTTTTTTATTTTTAATTTTGTTGTACCCACTGTCCAGTGTCACTATCACAACTAAGACGAATCTATTGACACCACTCACATAAAAATACGACAAGGCGTTTAGGCTCTAGGGCGTGCCAAAGAAATATACGTACATAAATAAATACTTAAATTCTTCCTCCTCCTTCTTTCGCAGTCGGGTAAAAAGGTTAGCCCAGCCATTTTAAGTTCCATTGTGACATTTCGGTATGCATCTTTTTTTTTGAAGTTATTATTTGCATACAGGAAAATGTATCGCGGCGCCTCCTTGTTTATATGTATTTCCCACCTCGATGGTTCCCTCATAACTTATAACCTCCTTATCATAATTTGACAATTGAGGTATCAGTGAAAGTGTCTTAATTGTCTGCTTTTTTACATCGTAAAAGCTAGCGTTTGACCACTATCTTACCTGTTGGTAAGTGATGATGCGATCGAGGATGGTAGCACGCTAGGCTTAGAATGGCAACTGGCTTTCAAGGACTGTTGCCGGAACACATAAGATGTTTGGCGACAGTTTTTCTAACTTGAGGATGCATGGTAGATTGCTAGGTGAATTCTAGATAATGTCCTACCACCATGCGGCGGTTGGGGGTTTTTAAGGGTGTTTCCTGCATTTGAGGGTTACTGTAAAATGAAAAAAAAAAATGATCATTGGTGCACAGCGGGGATTGAACTTGGTATCTCTGGTGTCAAAGCCGACCACTCTCCCACTGCGCCACAGGGCCCGATGGTTATAAGACTGTCACATTATATTGAATATGGAACCCTCTATAGCACATAAAGTCATCAACAAATATGTTGAATCAAAACACGAATGTAATTGTCCCACACATTTTTTTAAATTTGGATATTTCTTGTTGGTAAAATCTGCTAAAAATTAATATATTAATTTTAAGTATATGAAACTTATATTATATTTGCCTTGTGACGATCGACTGAACTAATGGCTATGATCGACTGGTCGATTGCTATCGACCGGTCGATCTACTGATATGATGATATAAATATGATAATATAATCTCGTTTAAAAAAATCGGATCCCATCCTATATACTCTGTGGACGCGTCAGCTATTTGATAATATTTCTATATTGATTAAAATATCGTCATTTTATAGGAAGTTGTCAACAGAAGGATAAGGAAGTAGAGGAGTTTGTTTGTCCTCAAGGCACACAAGACAATGGAAACTTTGCCGACCCTGCCACCTGCCGACGTTTTTATCAAGTAAGTACCCCCAAATATCCTATTCATATGAATATGTTATTGTGGCATTTATTTCCAATATTTCCTTAAATGAAACAGAAATAAAATTTACAATATTCGCCAGATTGAATTTAGCTCTTATTAATATGGCGATACGATAAATATTACTGTATAATCGTGTACTAGCTTTTATGTATAATTCCCAGATTTAATTTTATGGATGAAAATATGATGCTATCTTTAAATTCAGCATTAAATAAACGGCATTGTTATATTGGATGATTACCTATATAGAAATATAACCGGTATTCATTTAGACAACGTTTTTATCTATCGGAGGTCAGGGATACAAAATAAGCGTTTTTATGGTTAAATAGGGTAAATTAGTTTATCGCTTGAAAACGGAACATACGTAAATTCGTCTATTTGGCTTTATGATAATTTAAGCAAAAACTTATAAACACTTGCTACTTTTTTTTACTGTTACTTACTAGGGTACTTTTTATTTCGATACGGGAACGATGTCTACGCGGGTAAAACGGGGCACAGCAAGTGTAAAATAAATAGCATGCTCAAACAATTTTCACATTTGAAAACAGTGAAACATAGTAATTACAAGTACCTATAAAAAGTAAAAATTAAGAGTATTAGTAGTAGGTACAATATCTAATGCAATATAGATATCATTAAAAAAATGTTGGAAAATTTGTACTTTGTACGTTAGCTAACAAATCAAAATCGAAATCAAAGATACAAATCGAGGAAATATCCCGACAGACAGTGCAAACTGGAGCACCATCAAATGAAGATTGACCGAGTGATTAAAATCCAATTTCGTGCAGGGGCGCAGCCCCATCGCGACGTACGTCCCCTGTTGACAGATTATTAAACTCCAGTCAAAGCCGGGGCACTCTCTAATCTCGCTTTACGCATTGTATCTTTAGCATACGTTAGACGCCTACTACATTACCACTTATTTATTTTTTTAAACTTTTTGACCAACAAAAGGTGCTTAATTCGAAATCGAATAAGCTGCATGTTGCTCCCATATTTATGTCAACACCCTAATTATATCAACATTTGACAGGTATATTCACAGATATGGAGAGAAACAACGCAAACTTGTTACTGGAATGTGGCATTAGAAGTCAGTCTCTTTATAGTATTTTAAACGACATTATATTCGCTATTAATGGAGCGTGATTATTGCTATATTGTTGAATATAAAAGTGCTTTATCATAATTTGATATTTTCCTAAAATTACAAATAATATGCTGGTTTGTAAAGTAAAAATGTAACGTAAAGTTCCTTTTCTTGATGTTCATTATCAGTAATCCCTAAAGTAAATTTTCAACCAATCTCATCGTAATCATAGTAGTACTGGTTGGTAGATAAACTTAACGGAATAAGCACGGCATAAGTCTGACAGATTATTAGGCACCAGTATAGAATCCAGTCACAGCGATCCTACCAATCGTGCCGAGCTCATTGTCTTTATGCAAACGGGTATAGGATGCATGATTTTCATACAAATGCAGGCATTATCCAGTGAACACAATACGAACGCAGGGAGCAAATCTTGTAGGCAAATTATTATCATACAAGTTATAGTTATGAAAACAAACATGATTATCTCGTTAGTTTCAAGAACCAATGTAACAATAGACAAAATCGTTATGGTAATGATCGTGATTCACAAGAAATTGTCGCAATTGCCGATGATTAAATATGTACTTAAAAAATTAAATATTAACTATTGATTGACAGTCGCTAACTAATATTTCTACTAACACTTTAATGATTTCAATGATATTATGAGTTGCCGATATTTTGGGTCTGTTGCATTGTAAGCGCCATTTTGACGAGTTTCATCCGTGGTTATGAAACAGAACATCCTTGAACAAAATCGGCAACGCATATATTATTATAATGAAAAGCATGGTAATTATTACGTTTATAGTGTTGGTACCAATAAGATAATCCGTTTAAGCAGTAGATTCATTATGGATAATCTCTTCCATATGTTTGAATTGCTTTGGTATAATCTAATATATCAAGTTAAAGGATTTTGTGTAACACTTTTCAAGTCCAGGTATTAAGGATGATATAAAAGACGTAAAATGTGACTAAAGATATAAATTAATATTCTCTTTCTGATGAAGTCGTGGTCTACGAGGTTGTATGAAAATTTTGCGTGGGCAAACAACTACTTATTAAATCTGTAATTATTTTATAGATTACCATTTTAATGTCGTATTAGGTATATCAATAGTAATTTAGTTATATATACTTACTTAAGGTACGGACACACCGCAGCGTCCTGTGTGCGCGATCTAGGCGGCGATCAGATAGCGCAGTAGTGTTTGTATCATAGAAATAGGAATACATTATTTCTATTTCTGTGGTTGGTACCGACTGGTTCACACCAAACGCGATCAGAAAACAATGAAAAGTAATAAGATCGCGCCCGCAGGACGCAGGACGCCGCGTGTGGCCGTTCCTTTAGTATATGCAGATACAAATTTAAGACTTTATTATTTTTTCTTAAAGTAAAAAAAATATACTAGCAAATACCCGACGCGGCTTCGCCCGCGAAACATAAATCAAATATTGCTTAAGTAACTCTCTGATAGTTCTTACAATATTTTTTTTTATCTCAGGTAATGCTTTTTTTTTTTTTTTTTTTTTATGTGATAATGGGTATCGCTTGACCACTATCTCACCTGATGTTAAGTGACGATGCGGTCGATGATGTAGCGCGCTTACCCAAAAGATACCTATTCACTCGCGACTTGAAGACCCCTATGTTGTATCTAATCGGAAACACAGACTCGGGCAGGGAATTCCATTCCTTGGCAGTACGTATGATGAAAGAAGAAGCGAATCGCTTTGTACGCGTAAATGGTATATCCACCATGTAGCGGTGGCGCCTCTTAGTATCCCTGCTAGTCCGATTATAAAAAGGGGATGGCGGAATCAAGTTATGAAGTTCCGATGCACACTCTCCGAAATGAATCCGATAAAAAACCGACAAACAAGCGACCTTGCGACGATGCTCGAGACTCTGGAGTCTTTTGCTTACTAGTTGGTCGTCGTTGATGAGCTTCTTGGCTCTCCTCTCAATAGCTTCCAGTGTCTGCAGCTGGTATTTGGCAGAACCATCCCAGAGGTGAGAACAGTACTCCATACACGACCGGACTTGTGCTTGGTAGAGATTGAGCAACTGTCCCGGTGTGAAGTATTGTCGCACCTTAGACAAAATTCCAAGTTTTTTGGAGGCTATCTGGGCTTTAGACTCAATATAAGAGCCGAAATTGAGAGTTGGTGTTAATGAGATGCCAAGAAGCTCAAGTTGGTCATTTATCGGCACGGACACATCCCTGAAAGTAGGAGCCAGTTGAAATGGACTCCGTTTGGCGGAGAAAAGACACGCCTGGGTTTTAGAAGCATTAAACTTAACCAGATTGGCATCGCCCCAATCGGAGACTGCCTTTAAGGAAAAGTTTAAGCGCTGAACCATCGCTTCTCTATGAGACTGGATTTGTACTGCACTGGCTCGTGCACTAGACATATAACTCTCCACAACGGTGCTGTCATCTGCATACCCTAAAATACCAGGTTTTAGCAGGTCATTAATATGCAGCAGAAAAAGCGTTGCAGAGAGTACCGACCCTTGAGGAACACCGGCATTTATAGCCAATTGGTCAGACGAGCAGCCATCAATGACCACACGAATAGACCGTTTCCTCAGGAAATCTGATATCCAGACACAAAAACCAGTGGGGAGGCCATATGAAGGAAGCTTGCTAATAAGGCTGTCGTGCCATACCCTGTCAAAGGCCTTAGAGATATCAAGAGAGACGGCAAGCGCCTCTCCATGATTCTCAATGGCCTCGCTCCAAATTTGAGTGGCATACGCTAGAAGGTCCCCAGTAGACCGGTTTCGGCGGAACCCGTACTGTCGGTCACTGAGTAGATCGTTTGCTTCTAGGTATGTTAGGAGCCTGTGGTTCAGTACACGTTCCATAGTCTTACAGAGTATGGAAGTGACTGAGATGGGCCTGTAATTGGCAGGGTCAGCACGACTACCCTTTTTGGGCACGGGTTGCACGTTAGCTTACTTCCAAGACTTAGGCACTTGACCAGTCGCCATAGACAAGCGAAAGAGACGTGTCAGAATAGGAGTCAACTCAGGCGCACACGTCCTTAAGACTATAGCTGGTATACCGTCTGGTCCACTAGCTTTATTCACGTCCAGATCGCGCAACGCTTTGCGCACTTCGGTTTGCCGTATGCGGATTTCCGACATAAACGTCCCGCATGACGGCAAACTAGAAGGTACAGCATTGCCAGCATCTAAACGTGAAGATTCCGCAAACAGAGTAGCAAATAGATTTGCTTTCTCTTTAGCGGTGTGAGCTAGCGATCCGTCGGGTTTCAGCAGTGGAGGCAGTGAGGGACGGCAGAAGTTCTCTTCGATCGACTTCGCCAGGGACCAGAACGCTTTACTACCCGAGGGGTAAGAAGCAAGTTTGTTCCCAGTTCGGCGTATGTGGTCGAAGCGAGCCTTCTTGAGAGCCTTTTTGCAAGACTTAGCGGCTTTGTTAAAGGCTTTCTTCTTTTCGCGAACATCTGTAGATTTGCGGGTTCGAGCATCAGCCCAGGTTAAGTAAGCCTTATGCTTTGACGCTTCAGCATCTCTACATTCGGAATTAAACCAAGGTCGAGCTTTGCTGGACAGAGGGACGTCAGAAAAAGGTATGTAATACTCCATACCCTGGCGTAATACTTCTGTCACAGCATCCGCGCAAGTTGAGGGATCGCTCGAAGAAAAGCAAACTTGCCGCCAAGGGTAAGACGCGAAAAAGCTTCGCATCTCATCCCAATCTGCTGACCTGTATCGCCATACCCGCCGAGACCCTTTCGGGCTGGGATCGGGTGGGGAGTAGACTGATACAGACTTTACCAGACAATGGTCGGAGCTACCCAAGGGTGATAAAACCGACACCGAGTAGCGGTCTGGATCTGTTGTCAGCAGAAGGTCCAAGCAATTGGCTGTATGGCCATCAACATCCGGTATCCTTGTTGCTTCCTGGACCAGCTGAGTGAGGTCTAGCGTCAAGGCAAGCTTGCGCATCTCTCGACCAGCATGGTCTGTGCTCTGGTGTGGGTATAGCCAGTCTTGATGGTGGGCGTTAAAATCCCCCAGAAGCACTAATTGAGCTGATGGATACCGTTGTTGGGCTACGTCGGCCGCCTCACTGAGATAGTTTGTGAGCCTAGTTGCCTCCTCGTCTCCGCTGTGCGAACGGTAGACACCAGCATAGAGAATTTTCTCCATACCAGTGTCAACCAAAACCCACATGGTGGAAAATTTGGGGTCCTCAAGATCACGGAGACGCCGAAAGCAAATGTCATCGCGAGCATACATGCAGATTCCAGCACGCGCCCTGAAGCGATGCTCGAGGACGTAGCCTGGGTAAGCGAGATATGCTGCGTCAGCTGGACATTTAATCTGCGTCTCCGTGAGGAACAGAAGGTGCGGTTTTGCAGTTTCGAGGTGGTGGTGGACTGCATTGATATTTGAGTGCAAGCCTCGTATGTTAGAGAAATGCACTTGTAGAGAGAGGACGTGCTTCCGCTGTGAAACCGACTTTCTGTTATTTTTCCTTGCCATAGATAAAGGGGAGTGAAGGTAGGTTGGGAACACGGAAGTGGATTGAGACGCTCATTTACCAACACAGTGACACACATTCAGATAAATCATCTTAGTAAACCAGTTCCGGAGACCGCGGGGACGCCCGAGCCCCCCCAGAGGTGTCCATCGGGTCCCCTCGTCCGGTCGCCAACCGGCACGATGGCGCACCCCCGGGATTTTTCGCTAGATGGCGGGGCAGCCTTTCGTGAGTGGCTGGCTCACTACTTGGGCCCCCAACTATCTGCGGTCGGCCAGCGGAGAACCGTGCCTCGGATCCCGCTGCTCTCCGAAACTGGTCACTCAATGAAATATCCTCCAATGTGTCACAATCTGTTATTAAAATAAGCGCAACTGTATCCGACCCGTTTTCCCAACAAATGGCTTCACCAAACATCATGCCGTAAAGCGACCGCTTGGCGGCATGGCTTTGTCTGGTGGGTGGTAACACGCCACGGCCTAAGCCTACCACCTGAAACGTACTGCTCTTTTGGCGCCACCCAGGGGACACGTGTAGGACATCGAGGGCAAATCCTACGGACGCGAGCAGTATAGCCCCCCTATAGCTATAGATATTAACGTAAACCAGTTCCATCTAAAATAGATTCACGTGATCACAGATATACGATTATTCTTAATGATCTGGCAATATTCGGTCACTAGGTAGAAATGATGGCGCAATGAGGAAATAAAATTTTAGTCTTATAATTTCTAGATCGACCGGTTTCATCGCTTTACCTAGCTCACTAAACTGGAAATGTACATATTTAAGTGTTAAGGGCTTGAATACAACATTTCACAAATTCATTGTTTTACACGAAATTAGCAAACCGCAATAAATTCAATTTCGATTTTAATTCTTGGTAGGTTATGGTAGGTATGATTAATGTTTTTTAAACTGACAGACAAGCACTTGACCGCTTGTCTAACCACATGTTAAGTGAAGATGCGGTGTAAGATGGAATCCTGCTTTGTTTACTGTTTCGAAATGAAAGATGACATTGATGAGACTAGACGCGGACAACGATTTAGTCCAGTCCAGAGCGCTACTATTTTAATTTACCTTCCATACTGGCTGGCACCTTACATCATGCCGGAACTCGGCTAACCGATTTGTGACATAACTTTTACCGGTGCGTGATCCGTGCCATGGCCGAAGCCCACCACCTCATTTGTATTATGTACTTAGTTTTAGAATTGTACCTAATATAGGTATGTAGAGGTACCCTCGGTTAATATATATTAGGGTATACTTTAATTTTTTAAATCGTCCATAAAGTATAATTAAAGTATATCGATAATGTTGATACTTGTTTATTCGTGAATTTTATTGTGAATATCGTCTTTAACTAACATAGACTCTTTGTAGCTCCAATGTGTACCTACTTATATAATTATAGATAGGTAGTTGCCAAGGGCAGTGCAATGTCTCGTAGATTGCCCATACAAAGTTCAGATTGCTACTTCGTTTCTGTTTTGTCCGATGTGTGTCCTATTTGTTTCGGCACGATAACAGAGAAATATTGCCAGATATCTTTTAACATTCCAAAAGTGTAACATCTATGCAAATAATATGTTTATGTCAGCATCAGTCCAGTGTCCTAGTCAGCTGTTATCATATGGGTTCGATCCTTTATAACATATAAGTGTAGTCTCGTCCTAAACCCATGAATAATTTACCTTACTGTATGTATGTGCGATGAATATCATTATGGTAAAAAACATATCGGAATTTGTCTAAGGTTGTCGGATTTGTACAGCTATTTTGGTATTCATATAGATGTGCGTATTTATTTGACACTGATGTGTCTTGAATGTTTAATGGTGCCATTGAACAATTTTTGGATGCACATGTTTCGAGAATATTGTAGAAATGGGTAGGTATGCCAACGAGCCTGCCTGGAGAGGTCTACGTTCAGCAGTGGACTGACACAGGCTAATGATGATGGGTAGGTATGAATTTAGCTTAAAATACACTGTTGACGATAATTATAATTTAAAAGTGATGATCGATCTGCCAACACAGGACAATCTAATGAGAAAGGGCGGGCGTTGTTGTCTTAAAGTAATTTTTTCTATTTATTATATAGTCTATCTATTATCTCCATAGATTAATGATGTTAGCGAAGCGTTATCCGAGGCCTGTGGGTTATCTCTGAATTTAAATAGATAAAAACCTTATTCGAAAGCTAACAGAAACATAGGTAATTAAAATGTATACTTAGTCAGTTTTTGAGTTTCATCAATTCTTTATTTAAAATAATTAAAACATTTATCATTTCTAGTGTTTCTAAGTTAATTGAACCTAGAAGCAATGTTATATTGCTTTACCACAAATTAGACCACATTCAGCTGGAATTAAATGTAGCTTCAATATTTTTGTTCTGATCGAATTTCTAAGCTCGGCAATAAAAATTGAGTGGCTTTAACTTATATTAAAAGTAAGGTATTGTTTACTTTGCTACGTGATACAGTAAACTTGAACAAAATTAATAATACATTATGGTCAGTGCTGCCAACAAAATATTCCCGATTCCCCGATTTGGTGTTGTCAATTCCCCGAAATTCCCCGATTTTTTTTATTCATTCCTCAAAAATTCCTCGAAATTATATTTTTGGAATAAAAACACTGTTTTATACAAAATTAAATCTTAAGTGAACCTTATTTTATTTGGAATAGTAGGTATATTATTCGCCATATTTTCGCAATAATAATATTTAGATTAGGTATGAATTATAATGTTAGTAGTGTCGAGCTGTATCTGCCAAGTCCAAACGTGATTTTTTAGCTATAAGTAACAAGTGCTTAAGCTTAATTTAACCTTAAGCTTAAATAAGTTTAAGCCCACCAAAAAAATTTGTTCTGGATTCCCCGAAATTCCCCGATTTTTGCTATTCCCTGCGCTCTCCCCGCGCTAACCCTCAATTCCCCGCAGATCGGTAAAATTCCCCGCGATTGGCAGCGCTGATTATGGTACAAGTGTGTAATGTTGGTGATTACCCAGCGGTAATCACCATTATCAACCACCATTACCATACCATAACATAACATACATAACCAACATTACACACTTGTACCATAATACCTTACCATATACCTTGGCTCGGGTCTCAATGGCGCCTCAGCAGGCGCCATTGAGACCCGAGCCATCAGGTGAGAGTCTTAAGAGAGCCAAGGACGGTAATCATCAAAACACACGTGTATCATACGACGTTTTTTAACACACTTGTGAAGAAAATAATACTAACAAATCATTTTATGTAGTAGACAATAGATATTTTACCTTGGAGTTTTCAGGTAGTAAACATTCCATAACGTTCAAAGGGCTTCACATCTTATATCGGGCGGTGTACGACATAAATCATTTTCTGCATAACTAGTACTTGTAGACATTTTAAATAATAAACAAATATAATTTCATCAGTGAAAACGAGTTGTGAAAAATTTTGCGCAATGGCGGGAAAAATTCATTAGGTTTCCTATGAGCGCGCATCTAACAATGGCGATCGGCCATAGACTAAAAGAATGACGTTTCTTTTTTTTTGGTTTGTCGCGGATAGATCGCGTTTTGGCCACGTACAGAATGGGCAATTTTAGTTTTTACAGAGAAAACAAAAGTTATATTTGAGTGATTATTTTTTTTATTAAACACGTACATGTTAA
The DNA here is from genome assembly GCA_954871355.1 of Cabera pusaria. Taxonomy (NCBI): domain Eukaryota; kingdom Metazoa; phylum Arthropoda; class Insecta; order Lepidoptera; family Geometridae; genus Cabera; species Cabera pusaria. The sequence goes on from OX940893.1 coordinate 12,654,859, forward strand.
AATTATCTATTTAAATACGAAGTTGCATGAAATGAGCAAGCACTAGGTATATTAATTTATTTGTACGATTGAACACGATCTTTTTTGTATCGAAACTTTTTTAAGAACAAAGCAACTCAACCAATAAAATTAAAAAAATATATCTATAACTCACTTGTGAATAATAGCAATGAAAAAGTCACAGTTTGATAACAGGTGTCATTATGTTCCTAATTGCAGTGAAATAAGAGCCACTTTATGAGCAAGTGTGTTAAAAAGTATATTATATAATCTAATCGCATCTATTTACCCCTTGACGAATTAATAGCAGAGTTCTACGCTGCCGTGGAGTATTCTGGGCGTAGTAGGATTGTAACAATAATTATATTTTAAGCGTTATGGTAGGCGTTCTACCCGTTTATAGTATAAACAGTAGTTTTATTAGACATAATCACCTGAATAACAAGTATTCTTAGCGTATATTGTGGAATAAGTTGGACAATCGAATGTTTAACCTCATTTGCGTTGTGGTAGGATCTATCTAGTATCCACCTGGCCGGCTACCACCTTGTACTATTATTTATTCTGTGCTACCACTCTCAAGTTATGTGTGTTATCTAATGTGTTCCGGCAGCTATCCTTGAGAGCCAGTTCCCATTCTAGGGCTAGCGTGCTTATCATCTTCGACCGCAACATCACTTACCTTCAGGTGAGAGAGTAGACGCTAGCCTATACGATATAAATTAAAAAAAACATTAAATTAGGTCCCCTAAAACTAAAAACTAACATAAGAAACACTGTAACATTTATTACTCATTGTATTTATTCAGAATGGAAGAATAAAATAAGAAGAGACAAGATATTTAAGAAATAAATCCAATAAGATGGAACCTGCATTTCAGAATGCTGAAGTTAATTCCACCAAAGTCTTTCATCGCAGCATATTTAATATAAAACTGACTTTTATAGTACACACTGCATCTAACGAGTTCCTAGATTACTTAAGAGTACACTGGTTTTAAATGTGTAGAAACTTAACAAACATTCAAACCGAGCCATCGAGTCATTGGTGAAGCAACCCCACCCCACCCAGTTGCGTATGACAGGCCGCTGCAATTCTTAGAACGTCTTACCAAACACAACACGCATTTTTATGTACACATACCGAACATTTTTCGCATAAAAACTTGGGCTTTTTCTTTTTTTGTATGTAATATACATAACGTAACCCCGCGTGACTAACCCTCCAGGGATTACCAGTACAGTTTATGTTATGTCTGCGAAATTGGGAGGATTCAAAAATAAAAACGGCGACACGAACATTATCTGAGCATGAACTTAAGTATCTCATTTGAATAAGCAGTGAGTTTTTGTTTTGTTGACCTATGTTTGCGCTGCGTAGATAGACATCTTTTTGCTGGCTGTACTTGTGAAATCTACAGGCTGTGTTCATTGAACTTAGCATCGAAGATATATACTTATGAAGAACAATGTTCACGAATAACGTTTAAGTACTGGCTAGTAATTAATTACCATGTTTACGTAGCAACTTTTAAACTAAACGCAATCTCTATGAAGATAAAATCCTTAAAGCCGCATTTTCATTAGGGGACATTTGTTGCGCGACTCTGTCGCTCGACACGAAATTCACGTGTCCCGCGCGATGTCGCCCGACGTCGTCCGACGTCGCTTGGGACATTTACGGGTCGCGCAACTTGTCGCTAGTCGACGGTCTGCGAGCGTCGACACGCGCGACCTTCGTGCTTCTCGACAGTCGCCGGACAGGCTTTGACTAGTGAGAACGTGTGTCGCTTTGTGTTCCTGCTGCACTGAACAACACTACCTCCTCGGGCGACATACTGATCATGACTGGCTAGTGTGAACAAGTCATATGTCACGGGACATTGTCCCGCAACTTTTGCAGATACATCTACGTGAATGTCGGGCGATTTGTTCCCGCGACATGTCCCCCCGTGAAAATGCGGCTTTAAGCCGCATTTTCACTGCTGAACACAACGCTGAAAATTAAAATGGTTATTACATGAATAATTACAATATGAAAATTAATTACACAAAAATAAAACTTAAAATCATACTCAATTAATTTCGCTACCTCCAGTAGGTACGAACTAAATGTGTTTTTAATGAATCCCCAAAGGAACAATGTAAAATCGCAAGCGAAATCTAAAATGTGAAATTCTCTACCCAAACGGCTTGTTATGCAAATAACTAGTTATAACTCAGACAATATACATTTTCAGTGCGTCGATGGCTACCCTTATTTAAATAGATGCCCGTCGGGATTGTACTTCGACGATATTAGCAAGTACTGTACATTCAAAGCAGAGGCCAGATGCGGCCCTATCGCTACAAGTAAGTACATAATGTTTATTTATCAGCTCTACTTTACGTTGCAACAAAACAGAAGCTTTAACAGAATCCCCTTTTATGGCCGCTTCACAATCACCTTATTTTATAACGGAAAATTGATTTAAATACTAAAGCAAAGTTTAATTAATTATTGTGATTGAAATACGAGCCAGCAATAAATGGTGGTGCGGATATTTTGAATATTATTGGGCTCGGTTATAATCCTGGAGATTGCGATTCCTCGTTTCACGCAGCCTCGCGGGTGCTTTTAAAATATGAATTATTTATGTGACGTCAACTCGACCAAATAATCATCTCTGTGTACGGAATCCGATATTTTCATAGTTGGTCTAATATTCCGTGCAAAATATTAACCTCTGATGTCTAGCTCACGGTTTTGTGATTTCTGATTTTTGATTTTGTATTTTACCCCTAACGATAACAAACAAGAAGTGACTTTATTTGGAGACGGACTGAATAAACAAATGTATTGATTTAGTAATCGAGTGTTTACCTTCATTGTTTATTAGATTTGTTTTGTTTGTTGGGTGGAAGTGAAAAAGTATTGTTTGTGTTGTAGCGCCGGCTCCTATAACGGAAGCCCCGACAGACTTAGCGACCAAATGTGACCTGTCCGAGTGCCAGCTACCTTACTGCTTCTGTTCTAAGGATGGCACACTCATTCCCGGTGGACTCGACCCTGAAGAGGTAAGTCTTGCACTAGTCTAAAATAGGTAGCCTATTCGTAAGTCGGTGCTTAGATGTAGATTTCCTGCAGATGCGTTACGTTTTCAATGGAACGTATAACAGTACCGAGGGTTTTATTTTAAACTAAAAGTGCCCCGCGGATTCACCCGCGTTAAAGACTTCTTTTATTTACTTAAAACTTTTATTTTGTAAAAACCTTTCTATCATAAAAGACACCAAAGAAGTAAAAGCCAAATCGGTTCAAACTTTGAACTCCTGTTTCCTTTGAACTCCCTTAAGGAGTTAATTTTATTAAATCCTTTCTAAGCGAATACCTACGTCAAAATAACTATCTGCATGCCAAATTTCAGCGCAATCCAAAACAGTATTGATTTCAGTCTGTGTTACGCCACTTCACCCTTTTGGGGGTGGCATTTCGAAAAAGTCTGAATCACATATTTACTAATTTATTTACTGAAAGTACTTGTGCAAAGTTTCGAATAGAAAAGACTATCCTATCTTGTTTCTCCATACAAACTTTGAACCCCCATTTCATCCCCTTAAAGAGTGAATTTTGAAAAATCTTTTCTTAACTGATAGCTACGTCAAAATAACTATCTGCATGTCAAATTTCAGCGCAATCCGAAACAAAATTGATTTCAGACTTTGTTACCCCATCACACCCTATTAAGTGTGGCATTTCGAAAAAGCCTGAAACACGTTATTACTTATTTATTTACTAAAGCACTTGTGTGAAGTTTCGAATAGAAAACACTATCTAATTTTGTTCCTCCATACAAACTTTGAACCCCCATTTCATCCCTTAAAGGGGTGAATTTCGGAAAATCCTTTCTTAGTACACCTTTAAGTACTAAGACAAATATACCCTCCAAATTTCAAGTTTCTACGACCAGCGGTTTAGTCTGTGCGTTTAGGCTGTGCACCCGTTTTCATGTTTTTGCGTGAATAAGGCAAATCGGCATTCATATTTATAAAACCCGAAAAACCCAAATTTTCAGACGTTACTTACCCCATATTGAAAAATCCTACAACACGTACTTACTCATTAATACAGAAGTACTTGTGTACAGTTTCGAATAAAACACTATCTCATCTTGTTTCGCCATACAGACTTTTAATCCCCGTTCCGTATCCGGAAAGAATTTTTAGAAAATCCTTTTCGATTTTTTTTTATTATTTTATTTTATTTATTTCAGTAATCATACAGCGATTTTAAAAACTAAGTAATAGGTGTATAACTTATAGAGTATGGCCAAAATTGATTACATTAGATAGTCATAATAACTATCTGCATTCTAAATTTCAGCACAATCTGAACCAATATTGATTTCAGACTTTGTTACCCCACTTCACCCTTTTAGGGGTTGAATTTCGAAAAAGCCTGAAACACTTATTCAATAATTTATTTACTGAAGCACTTGTATGAAGTTTCGAATAGAAAAGACTGTCTACTCTTGTTTCTCCTTACAAACTTTGAACCTCCGTTTCATCCTCTTAAGGGATGAATTTTAGAAAATCATTTCTCTGAGGGTACTAACGTCGTAATAACTATCTGCATGCTAAATTTCAGCGCAATCCGAAACAATATTGATTTTCAGACTTTGTTACCCCATTACACCCTCCTAGGGGTGGAATTTCAAAAAAGCCTGAAACACGTATTTATTTCTTTTTTACTGGAGCACTTGTGAGAAGTTTCGAATAGAAAATAATATATAATCTTGTTTCTCCATACAAACTTCGAACCCTCATTTCATCCTCTAAAGGGGTGAATTTTGGAAAATCCTTTCTTAGTACACCCTTACGTACTAAGACAAATATACCCTCCAAATTTCAAGTCTCTACAACCAGCGGTTTAGGCTGTGCGTTGTCTGCCAGTCAGTCAATCAGTCAGTATATCAGGACAAAGATTCTTATAGTATTAGACTACAATAAAAGTTGTATCTGTAACTACAATCATATCCTAACTAGAAGTGCCCTGCGGCTTCGCCCGCGTTAAAAACTTCTTTTGTTCGCTTAGAACTTTTCTATTGTAAAAACGATTCTATCATTAAATACATCAAATAAGAATAAGCCAAATCGGTTCACCCGTTTTCATGTTATCGCGTGACTAAGGCAATTCGGGATTCATATTTATAAAAACCGAAAACCCAAATTTTCAAACTTTGTTACCTACCCCATTTCAAAAAATCCTACAACACGTACTTTATCTCATCTTATTTCGCGATACAAACTTTGAATCCCCGTTCCGTATCCGGGAGGAATTTTTAGAAAATCCTTTCTGAGCGGATACCTACGTCATAATAACTATCTGCATTCTGAATTTCAGCGCAATCCGAAATAATATTGATTTTTAGACTTCGTTACCCCAGTTTATCCTCTTAGGGTGGCATTTTGAAAAAGTCTGAAACTCGTATTTACTTATTTATTTACAGAAGTACTTGTGTGAAATGTTGAATATAATAAAAAAAGATAGGCATCTTTTAAATGATTGACTTTGAGAAAAAAAGATTTTAGAAACCTCAATGTCATTTTTAAAGACCTCTTCATAGACACCCCACATGTATAGGTTTGAAGAATTTGTTCTTTGTTTCATTTCTATGTATTACGCCCCCCTTAAACTTTTATATTTTTTATTTTTGTATAAAAATCGGAAAGCGGTTCACAGAATACATCTACCTACCAAGTTTCAATTCTGTAGCCTTTATAGTTTCGGAATAAAATGGCTGTGACATACGGACGGACAGACAGACATGATTAATCTATAAGGGTTCCGTTTTTTGCCATTCGGCTACGGAACTCTAAAAAGTAGCTTACCACCGAGGAGAACGTCTGCCGCCTTACGGCGTACCCCGACGCAAAAAGTAGGGGTATTATACGTTTAACGTCTATCTGTGTGTCTGTCTGAAGCATCTTAGCACCCAACCGGATGAATCGATTTTGATTTTATTATTGATAGTTGCTTTTTTTTGTTTGATAGATTAGATGTCTTCATCAAGAGTGTTCTTAGCTTTGATTCATGAAAATTCGTTCAATCGTTATAAAACTATGAGCTATTTTCTAGTTAATTGCGCTATAAAATCAACTTTCATAGGTCTGATCAATTCGAAAATCTTCTTCTCCAATAATATTGTAAGAACATGGAAGCATTGACCTGATGCTGGGACAACTCCTGGAATCTACAGAAAATTCAAATCTTCACCAACTTACAGCTCATCTCAGATTTAAAATGTCGTGTTTAGAGTCATTGGAATGCTTTTAATGAAAAGATTACACATAGATCAGTCGGGGTGGTTTAAAATATTATATTATATATATAGATCATTATTATTTTATACAATAGATCATATTATTATACTATATTGACTTCAAATTGATTGCGATCGGTGGGGACCTACAGAAAAGCTAAGCTTATAATAATATTTTCGCAGTAACTATGATCTATTCTGTGGTTTGACTGCAAATATTTTATTAATTTTGCGATGCGTGTATGTGAAATCCGTGATATCTTCTAGAGTTTTTTTTAGAATTATATACTGTAAAGGACAATTTTAATCTATAATATGTGGCCAAGCTAATTAACGTAATTATTTGGATAAGGATTAATACTATATACTTGAAAATAGCCCTGGAAGTTATGTAATATTTTTTAATAAAAAATTAAAGATTAAAATGGTTACTGTGAGTCAACCTTAAGAGATAGACGTATGCTGTCGCGGACTTTTTTGTAGGTCTTATTAAGTTGTACAACTCTTCCGTAGAAAATATGCTTCCATCTGTTTTCAATTGAGCAGCGTTCGTAAGAAACGTGTTTTTTCGACCGTTTTTTTGTCGACTTAGGTTGCAAATTAGGTCTCCACGAATGTACCTTTGATTTAAACGGGATAATATATAGCCTATTTTCATTTCGAAAGTCCATTCTATATATTAGTGAATTTTTTTTTTAAATCGGTCCAGTAGTTTTTGAGCCAAATCATTACAAACATACAAAAATACAAAAATATATAAATACAAATGTTCTCTCTTTATAATATTATTATAGTAAATATAGTGATATAGTATAGATTATTATAGAGCATACATGTTCTATATAACGTTTGTCTAGGCCAGGGGTAAGCAATGACGCCTGCTTTAAACATAGTAGATTATGGCCTCAAAAAATTATAAAATAAGACGTTTTAACAAAAAAATTAAACCGCCGAAAAAACTGAAAAATAAAAAGTAATTAAACTTTTTTATTTTACCTTAATAACGAAGTTCTTAAACTACTGTTTGTATACCTAAGTATATATTTTTGTAATTGTTTTGAGTTTTTAAGTAAACATAATAACTAAGTTCTTAAACTAATGTAAGTATGTAGACCTAAGTAATTTTGAGTCGGCGCCAAATAATCAATAAGCAAAGATCATTAAATAACCTCTTAAATTTAAAGAAATAATCAAATCAAATTAACAATGCAACGTTTAATATCCAGCGATGAATATAAACATTCCAAAACTTGCGCTTCTACACGACCCACAGACTAAATAAAGATGCACGACCACTGGCAACGACGTGTGCCCGTCACGGGCCGTCACAGATTACTATATGTGGTGCCCGTTTGGGTTGCAGTCTCGCTGACATTAACTTCGTCAACACTCGGGATTTTCCGGCGAACTGGCGTGTCGCACCATGCCTCCGCCGCGCATCACGCTTTACGTAATTAATTAATTTGCTTGTTTGGCGCTGACTCAAAATTACTAAGCTATACACACTTACATTAGTTTTAAAACTTAGTTATTATGTTTAGTTCATCATCATCATCATAATCAGCCGGTATCAGTCCACAGCTGGACATAGGCCTCTCCCAAGTCATACCACTGAGCCCGATCTTCGGCTCTTTGTTTCCAGTCACTGCCCACCGCTTTGCGAATGTCGTCGCTCCACCTGGTCACAGGGCGTCCTACGCTACGTTTACCGATTCGCGATCTCCACTCTAGAACCAGTCTACCCCAACGGTTATCGGTCCTACGGCAGATATGACCAGCCCACTGCCACTTCAGCTTGCTAATCCGATGAGCTATGTCAATCACTTTAGTTTTCTGGCGAATTACTTCGTTCCGGATTCGATCCCGCAGAGAAACACCGAGCATAGCTCTTTCCATAGCGCGCTGAGTGACTTTAAATTGGTGGACCAGTCGAACCGTGAGTGTCCACGTCTCGGCTCCGTATGTCAAGACGGGTAGGACGCACTGATTAAAGACTTTTGTCTTTAGGCACTGTGGTATATGCGACGAGAAGACTCGACGGAGTTTTCCAAATGCTGCCCAGCCCAGCTGAATTCTTCTCTGGATTTCCTTTTCGAAGTTATGTTTGCCTAGTTGGAGCGTCTGCCCTAGGTAAACATACTTAGTGACAACTTCGAGTGGGATTCCATCTACGGCAATCGGTTCCGGAACAACGTGCTCGTTGTACATGACTTTGGTTTTATCCAAATTCATCCGGAGACCGATGCGACGAGAAGAATCAGCTAGGCCATTCAATATCCTCTGTAAGTCCCGCAGCGTCTCTGCCATAATGACGATGTCATCTGCGAACCGTAAGTGAGAGATGTACTTGCCGTTGGTGTTGATGCCACAATTTTTCCAGTCCAGCGTCTTAAACATATCCTCCAAGGCGTTAGTGAACAGTTTCGGGGATATGACGTCCCCCTGTCTCACTCCTCGACGCAGGTGGATATGATTAGTACGCTGGTTCTGTATTTGTACACTCATCGTTGCGGCATTATACAGACATCTCATCACTTCGACATATCGCCAGTCGACTTGGCAACGCTGCAAGGACTCCAGAACAGACCAGGTTTCGATTGAGTCGAAGGCCTTCTCATACGACACAACGCTAAGCACAGGGGCCGATTGTACTCTTCGGTCTTCTGCACAATCTGCCGCACCGTGTGGATGTGGTCCATGGTGCCGTAACCGCTTCGAAATCCGGCCTGTTCCGGAGGTTGGAACTCGTCGAGTCTTCGCGCAAGACTGTTCGTGATGACCCTTGAAAACAGTTTGTAAACATGGCTCAGAAGCGAAATCGGGCGGTAGTTTTTCAAGAGGGTTTTGTCTCCTTTTTTGAAAAACAAAACCACCATGATCCTGTTCAATGCCTGTGGAATTCTCCCAGTGAAGAGAACAGAATTGAAGAGCTGTTGCAGCTGGCTTACATCTGGGGCTCCTCCAGCTTTTAGAAGCTCCGTTGTGATTCCGTCTTCACCTGGGGCCTTTCCATTTTTGAGCTGTTTAAGGGCCATCACGATCTCATCTCGGTTGACTTCGGGCAGGTCTTCTGTGACGTGGCGGGTCAAGGTGGCTCTACATTCCTCAGTATCGGGTACGGGCCTTGAAGCATGCGATGCGTAGAGCTTGCCGTAGAAGTCTTCAACTTCTGACAGAATCTCCGACTTGGATGCGACGACGTTCCCCGTTGACGTTGTCACCTTTGTGAGGTGGCTTCTACCCAGAGGCTTGGCGAACACTTTCGACCCCCGATTCTTTAGTTGATTAAAGAATCAATTGAGCAGAATCGGGAACCTCCGATCCTCTAACACGCTCTTGAGAGCGTGTTAGAGGATCGGAGGTCTTATCGTACCAGCTTCTTAATGGTTTTGTTGCGCACCTGATTAATTGACAAAGCTGACAAAGGGTTTGTTCGTCTCTCTTCCATTAGTCGAAGTGTTTCTGCCGAAAGTTTGGACTTTTTGCCCGTACGCTTGCTCTCGCAAAACTTCGTCCCTTCATCAAAGGATTTCCACCACTTCTTCGAGTTTCTGGTCTACGTCATCTGTGGTTTCCAAGGCAGCGAATCGATTTTCCAATTTTAATTGGATTGTTTCGGATCCAACAACGGTTTGGAGTAGGTTCGGTCGGAGCGTAGACTTCATCAATCGGGATCTTTCGGCTTTGAAGTCGATATTCAGAGTACCTCGTACAAGTCGGTGATCACTTCCAGTATTGAACATACTGATCACTGAGACGTCTCTGAATATGCGCCGTTTGTCCGTAATGATGAAGTCAATCACATTTTTAGTCACAGTGTCGGGGCTTTGCCACGTACACTTCCTTTGGGGCTGTTTCTTAAAGAACGAGTTCATCATGAAAAGCCCCTCTTTCTCGAGAAAGTTGACAAGCATTTGCCCCCTGTGATTCCTACTGCCAAATCCGTGTGGTCCTATTGTCGATTCACTGCAGGTCTGTACTCCCACTTTGGCGTTAAAGTCTCCCATGACAACGTTGTAGTGAGCCTTAGAGGTGGTATGTAAAGCTCTAGAGATGTCTTCATACATGCTCTCCACCTCTTCGTCCAAGTGTGCTGAGGTCGGTGCGTAAACCTGGATAACCTTGATGCTTTACCTCTCGGTTAACCTAATTATGAGGTACGCTACCCTGGTCGACACACTGGAGATTTCTACAACGTTGTCACTGAGAACCTTGTTGACCAGAAACCCGACGCCGCCTTGGGATGGCTGGTCTCCTTCTCTGTAATACATAAGATGGCCCGATTCTAGAGTTATGGTGGTGTCCTCTCCCTGTCTTCGGACTTCACATAACCCCGGAATGTGCCATCTTATGTGCCCCAGCTCCTCCTCCAGCTGCGCCAGATGATCATACAGCCGAATCGTGTGTCCATTGTATGTTGCGAGGGTCAGTTTGTTTTGGCGACCTACCGTAGCCCGGAGATTCTTAGCACCCCCTGCCCTGCCGTTACCATGACCGCCGCCGTGGTCAGGAATAGCAGGGCGGCCGGGAACTGGGGGCCGCGGTATATTGTGACTTTCCATACTACTTCTTTCATCCCTTGGGAGGGATATGCCCTAATCGCCATGCTGGGCAGGCATGTTGGCGATCGCAGGACGTAGCTTCTCGCACCGGTGACGCTGCTTCCGTCACCGGCCTGTAGTATTTAGCTACGCCATAATTTGAAATGGTTATACCGCCATTTGTCGGTCGCCAGAGCCCCGTTCGTTGGTAAGCAGGATGCACCACGGGCAGGTGAGGTTGGCTGGGAGCACTTAGATGGTATGTGTGCTCCCTTACATCCCATGTTTAGTTAAAAACTCAAAACAATTACAAAAATATATACTTAGGTATACAAACAGTAGTTTAAGAACTTCGTTTTTAAGGTTAAATAAAAAAGTTTAATTATTTTTTGCTTTTCAGTTTTTTCGGCGGTTTAATTATATGGTTAAAAAGTCTTATTCGATTGAAAAATCCATTGGTGCACGGTGGCAATTTGAGCGATTGGGAAGAGTAATTTTATTTTTAATCGATTTAAAAAAGGAGGTTACTGGTTCGTCTGTATGTATTTTTAATGTATGTTCACTGATTTATCTGTCAATTGTGGACCGATTTTCAAAACTAATTTTTATTCAAAAGAGTATGTATACACCTGAAGTGGTCCTATTATAAATTAATCGAGATTTAATGGGTATCGCCAGAGTTATGGTGATAAACATCTTAAACTTGCTACTGAAAATAACTAGCACAGCATTTGAAGTCAGTTTTTTGACAACTTATTCCTGTCACAAAACAGTGTTATATGCCAGCGAAAGCGAACTAAACAAGCGTGCAAATTGAATCTTAAGCTTAATCGGCAAGCGTGAGTAATTGACATTTTAAAGTGTAGGTCCATTTCGTTTTTAAATCCTTTCACTCAATACCTCTTAACAATTTGCTGAAAGGAATACATTCTCTGAGAAATTTAACAAACCTCAATAACTGGTCGCTCGTTCCTTGAATAAAATGATTAAAACGCTCACACAAGAAACATGATTGAGTCGTGATTTGATTTATCTCACCGTTTCGGATGAGGCAAGCGTTCTCCGTTCCCCCAAACTCGCGGTACAATTTATAAAATGTTGTCGGACATTTCCCAGATTATTTAACTCTTCAAACAACGTTACAAAGGGAGAATAAACGCGGGGATCCTCTCTGAATTTTTATCACGATATTTTCAGCGCATTCTGTAGAGTTAATAAAGTTGTCGTGTGTTCCGTAGACGCCGCAGATGATAATGCTCACATTCGACGGCGCAGTCAACTTGAACAACTACGAATTGTACAAGAAAGTGTTCAATGGAAAAATCAAGAATTCCAACGGATGCCCTATCCGGGGCACTTTCTTCTTATCACACGAGTACAGGTACGTTAGTTTCATTGTGCGGCTCCGAGTTTCATATCTCTAGGTACAGCGCCGCTCCCCCGGGCCATACCTTTCTCATCGAGTTTTAATACGAAACATTTCCACTTTTATTACCTTCTTTTGTATTTTCAGCACCGATTTATATAATTTAACATTTCAAAGGAGGACCCAAAGTTTTGTGGAGCGAATTTTGCGAACGATCCCTTTTATCGCAATCATAAAAACATTAGAAAACAAAATATCAAAAGTCATTTGTACGTATGGGGCGCACGTTCAGGCAATTATGTGGGGCGATCCCTCCAAGGCTCGGTCTAGAACGGTTAGCTCGTTGTATGATCCGAATCGAATATTCCAGAGTTTGTTTCCAGAGGCCTTTTGAATGAATTATGAGAGAAGTATTAGACCAGATGCGAACGGCTTATTATTATGATTTTGTCTGGGTGCGATTAATATTGTATGTTGTATAGAGCCGCTGAAATATTTATGACCATTGTTCTGATGTTGTATATTTTGTGTAATATTGGTGATTATTGTTGGGTGTCTTGTTCTATTTCTTAACACAATGTTTTATTTTCAGTAACTACGTCCAAGTTCAAGCCCTGGCACACGATGGACACGAAGTAAGTTTAACTTTTGTTTCTGGAATATATATTTTCTTTTATCGCAAAACTTACAGATTTTATATGATTTTCTAAAAAATCTTTCACTTATTCTCATAAACAGACTTTATAATATTGCCGTACGAAAATAGTTAACTACTTAATGTTATTTTATTAAAAAATGGCAAACGTAGCGTAGGACGCCACCAGACTAGATGGAGCGATAATGTTCGCAGGGTGGCTGGCAAGAGCTGCATGCTATTAGCCTAGGATCGTGCTCAGTCCGGGGCAAGATGGCGAATACTAGCGTGGCCCTATCTTGCCCCATCTCGGCGGAGGACTGCCCACCCCTGGTTTTTAGTGGGTATATTGCCCTTCTGGCAGTGACTCCCACATAACCATCTGGCTCTCCCGAGCGAGTAGTTTCCATAAAGGATTTTCCTGGGTCAAAAAAAAGGATCGCGCTCAGAGTCGTGCAATTGGAGATACCTATATCCAGCAGTGGACTAGTTAAGGCTGATGATCATGATGTTCCCAAAATGGTAAAATCTACAAGTGGTTTTCGTCAAGTTTTGAATCAAAATAAAAAAATTGTGTATTATTATATATAATAAACAATTTTTTTTTAAATTATGTACTCCGTATATAAATTACTAGCAGCCCGCCCCGGCTTCGCACGGGTAGAACATATTATGCCTACAAAATTTGCATCAGTTTGTTGCATCGAATATAAAATTTTAACATATTTAACAATCATCATCATATTTCAACCAATATACACAAAACCTTCCTCATAAACACTCTGGCTATTGGTAAAAACCGCATGATAATCCGTTCAGTAGCTATTGAAATTATTGCGAACAGACAGACAGACGCAGTGATGGACTTTGTTTTATAATACTTACGTAGTGATATTGGACGGCCCTTTGGCGTAAAGGATAGTTACCCTGATTCTGACCCGACGGTCGTTGGTTCTAATCCTAGCTATATACCTACCAATGAAAGTTTATGTGCATTCATGAATCATGGGTTTTCGTACAGAGGTAGTGGGATCATTAAATCTACCAATAATTAAGATAGTTTAACTAAAACAACCGACTTCAATGCCCCGCGAGTCAACTTCAGTAGCAAGTTTGAGACGTTTATCGTCATATCTCTGGAGATACTTATCACATCTCGATAAATTATCGGTATATAGATCATTATTATTTTATACAAAAGATCATATACTATATTGACTTCAACTTGATTGTGATCGATGGGGATCTACAGAATAGCTAAGCTTTTATTAATATTTTCGTAGTAACTATGAACTAATCTGTGGTTACACTGCAAATATTTTATTAATTTTGCGACGCGTGTATGTGAAATTCGTGATATCTTCTAGAGTTTTCATTTGAATTATATACTGTAAAGGACAATTTTAATCTATAATATATGGCAAAGCTAATTAACGTAATTATTTGGATAAGGATTAATATTATATACTTGAAAATAGCCTTGGAAGTTATGTAATATTTTTTAACAAAAAATTAAAGATTAAAATGGTTAATGTGAGTCAACCTTAAGAGATAGACATATGCTGTCGCGGACTTTTTTGTAGGTCTTATTAAGTTGTACAATTCTTCCATAGAAATCATTCTTCTATCTATTGTCAATGGAGCAGCGTTCGTAAGAAACGTGTTTTTTCGACCGTTTTTAGTCGACTTAGGTTGCAAATTAGGTCTCCACGAATGTACCTCTGATTTAAACGGGATAATATATAGCCTATTTTCATTCTGAAAGTCCATTCTATATATTAGTGAAAGAATTTTTTAAATCGGTCCAGTAGTTTTTGAGCCAAATCATTACAAATATACAAAAATACAAATGTTCTCTCTTTATAATATTAGTATAGATAACAATTCTCTTGGTATAAACATTCTTTTAAAAGTCACTGTAAAATTACTTCCTAGAAAAAACAAACAATTAATAAAACTGTTATAATGAATGTCAATTGCAATTTAAAATTAATAAATCTAATGAACGTATAAAACGATCGTTAAAAAGCCAAAGTAAAAACAACCATATAAGGGAACATAGGCATAATGTGAATAATTTACATAGGAGAGCCCCACTAACACACACTAACACACACACACACCCACACACATAAGATGTCGTAGCTCGTAGCATGATATCGGAAACTAATATGGATTGTAAAACTATGCTAGTGGTCACCTAGTGGCCGAAATCGAGTAATACATATTATAAATCAATTATAATTATCTACACTCATCCAAAAGTTCTGATTATAAATAAAAAAACCGGCTAAGTGCGTGTCAGGCCACGCACAGTTTAGGGTTCCGTAGTAGCCTGTTATTCAATGCAAGTCTTTACCCGTTATAAACAAGCAACTAGGTACTCCGTCTTTGTCACTTTAAAGGATTTATTCGGTACTAAATTATCCAACACCCAAGATCAACGAGTATTACTGCTAAACTAATAAAGTTATCTCAACCGCTATATTTTTTCTTTAAAGTTCATAAAATGCGCTATTATCACAAATTTTTCCAGATTTTTCAAGCCAGCAGTTTAGCTTTTAGGGGGGGGTGGGGACGCCCTACTGGAACAAAAATTTGCACTTTAAAGTTTAATATTTCGTTAATGGAGCATTCAATCGAAAAATAGTATTAGCAACCCTTAAATCATTTTAAAAGAACTATTCAACGATAACCCACACGATGGGGTAGACGATGAAAAAAAAAACATCCCCACTTCTCATATAGGGGAGCTACCCTAAAAAAAATAATTTTCACAATTTTATTTCAGCACTTTGTTGGCGTAATATATATACATACCCCCACAAAATTACAGCTTTCTGGTATTAACGGTCTCTTAGCAAAACCTCGGACAGACAGACAGACAGACAGACAGACGGACATGACGAAACTATAAGGGTTCCTTGTCAGGACTACGGAACCCTAAAAAAAGCATAATGACAGACTTTATACATGTATAAGTGAAATGATATTAAAAAGTAAATTATCTTATATACAAAATAATGCTATAAAATATCTTGTTTTCTGTTCAAGTAGGTACAGTTTCACTTTGGATCGACCAAAGGAGTTTTTAGTTTAGATTTTTATAATTGTGTTTATAAGGCACATGCGCGGGTTTACTCAGCGCACGCGCGGTTGAACGGAGCCTTTGTTGTGTTTGTTTAGCTAACTTTGTTTTATTTTTTTATGAAAAGGTATATACTACCTATTGTATTTGAGGACCCAGTGGTGTAGTGGGAGAATGGTCGGCTTTGACGCCAGAGGTACCGAGTTCAATCACCGCCGTGCTCCAATAGATTTTTCTATTGAAAAATTTATGTGCGCTTTTCATAGTGGCCCTACGGTGAAGGAAAAACATCGTTAAAAAACCTCGCATAGTGGTAGGACATTATATAGTGTCCGACTGGCCAACTACCACCCTAAAGTTAGAAAATCTGTCGCCAAACATTTGTGTTCCGGCAGCTATCCTTGATTGCCAGTTCCCATTCATTAGGCTTAGCGTGCTTCTACCCTCGACCGCATCATCACTTACCACCAATTTAACCACATGCAGTTTAGAAGATACAAAATATACACTTACTAACTATTACCGCATATTAAGCACAAATTGCAAACCGTACCTAGTGGTTATGGTTTAACTGCGGCTTACCTCTACAGATCATTAAACAGTCAGTTAGTTACCAGAGTTAACTAAAGTTGATCGTAGATACGATATCACTCAATAATTATTAATGGTAGGTAGGTATATTTATATCTGAAATACAATATTTCCTAAAATAATATTTCTTATTTACACTTACATCGTAAAATTCTGATTATGAATTAAGAATAAATTAAGAAATAGTACCAATAATAATGACAGAGTGTGAATGTATAACAGAAAAATAATTATATGATACAGACTTCTTAACAAAGTAATGCTACAAAATAACTTTTTGTCTATTATATGTAGTACACTTTGGATCGACCAAGAAGTAAAAGTTAGATTTTTCATTGTTTATGGCATGGGGACCGAGCTAGGGCGCATGCGCGGTTTGTTTAGTTTTTGCTCACTTTGTCAATTGGCTGTAAACTATCTGTGTGCCAAATTTCATCCAAACCCGTTCAGCCCTTTTTGCGTGATTGAGTAACAAACATAAACACGCCGGCAAATTTAGAGGAACAAAGGTAAAATGTTGAAATTGTCAATAATTTTAAAAAATTTAGTTTTGTTGTTATGTACTTTCATATTAATAATATGGTAGTAGGATTTATTGGTAAAGTTTTTGGGTTTAGTTTTACCTTAATACAAGGTTGTCTAATAAACTCTTATGAAAATTGAAAACTACACCTTTTGCAATGCACACCACAAATATGTGGTACCCCAACACAATACCCCAACCCAAATATGTGGTACCATAACAAAAAAGTTTTATTAAATTAAATTTTCAAATGGATGTGAATGACATTGTGGTCAGTTAAATAAGTATACGATTCATTTAAAACTATTCCGCACTTCAATTAATCAGCAAATTGATCATAAATTGAGTTAATTAGGCATAATGTCGTGTATTTTGTTAAATGAATATTCTCGAGCTATGGAACACATAGTTATATATATGTCTCTCTCCATTGCACTATTGCAATCACTTCATATAATTAATAAAGTAATGCATTAATCTAATTTAGTTTGAAATTTACTCGGGCATAGAGTTGCAAGTTCATTATGTTAAATTTAGCACGATGCTATGAATTCTGTTTGTTATATGGCAAAAATAATGGAATGCTTTTTAGTAATTGAATGTAGTGGTGATACGATGCGTAAAACTTATGAAAGCGCTTTATTTTTTTATTTTTATGAGTTCTTAGCTTTTGCTCGCGGGTGCACCCGTGTGGCATAGGCTACAGGAAATAAATTACATATTTTTCTTCAGATACAAATATTATCAGCGCTGTCACTTCCTCTCAATTGAACATACAAACTGATAATATCCCAAAAAAGCAATAAGGACGAAATTCTTTGTAAAACTAAACTATTATCTGGTTCGATTGACCCGAAAATTGGTAGGTACTACGCATAATATTAAATTACAATAATTTATAACTAAGATACTTTTTAATGCGGTCTAAGCCGCCGGGAATTTTGTCAGCTTTTGTTGCAATTCTCAAAAATCACGAAAAAAGAAATTTCTAACTATTCAATCTAGACACCAATTAGAGTTGTGTTATTATTCAATTTAATACCTAACGTTGGCATTGACATAACGAGAAAAAACACAAGGGCACTAGACAAAGTAAAGAATTACCTAACTGTGTAACAGTAACATAAATAGTACGTAAAGTTGTAGGTATTACTTTATATCTACTAACTTCATTATTGATTAAGTGTGACTTTATCTTTACAATAATTGATATTAACGTATTTTTAGCCGATGGAAAAACGGACGAGGTTCTCATATCGAAGCGTATATATATATATTTTATGTTAGACCACGAATAACTCTTTACAGAGTAGTCTGATTTTGATAATTCTTTTTTTTGTTAGAAAAGGTATATCCCTAACTTGGTCCCATCCAAATTTTAACGAAATCGGTCAAGCGGTTTTTAATAAACCAACAAATATCATCGATGAATTGTATACATTGATGACATGATACTGGAAACAACAAAACGAGTCGAAAATCGGGCTCAGTGACGTGTCTTGGGAGAGGCCTATGTCCAGTAGTGGACTAATACCGGCTGATTATGATATTATTTCACAGGTCTTATCTAAACTTGCCTGTGAACGTGTTAATCTCTTTATATTTGCTTCCAACCTTTTGTTTCTCATTACTAGATTCTTCTAAATAATCTTTTCCAATTCGAGCAGCATATTTCTAGGCATACCCATGTTGGTATATAAAGCCTGTTTTTTTAAAGTATTTATATCATACATAGTAGTTAACACAAATAATAGTCGTAGGATTATAAAACTTTTCATAGCTAAAGTAAGGTCTATTCTATTTCATAAGTTATCAAAAACTAAGCATGTGGTAAAATAGTACATTCTGGTACAAGTGTGTAATATTGGTGATTACCGCTGACGCGCCATTGAGACCCAAGCCGTAGTGAGGGTCTTAGGAGAGCCGAGGACGATAATCATCAATACACACGTGTATCATACGACATTTTTTAACACACCTGTGAAGAAAATAATACTAAAAAATCATTTTATATAGTAGACAATAGATATTTTACCTTGGAGTTTTCAGGTAGTAAACTTTCCATAACGTTCAAAGGGCTTCACATCTCATATCACGCGGTATACAACATAAATAATGTTCTTCATAACTAGTACTTGTAGACATTTTAATGAATAAATAACTATAATTTCATCAGTAAAATGTGAAATTTTTTTCGCAATGGCGGGAAAAATTCATTCGTTTTCCTATGCGCGCGCATCTAACAATGGCGATCGGCCATAGACTAAAAGAATTGATTTCTTTTTTTTGGTTTGTCGCGGATAGCGTTTTGGCCACGTACAGAATGGGGAATTAATAGTTTTTACAGAGAAAACAAAAGTTATATTTGAGTGAAAGTTTTGTTTATTAATCACGTACAAGTTAAATTATCTATTTAAATACGAAGTTGCATGAAATGAGCAAGCAATAGGTATATTAATTTATTTGTACTATTGAACACGATATTTATTGTATCGAAACTTTTTTAAGAACAAAGCAACTCAAACAATAAAATAAAAAAAATCTATAACTCACTTGTGAATAATAGTAATGAAAAAGTCACAGTTTGAAAACAGGTGTCATTATGTGCCTAATTGCAGTGAAATAAGAGCCACGAGTTTTGGCGGAACGTGGAAAAGTGTGCGTGATCTCATTGTATTTTTACCTAAAACTTGTGTTCTTCCGCGAGTTAATGTGTAATAAATGTGGATTATTAACCATTAAGTGCCGGTGAATGTGTGCGAGTGTAGAGAAACAGCACAATGTTGAAAAACATGCTATTTGCGTTCTCACCAAAATTCCACTGAAAATCTTCAGAAAACTCCACATATTTACTGAAGGTAAGTCGACTAGACTGACTGAAAACTGACATGAAATGTGACTTTGACCGATCTCTACGACTTAAATTCATAAAAACTTGAAGAATTCAATACTTGACACTGGCTAAATACACTAACCGTGTGGAGCCATAAAAAAATAAAAAAAGTAAATAAGAGACACTTTATGAGCAAGTGTGTTAAAAAGTATATTATAGCCACAAAACAATATAAAATAAAACTTTTTAACAAAAAACTAAACCTTCAAAAAAAATTTAAAATAAAAAAATAATAACGAACCTTTTTTATTTAACCTTAATAACTACGTGGTTCAATTTTTTGTTGAGTAGTTTTTATAAGCGAATGATTTTGACCAACATTGAAAAATTAAAAATCACATCATAAAATTAAATAATTGAATTTTTCTGTCTCTTTGTATGCATGCTAAAATACTATGTTCTCTTTAGCGCTCTCTTTATATTAAATGTTACATATAGTAAGTAGTATTTTACACTTTTTTGTATGATTACCGTTTCTGATAAAGCGCAAAATAAACCAAATTTCACAGCACTAGAAATGGTGCTATCCTTATCTTACATCTGATCTACCTAATGATCTGTTATTAGGGTTTCGTACCTCAAAAGGTAAAAAAGGAATCCTTACAAGATCACTTTCTTGTCCGTCTGTCTGTCTGTCTGTCTGTCTGTCCGTCTGTCTGTCCGTCTGTCTGTCCGTGTGTCACCACTAATTTTCTCAAGAACGGGTGGACCTAGCAAGTTGAAATTTATACCTGATACTGAGGTCTATAATCCCTATAGGGTGTATAAAATCAAGGTCTTAAGTCAACACAATAAAAAGATATGGGCAAATTTAGATTTTCGTGAAAACTTGTTAGTACCAAAATGTACCTTAATTTTCAACTATTTTTATTTTTCGGAATTTTTCCTTTACTTGTGCTCTAAGACCTTGCTTATAACCAAAATTGACAATTCTATGTAAACCGGAAGTACCCTATAGGTTTTGGGTCGAAAACCTATAGGGTACTTCCCGATGACCTAGAATCATGAAATTTGGCAAGAAGCAAGGTCTTATAGCACAAAAAAGTGGAAAATTAAAGGGTGTTCCCATACATACATAGTTTGCGCCAATTAAGGTAGACCTCTGAGTTACATGAGCGCTGATACAATTTAGAGGTCTAGCTAAATTGGTTGGTAGCGAAGCCTCGGTGGGCGAGTTCAACTCGACTTAAACGGTTTTATTTATTTATGATGTTACTTTATATCGCTGGCGTACATAGATACAACCGCAGTGTGATGGGATATAAATCATTATGAAGGTCCATTGGAAAGCTTCTTAATTACGTCCCATAGCTACATACAAGTCAAAACGTATTTTTGTATATATCACTAAAAGTGCCCCGCGGCTTCACCCGCGCTAAAAACTTATTTCATTTACTCAACACTTTTCTTTCCTTTCTGCCACATATATATATAATATAAATAAATAAAACACATCAAAAAAGAATTAGCCCAATCGGTCCACCCGTTTTAAAGTTATCGCGTGACTGACTAAGGAATAGGGATGTGTACATTTTTAAAAACCTGATAAACCATATTGATTTTCAGACTTTGCTACCCCTTTTCACCCGCTTCGGGGTGGGATTCCGAAAAATCCTAAAACACGTATTTACTTTTTTATTTCATACTGAAGTACTTGTGTGAAGTTTTCACTATAAAATAATAAGACTATCTAACCTTCTTTGTCCATACAAACTATGAACTCCCGTTTCATCCCTTTATGGGGTAATTTTTGGAAAATCTTTTCTTAATACACTCTTACGTATACTAACACAAATATACCCTCCAAATTTCAAGTCTCTACGACCAGCCGTTTAGGCTGTGCGTTGTCTCTAAGTCAGCCAGTCACTCAGTATGTCAGGATGAAGATTCTTATATTTATTATTTATAATATATAATTTATTATATTTATTATAGTATCAGATATGGCTAGTACAGTATTATAATTAAATCAATCGAGTGGTTTACCGTGAGTCCAAATATAGGTGGTCATTTCTTACCGACTTCGAATAGGATGTTGTATGTTCGTGTGTATCTATTTAGGTGTGGTTTTTTTAATAATATAAAAATAACATTCCCAGATCGCAACGGGCACAGTATCCCAACAGCAAGGGCTTCAAGACAAGGGCTACGAAGAGTGGGCAGGAGAGATAATCGGCATGCGAGACATCCTGAAGAAATTCGCGAACATTTCTCGGACGGACATCGTTGGAACCCGCGCTCCTTTCCTTAAACCTGGAAGAAATACACAGTTTAAGGTGAGCAAATATTTATGATTTGCGTCTGAATTTGCTTATGCTATTTTTTTCTGTAACGTGACAAAGTATAATTTAGTTAAGTATATATTTACGAGCATATTAAATGTTCCGCCTGATTTGCTGTCAAAAAGTATGCCGCTGCCATAACACTACGGTGTTCCGGCTGTACACAGCATTTGAGAGTCAGAATATTCTAGGCCTAGCGTGTTCACCATCATCGACTACATCATCGCTTACCACCAGGCGAAATAATGGTCAAAAGCTAGCGTCTAAGAAATAAAAAAAAATTAGAAGATAGATTGATGTACGTAGCTGCACAGCATTGATTATCACGCCTATTTTGTTAACAAGAACATGTAGATATGAAATTAATGGAAAAGAATCGATTAAGTAAAAATCGATTATTCTTTATCCAAAATTAATCTATATGTAAAAATCGATTTTAATAAAAATAAATAATCGATTTCTGCGAAAAAATCTATTTTTTTGCATTATTTAACAGTAACTAAGATATTAACAATTTATCAGATTGAAAGGCAAATAAAATTATATTAATAAAAAAATTACCAATACAAAACTACAAATCAAAAGCAATGTTCCTTTAAAATTGCAAGGTAAGGAATTAGGAAACCAAATAGCATTATTGATACAAAGTTTAGTACTATTAAACGTTTAATTTGTTATTATAAAAATGAAATGATGAGCATCCTAACAAAATGACAAACTTATTGTCTCAATAACTAAAATATTAATAATAATTTAATATAATCGATTTACTAAAAATCGATTAATATTACAATAAAAATCGATACTAAACTCGATTATAATAATCGATTTAAATAAAAATCGATTATTTTTTTACATCCCTATTGTACGATAAAAAGTCTTAAGCAGTTGTAATTAACCTATTTTCTGATATATTATTTATATTGTTGTTTTCACGTCATAGTCACACAACGAAATCCACCTTTTACCGTGCTTTTACATTATTTAAAAGCGATATATGCATTGCACATTCTTTTCCAATATGTCCAAAAATATAAACTCCACACTAAAACTCACAACTACGAGGTTACGAATGCCAATTTATTTTTACATTTCACATACGCGTTCAGCCAGAGTTCTCAGAAACTCTGTACATCATTCGCACGGTAATATATTTATTATATTACCGTGTCATTCGGCAATAAGATATTGTTATATACCATGTGTTAATATAAATGTTGTTAATCGTGATTCACAATGCCACATAGCCGTTTAATAGTACAGACAGAATGTTATGTTGCCGTTATGAATACCACTCCTGACAGCTATTGCGCTACGCAAACAATTTTAATACAAAATACCAGCCCAATTCCGCTAATTGCCGGTACAAATGTTCGGGATTCACGAGTCTAAATAGTTTGACGTGAAATACCAACAGGCCTTGTCAATCATTTAGTGAAAACTAAGAGCATAAACGCGGCCGAAATTCAAACTACCCTCACTTGTGATTCAATGTTTTATTCAACAAAAATCGAATATTAATCAGATGCGTTTGAGCGTCCCTATCGGGCTATTAATATTTCAGTGAAATCTATTGTCTACTCAATCAGCGTGACTGCTTGTCACCTGACAATTTGTTGTTCTATATTTTATTCGAGGCAAATATTTTGGGTTTTGTTTTGGGAAACTTGTACATTGTTTTTACGCTACTGCGCCAGAAGGAGGGTATTGCCTTTAGAATGTATGAATGTATATATATTTCTTTGGCACGCTCTGTAGCCCAAATGGTTTAATGTAATTCAACTTGAAAGGTGTCGTTAGCGATTCAGAAAAATAAAATGGGCGAATTTTGGCGCCTCATATCTAAATTTTTTTGCTTCTTACTATCTATCGTGTGTGGTATCAAAGTAAATGGCTTACAAAAATATATACAACTTGTACGTCTAAATGTAATCTGAAATGAGAAATACTGAAGAAAAGACAACATTTTCATTTTTCACGTAATAAGGGTTTTTTGTGTTTTATTGATGCGCTTGTTAGCAATCTGAATAGAGGAAGGCTTTTTGCTAACAATTAGAATAGGTACATAAAATGCCGCCGGGGATATCTGCGCGAGACATGACAGAATTCTTTGTCTAGATTAACGAAGTGCAGTTTTCAGAATATAAGTAATTGTTGCTAAGAGCTATGCACAAGCTAGTAGAATTTTTACGTTTTCACATGACACATTTTAACTTCGTTATAAAGGATCTTTTTGACGTTACATTTTTGTCCTATATCCCGATTTCTACGTTATAGGCTTTCCTACATCCATTAGCCTTTTTTTTGTAGAGAACGCGTAAAATAAAAGCCCGTGGGAGCCGTGTCATTTATTCAATATGTAAGGTGCGTATCGTATTAAAGTACTTTCTCGGGATCGGCATGAGAACAAAATTGAACTTGAATTACTGATTTATATTGGGAGACAGGTTTATTTTAGACTCCATTTTCTTTTCCTGAGAAGGAACCTTACATGTAGCTGTTATCTCTTGTGTATTGTCGTTAATTAAATAATCATTTCTGAGAAATTAATGAAGGGTATATTCAAATATGTTGATCATTGTTACTCATGGAAGGGTCATAGTTACGAACATGCGCCCGTAGGCTAAGACTTTTATCCTACACGTAATCCCTGGGTGGTTCTAAACGTGTGAATACTAGTGCTAAGCTGTGGATGGCCTTGGCTCGAACGACCCACAGAAAAAGACTTGTCGCTAGTCGATCCGCCAAGTTCAAGCATGGTGAAGTTACGCGATGTTGATTGGACACATGTCGATTGACCAGCGCTGTCATCTCACTGCCGTCTTCCACTTTCAGACAAACGCGATGTCATCATGATCATCATGCTTGTCTGTTACATAAAAAATAGTTGATAGTATCAAGGGGGTCAACATAGTATTTTAATTTGAAGGCGCTATTTTGAATCCAAAACGGAGCAAAGGATTTTACAGTAGAATCCCGAGCGGAGGGAGGGACGAGGAAGGTACGTCGGTCGAGAGAAAATATTATTGCGACTGAATGATACATAATACTTTTCATCACCCTCTATGAGTAAAGGAAATAGATAGAAGGCTCTTTAAAACAGCAATTCAAGAGTAACATTATACATAATATAATATGGTAAAAGATACTGATAATATCACATACAATATAATTATTGACCTTTCTCAGACAGGGCACTATAGAAGAAAATTCATTCATAAGTTAAATTTTAAAGTCACTTAACCGCCCGCTCATAAGGATTGAAGAGAAAATACCTATTTACGTGCGCACATTCGATGTATCAACCACCGTTTTACGGATAGAGGGGATGAAAAATAAAATGACTTTATAATCAGCAACATTTAATATGTCCCATCATAAAATGGTAATAACAATAGACATTTAACGGTGTGGTCGTACCTTTAAACTACAACTTTCTTTCTTTTCTTTGCTGTATCTTTCAAAACATAATGTTTATATTAAGTACATACGTGTCTACATCGAACATCTATATATACATCGAAAGTTCAAGTGCCCGCCCATTCACCTCAAATGTCGTACATTTTCACCCTAAAAGTTGTGATCGCTTGGCAGGTGTTGGAAGATTTTGGATACATCTACGATAGTTCGGTGGGAGTGCCTCCCTTACCGATCCCGGTATGGCCTTACACGTTGGACTACAAGATTGCCCACGAATGCAAGTCCGCCACTTGTCCTACTAAATCTTTCCCAGGTAAGACAGTTGTTATTTGTTTTTTTTTTTTGCTATATACATTCTTACAAAAAAATCACTTGCATGGTGACAATTTGTTTTCAACTAACTTCCAAAAAGGAGGAGGTTCTCAATTACTCTGTATGTTTTCTTTTTTTTTTGTGTGTATGTTACGCTATTTCTCCGTCAATTTTGAATCGATTCAAATGATTCTTTTTGTAATCGGTAGGGTACGTTTTCGAGGTGGTCCCATTGTAATTTCATCGAGATATAAGTATCTCCATAGGATAAACGTCTCAAACTTGCTACTGAAACTGACTCGCGGGGCATTGAAGTCGGTTGTTTTAGTTTTTAAACTATCTTAATTATTATTATTATTCAAAATTGTAAATTACGCCAATTTCATGTGTCTCAAAACTACCATTTGAAACTTTAATCAGCCAACATAATTTTTTGTCTTTCCTACGTTACGTAGTTTCTATGATTTCGATGCTTGCTATCATTGCAAGCGTCGAATAGATAGCTAACGATGAAAAATAGAATCTAGAGATCTTTCTCACTTGGATCTTGGTGACAGTTGCTACCCGTAAGCTCTCTGTAAGCCAGCGAGTAAAAATGATGTCAATGCGCTGTTGCGATTGGCTTACTCTGAGCTGACCCGAAGTACTAATCTAACGAACTCTCAACGTCAAATTACTTGAAAAATCTCTTACCATAACCGTACGGTGTTCCGTCAGCATACAGCCCTTGAAAGTCAGACCATTCTAAGCTTAGCGTGTTCACCATCTACGACCACATACCACATTATCGCTTACCACCAGGCGAGATAGTGCTCAGACACTAGCCTATATATATAAAAAAATCTCGCCGAGTAAAATACAAATAGCTTACTGCAGAATTGAAGCGGTTTATTACATTAAAGTTACAACTTTTTTTTTCAACAGGTCTTTGGGAAGTGCCATTTAACGCGCATTACGTGGAAACGTTCGAAGGTGGACACTGCCCTTACTTAGACCAATGTGTGCTGCACAACCATGACTCTAACGAGGTAAGCATTTTGTGCCTTATATGCTATAGATATAATTACTAAATTGGTTTTTAAACTGACCATGTCCATGTCAACAGACAACACAAGCTTAGGGTGGAATAGGGAAAACAGAAAGACAAAAAAAGGCAAAATTACTATCGACAATATACAATCACTATCGACTTTCAGAACAATTCAAAGTCAAAGTCAAACCATTTATTCAGTATATGGGCAAATTGAAAATTTGCACTTACACACGTCAAATAACATTAGATAGATCATATTCAATAATAATAATAAATATAAATATATAATTAAATATAACAATATTAATAAGTGTTCTATAAGAGTCAATAACTTATGTTTACTGTTTGTTAACGCGTAGAAATTGGTTCCAAAAGGCCTCATAGGAAGCCGTGTTGCGTTTGCAAATGTTGTAGAAAAATGTAATCTTACCAAATCGTGTGTACCAGAGACACAAAGTATCGTGTGTCTGGTACACACGATTCTTTGCGATGTTAGTAGTTCATTAAAATAATATTAGTTTTATCCTGAAAAACACTGCGGAACCTATATTTATAAAAGATATATATAAATGTATTATAATTGTATATGTAAAAGCTATTGATTGATTGAATACTATTGAAATTTATTTATAAAGTACGACCCGTGATGTTAAATTCAATGTCACTGAAAAATAAATCGAGAAACAAAATTATTCCGTAATTAAACATCCAATTAGTCAAAGCCATGCAAATCCAAACAACAGATGCCTACGAAGTTTAAAACAACAAAATTCTCTTTCATATATCCCATCGGAAATTCATAAATCTTGCTCATCGCTTTAATAAATTATGAACTTGCGTCCGTTGTCGAATTACCTCACGAAGTTAAGGCTCAATCAATCAATATTGCTAAATTTTTCAATGAACCAGCTTATCGGTCTTCAAGTGATATTGAAAAAGATTTTTATCGAAGGTAAAAATAATATCCTGCTTTATCTTGTAAACCTCACTTTAGCTTCTTTAGCGAGATTTTTGGGGGTTTTTGGTAAAGCCTTATGGGGAATTATGGTTTTTACGTTACCTGCGTAATTTAAGATTTAATTTAATAATATTTTATTGGTTACAGAATCTTTAATCTTGTGTGTTTTATTGTGTTAACCATTATCTCGCTTGGTGGTAAGCAATGATGTGGTCAATTTAGTTTTGATATTTTGAAAATCTAGCATTCTGAATGAAAATAGGTGCTTATTTGTTTGTAGTAAGCAAACGTAAAGTAACTCCTATGTATACCTAAAAATGCAAACCAATATTATATAAACGTTTGTAACTCTGACACTCTGTATCTGTTTTTAGGGTTCCGAACCCAAAGGGTACCAACGGAACCCTGTTACTGAGACTCCACTGTCCGTCTATCTGTCTGTCTGTCCGTCTGTCACCAGGCTGTATCTCATGAACCGTGATAGTTAGACGGTTGAAATGTGCACAGATGATGTATTTCTGTTGCCGCTATAACAACAAATATTAAAAATAGAACAAAGTTAGAAATTAAAGGGGGTCCCCATACAATAACTTATTTTTTCGGAAAATTTTGTTCAATCGGAACGTTACGTGTGCACTCTCACTTCACTAGTTTATTTATGATCTGAGGTAATCTTCGAGCATTTACCTAGGGAGATGTTAACGTTGTAATCCGCAAACATTTTTTTCTGCCGATACTTACGGGAGACGAGGTAAACACGCATTGCACACACACAAATCACTCACTTTAACGATCCCGCACACTAGCTTGAAACACGCACACAGTATTAAAAATACAGCGTAGTTACGCACGCTCATATGGCCAAAAATGGCTATATGGCCAGCAGAGGGGTACGCCTTGCGTTAACATCTCCTTTGGTAAATGCTGAAGGAGTTAATAGGTAATAGTACAAACAAGACCCTTGCCTCATCCGAAACGAGACGTCCTGTTTAACAGATACTGTGACCCAGTTTCACAGTTTCTTGATAAAGTAACAGATAATTATCTGACGTATAACGCCATACAATATTTGTCATAAAGCTGTCAGATAACTTCATAATATGCTTATCAAGAACGTGTGAAACTGACCTTGTGAGACATAACCCTCTGGATTGGTAGAATTGGGCCAATAACTGCTCTGCACTCTTTATCATGAGATATCAAGATATTTAGTCTTGCACGATCTGAACTGAAATATGGATATTATATAATAAGGCAAATACAGCAACTCAAGCAGTTCATATACCATATTGATTACATACGCATGTAACACAAGTATACGTATATATATGCATTACACACGTATGTACATTCAACATATGTTAATGGAAAACATACTGTTAGAGATTTCACATAAAGTAAACCAGTTAAACCCCTATATAAAGTCTACAAAAACCTTTATAAAGCGTTGCTAATCCAACTTTAATGTAGGACAGTGTGCATACCGCATAGTTATAAAGTAATGCATACTCGGGAAAATAATTTCATGCCCGCGTATGAGGGTTCGGATCCATACTCCAACTATCTACACCTACACTTACTTTTTTCATGTATGATGTGCTTGCAACTCTTAAGCCAAGTTTTACATTGAACATTTAATTTCTTCCCTTCTTTGTTCTTTTATATCCATTTGTTTGTTAAGCACATCAGGAAAATTAGATACTGAACTTCCTGAACGTGATATAGACTTTACTACAAAATTGATTAGTTGTTTTAAACTAGTTATCGCAAAATGCCAAGATATAATTACAGAGATTTTATCCGTATATCACTCAATATTCACTTTACTTGCATGTAAAAGTTTAATTTTACTTTACAAAGATAACAATAGAACGTTACCATTGTATTCCAGTAACGTTTTAATATTAGATACGAAAACACTTACAGTAATTTTTATTAATGAAAAAAAAAACCGTTTTCAAAATTCTGTCCATTTACACATTCAGAATCGTAAACGAATACACAAAGAAATTACGGATTATTTTCATGAAAATATTGATTAATCATCGTTTCTGTGCTACTTTTCGTATTTATGGGATATCGAACAAAGAATGTATGTTGCCGCAGAGTTTAATGAATTCCTTTGATGAATATTTAAAATCAATTTTCAATTCAGATCACTTCGCTCGTATACGTCAATAGCTTGATTAATTCGCTCATATCACTTTTAAATGAACGGAAGAATAATTATTTTTCTCGTAATATAAAATATCACGTACCCTAGCGTCTTTATTTGAATATCAAGAATTTATCTCGCAAATAACTAGCAGATGTTAGATCTTAGAAATTACAAAGGACTTAATTTTCTCAGGGTTGGAATGTCGGGGCTGCTACACTAAATTCTTACCTATAGTATATATTAGACTTTATATAGACGCTAGAAGCAAAATTGAGTCCTAAGATTATTGAAAAATCCGGCATCCATTTTGTCTGGCATTCTCCACAAGATTATAAAGTCGTCTACCTTTCTTAGTATTGACCAGACAAACACAATCAAACCAAAATGCGCATACATGAGATACGCATTACTAAGGCCGGCATCCTAGAACGATACTCGAGCAGCTTGTGGCACGGAGCTATGTGATTGGTGAAAAAAAAAACAAATCGTGCCTACTTTAATTTTTTTTTACTTCTAATAGGCTCATGTTTGACCACTGTCTCGCCTGGTCGTAAGTGATAATTTGGTCGAAGATGGTGAACACGCTAAACCTAGAATGATCTGACTATCAAGGACTGTGTGCTGCCGGAACACCGTAAGCTTATGGTGACAGATTTTCTCATTCCTATTGGTAAGCTACTTTTTGGTAGCAAGTCAGGCGGCACATCGATATGAGTAGGTAATGCTCCTAGTCTCTGGAGTTAAAGAATGAAATTACTTCTTTCTGTGCTTAGGTGTTTGAGGAGTTTCATTCTAGTCTAGAATATCGAGATCAAACTGAATTGTCACATTATAAGTTGAGATTTGTCTGTGTCCAATTAAATTCTAAATTTCTGTGTAAATGATCATTGTTGTCCGAAATAAAAATAGTTGTATTGTATTGTATTGTAAAGGTTTTCGAGTGGCTGCAAGAAGATTTCAACCGGTATTACGAGCAGAATCGCGCTCCTTACATGATGCCCTTCCACACCAACTGGTTCCAGATCAAGGAATTAGAACGTGGCCTGCACAAGTTTTTGAGATGGGCTGCTGAATTGTAAGTTCCACGACAAAAATAATAAATGTTTTATGCTATTTGTCTGTCTAAAACAGGCAGATTTTTCACAATGAAGCCTAAAGACAGACAAACTAAATAGAGTTCGTGTCAATGTTAATATACATTTTTAACCGACTTCACAAAAAGGAGGAGGTTCTCAATTCGTCAGTATGTTTTTTTGTGTGTATGTTACGCGATTACTCCGTCAATTCTGAACCGATTCGAATGATTCTTTTTGTAATCGGTAGGGTACGTTTCCGGTGCGTTAGGGTACGTGGTCCCATTGTAATTTCATAGAGATCTGATTAGTATCTCCAGAGATATGGAAATAAATACCTCAAACATAGGAGAATGTTATGGTTTTAGAAGAAGAGTCCCAAGAAGATTATACACAATGGAGGTTGCTATTGCATATATTTTTGAAGACTAAAAAATATGACTTTGAATAATGTTTTTACATCTTTCTTCTCGTTGATTTTGGTTTTTGACAGATATTCTTACGGTAACTGTGAGCGAGATAGAAACAAAGGTGGGGAGAATTAATTTGTCTTCACAGGAATGTTCTATCGGGCAAAGTCTTGTTAGGGTGCAATGTTTTTGAGCAAACCTAATATTTTTTGACATGACATGACGTTTGGCGAAGATGGCGGCCATATGGCGGCGATTAATGTTAATAATCGCAAATAATACTTTATAATATTCATTTTGGAATACAACTAGTCCGTGTTATAAAAGTATTTGGAATTATTGTAATAAAATAGACAATTAATTATCGTGTGTCTCAGATGCTTTTATTGTACAGGGCTATTTTGGACATTGTCCTTTGATACCTTGATGACATCATTATGACTAGTGGATATTTTCACTAGCGCGGCATTTGAAGTCAATTTTTTAGGGTTCCGAACCCAAAGGGTACCAAATGAACACTTTCTGAGACTTTGCTGTCCGTTCGTCCGTCCGTCCGCGTGTCTATATGTGCGCACTTTACAGATCTGTATCTTCTTAACCATAATAGGTACATACTTGAAATTTTCACAAACTATATATCCGTCAGTGTATAACGGCCCAGACACGAAATTTTATAGTGCATGTAATTTAATTAAAACTTGTTTTGCACTAAAAAGGGTAAAATAAACTATTTCAAAAAGAAAAAACCGACTTCATAACTAAAAACAGGCACTCAAAAGCGAAAAATAAATTACTTAATATAATTATTATAAGCGCTACCCACTTATCTATTTGAAGCCGGTGTCAGCCAAGTCTAATAGGTAGTAGATAGGTACTACCTACATGTATCTACCTACTTACTGGTACTACATACATCGTATCTATCTACTATCCAATAGACTTGGCTGGCACCGACTTCAAATAGATGAGTGGGTAGCGATTATAATAATTATATTATAAGTAATTTATTTTTCGCTTTTGAGTGCCTGATTTTGGTTATGAGGTCGGTTTTATTTTTTTTGAAAAATAATTTATCTGTATTACTTTTAGGAACGTTACAACTTCCGTTTATTATTCATGTATACTTAGTTTTCATTACATCTTCCTTTTTTCATCTTATTAAATTTATTGTTCTCGTCAGACAAGCATTTAACTATTATCTCACCTAATACTAAGTAATCATTAGTTTTAGTCCGATCCACGTAGCGCAGTTACCCCAATACATCCTCTAGGTTATTCAATTTGCAGGCTTAATTTCGACATGTAACATAGAAATAATATCTGTTAACAGGAAAGACGTATACTTCGTGACAGTAACTCAAGCCCTGACTTGGATGACTGACCCGCGGCCAACGAAGTCACTCAGCAACTATGAAGCATGGAGATGTGACAAAAAAGACCTTCCACCAGCGCCTTGTAATATTTCCAATAAATGCGCTCTTAACTTCAAAGTACAGGATAGTAACTTCACCGATACTAGATACATGGAAACTTGCACCGAGTGTCCTAACCAGTAAGTTTCTCGTAGATTTTTTTAGGAATCATGGATTTGTTTAATACATATGATTGGGTTCTTAGGTGATTGCGTTTTAGTTTTTAGCATGGGGTAATCTAACCATCATAACTTACAACTAAATCATGAATTATTCAATCATTCTACATTGATTGTTATTACTAATCTTATATTTTCAAATGAGGTCAACGTGACGTGATCATGTATTCAGCTGTATAAAAAAACTCTGGTGTTCCTCAAGGCACACCCCGGACACTCGCTAAATCTCCATACAAACTAGCGTTTTAACGACCGACACTGTGACACCGACACAGACACTACACACGGGTCGTTTTTCTATACGTGCATTTGTGTGCGTGATGTCTAAGGTTGTCGCCCGTAATCACCGTATCACAGATTATATAATAGTTACTCAGTACATACGTACTACGTACTAACCGTATGAATATTTTTTGTACACTTACCCAAAAAGCTTTTAACACTAAAAATATTAGTCGCTATTTCGTAAACCATCATCTCCAGGTCCAGTCGACTTGCATAGAACAAACTGCACCACAGTAACTATTTTTTATTCTGTGTTGGGCGGCCAGCCAGAGCTGTACGAAACAATGTCGTGTGTCTTGCTCGCACGTTAGAGCGACATCAAGTAAAGATAATATAAATACTACGTACCTACATCAAGTTCCCAATTGCTGTGTTATAAAAATGTTTAAACGTGAAAGTTTTTTTAAATATTTTACAAATTAAGCGTTATTTACGCACGAGTATATATATCGTTGTTTCATTTATGAAAATGAATTCTAAAATACGAATATGTAGGTAGGTATACTAATATAATTAAGTGTTTATTATATACCTACGTAATAAGAACCTACGTAAATTTGAACCTCCAGTGTCTACTGGTCCCAACATAAATGTATGAAGTTGATGTTCTTCTCTCCGTGAGTAGTAATTGTTCTATAGTCGTACGCGTGTAGCGTCCTTGCTCAGCGCAGCTCCTCGACAGCTCCAAGTCGGTGGCGGGGTGAGGAAGCCCGGAATTGGTGGGGGAACAGAGTGTCCGTTCTATACGTAGTATTATTATCTTTTCTATGCTCAAGGTTTATAATTAGGTCTATAATATCTAATATGTTTCATAATATGCGATCCATCGTTTTAAATGGTTAAAGATCGAGATCATATAGTTTCAAAGGAGTGATAATTGTCATTTTAAAAGCTTTTATTTAACGTTGTATGTACTCATAAAGCATATGTAGTCGTATGTATTTTTGTTTAGGTCATATCTTTGACGAAGAATTAGAGCAACTCTCTCTTATCATGCAGAGGTATTTTTTTTCTTATTGAAGCAGTTTCGATGAAAATGCATTTTTGTGATAAGCATAATCTAATTTTATACCCAGCGTTGCCTCGCGTTCAGACGAGGAATTTACTTAACGCACACGCACGAAATATTGTTTATAATTCAAATTTAGTTATGACCGATAAAACCTTATTTTTCTAAGATAAATAATTTTTTTTCACAGATATCCTTGGCTAGGAGATTCAGGCGGTACGGGCATTCCAGGCAAAGACAACTATATACCCGATAACCTCAGGAGAAAATAGTCATAGCAATATAGTTATGAAATCCATCTTAATCTATTCAGCATATTGCCGTTGCAGCTGTATGTATAAGGTAGTCTCATAGAAAAATTACATTTAAGTTGTATGTTTCATGGATATTCTCTGAATGTCATTCTTATGTACAAATCAATACTCATTTTTCTCAAGAAAATACATATGCTGAATAGATAAAGTATATTTTTTGTATATAATTATGTATTGTGTTATGTATAAGCTTAGCATGTAAGAGTGGCTAGTCGTCGCAACTTAAATATAATAAATAAGTTGCCAATTGAATGTTTTTCAGTATCGTTAAAGATATCAAAGAAAACATAATACTTCAAAGTCGTTACTTGAGATTTAGTTACAGATCAAGGGGCTTTTTTGAGAAATCTTCAGGTCTTTGTTTCTATGTAATAGAATATTTGATTTTGTTAGAACTTTTGACTAAAAGTAATACTGAATTTTGTTATTGTATCTCAGGACCTATTGTTTCTTTCAGAAAACATATTTTCGTTCGTATGTTGTTTATTTGTTAGAAAATAAATACCTCGAATTGCCTTAATATAAATTCCATTTTTATACAAGATACTCGGGATAGAGTTCGGTGCTCTTCATATTAAGTAGGAATACCTGACTTTGTTAACGAATAAATTTGTATTTTTATATTCTTTGTTCTTATTTAGAAACACGGAAAACCTTTAGCGTAGCCGTTTTCTCGCAAGTTATTATTTAGACTACGTAAAGTAATGTAAAAGCTATAAGCCACAAGGTTATTAGGTGAAAAAAGGGTTAATGGACATTAAGGAATTCTATCGTAAGTAGGTACTTATACAATTAAAAACAAATTATATGGGTATAATAAAAACTATAGTTCTTACTTTCTCTTAAAATAGAGATAATAACGTTCTTCGCTTAGCTAAAAATAATTACTTATATTTTTTACAATGCCATACAATACTTATTATAACATCTAGCGTTTGAAAACTATCTCTCCTGTTGGAAGGTGACTATGTGGTCAAGGATGGTAGGTAGCACGCTAAGCTTGGAATAGTATCTGGCTTTCTTGGAGAGATTTTTCAACTACAGGTCGGTTGGCCGCCTGGCTAGCTGCTAATTTAGCCCGGCGGATACTAGATAGTGACCTACCACTACGCAGGAACCGTCATTGGTTTGATACAAGCTTGTTTAACACCTATACCCTGCCTGGTTACCAAGTTGGCGGTTTTTTTGTTTTTTACCGAATGGCAACTGTGAATGCACACATATATTTTTCGATAAAAAATCTATCGGTGAATGGAGAAATAAGACACCACGACATCTTGTGTCACAAAAAACCAAAATGTCTTCAAAAAAGAGTATTAAAAGTAAAGTGAAAGTCTTTTCATTCTGGAGATCTGATTGTTAGGGTTCCGTACCCGAAGGGTAAAATGGGACCCTATTACTAAGACTCCGCTGTCTGTCTGTCTGTCTATCTGTCTGTCTGTCTGTCTGTCTGTCTGTCTGTCTGTCCGTCTGTCGCCGTATCTGGCTGTATCTCATGAACCGTGATAGTTAGACAGTTGAAATTTTCGCAGATGATTTATTTCTATTGTCGCTATAACAACACATACTAAAAACAGAAAAAAGTTAAAAATAATAGGGGGTCCCCATACAAGAAACGTGTTTTTTCGGCATTTCAATATAACGCCATCTATGGACGTTTACCTTAGCGTTCATAGATGGCGTTATATTGATCCTTAACACCTTTGTTAGACGTCAAACGGCGTTATAAGAAATAAAATGTTTGTTAATTAATATTTTTGCTGGCGAAAAATGATTGCGGTATTTTTTTCTCGATCTTATAAAATACTGTGGTATGGTACGGAACCCTACGAGTGCAAGTCCTACTTGCACTTGGCCAGTTTATTAATATCCACCCGACGTGCATTTGGCTTTCCAACAAAGCGACACCTAGATATGTATGTACAAACTTTATGTAATTATCGACTTGCTAAGTTTACTAGTTTAATTATATCAATTACGACCAATGTGCCGGGCATCCAGGGGAACAGAGATCAATCAATAAGGAAATAATTATATTAGCATCACTAACAACTTCATCAGTCTCCGCTTATGGATGACGTCATCGAGCTAGAGCTATGGAATGCATCCAGTATCTTCCAATTACGCGAATCAGTGGCTATTCAATTAAACTAACCCCATATTTCTATGCTTATGTAAAAGAGGTAATTATTATAATTATCATTTACTGGTTACTAGTGACTCGTGCCTATAGTTTTTCAGGTAAATATTTACTCAATAAACTTCAAAGCTGATTACTGCCAGACAACGCACAGCTTAAACTGCTCATTATCAGCATACTCTACTTTAGCATCATCGTCATCATCATGATCATCATCATTATCATGATAGTCTATGTTTGCTTTAAACTGTAGCAGGAATCGCTTCGAAGTGTCGGGAAATTGCACAGAGGCTTTATTTTTTTCCCGTAAAGAAAAACAAAATCTGAACTCGTAAAACAGAACCGTTTAAAACAGAGCCTCACATAAAAATGTGTTTCCCCACAGTGTCATCAGATTAATTATTCAACGTTTCATTAAACTTTCTTTTAAAAAGGTGGTTCGCGGTGTGTTACCTAATAAAGAGTCCCGAAAAAGACTATTGTGTACATATTTTATATCCAACGTCAGACGCGCTGAGACCCCACGGCGAGATTTAATTTGAGATTGCGCTCCTAAAGGCTCCTCGGAAACTTTCTCCATATTCGCATGCATTAGTCGCTATTACTGAGACTTTTTATAATACACATATTCGGAATTGCTTTCACCCCATTCGAGCGTCGTCGCTCAAGAATCAATATTATTAAAGTTACAGCTCAACGTGTGTGTAGACATATAGACATGTAGAAATGGTTTTACGTAACTTTGGCTCCTTTGATACCGACTTTATTCGGCAATATCGCGAGAATTGCTCTGAGATTCCTTTAAGTGAAATTGAATCACTAGATATCTACATATAGGTAGTGTTGAGCGTAATTACGGTACATTTAACCTTTAGACGTGAATAGGCAATTTAGCTATGATTAAAATTAATGGCATGTAGCTAGAGTAAATGTATCTAAACCTATCTAATAAAATTCGTTGATAAGAACATTGAACAATTTTTGTTTTATGCTGGATGAACAAGCACCATATAACCAATAATTACAATAGAAATTAAAATTGTTCTTGTTTTAATGTGGAATTGAGCTGAGGCGTTGCACAACTGACTATAATCCAATCCACATATCCCAATTATTTCAAACCGTTTTCCTATTTACACCTTTCCTATTTTCTTTTCATTCCTTTCCTATTGGCACCAAATATCACCTCAAGCTAGGTTGAGCGATAATTTTCGCAAGCTGGTTGGCAGCGGTTGGAAACGAATAGCTGATCGAGATCGAGCTCAGTGGCGTGCTATAGGAGAGGCCTATATATAGCAGTGGAAAATTAGCTGGCACAAATTATCACATTGGAAATCGGCGAACTAACTAGCCGCATATGTGTTTGTGTGGTCTGTTGATTAAGCCTATTTGGCATGACCTAGAGATTACATGAAGAGTTTTAAGCTTTCGGAGGAGCGCACATAATGATCAACCACGCGTGGAAGACTTTATGAGCATTTTAAAAGTAGAGACCCTAGTTAACCTAAAAATGAAACGAAAACACATAAATTAAGTAATAAATTTGACGGTCTCAGACATTTACTTTAGGTTAAATAAGGCATTTACTAAAGCTAATCCATGTGATCCAATTTGAGCAAAAGAATGTAGTATTTTAGTAGTATAATTTTTTTAGGGACGCTTTCGAAGTTAATGCTTTTGAACCCCCTTAAGTATCTGCGACTTAGAAGCGACGACATTCCCGCTAGAGAGGTGGTCAACTTTGTTAGATGGCTTCAACCCAGCTGTTGAACGAAGCCTTTTGACCACCGGTTTTGCTCGATCGATTCATTCGCGGGGTCCACAAACAGAATCACTCTCCAGACGTATTTTTGTGTTTAATACTTACCATTGCTGCAAGTTACCCTGTTTACCTGTTACAGAAACTAGAACACTGCTACTAAATAGGCAATGTTTTTACCGAAGAAATTACTAACCATCTCATAAGACGCGAAATTGTGCTCCGTACAATACTACATCCACAAATATGCGGTACTAAACTACCTAAATATCAACAAGAAGCCGTTATATAGAGGTGGTAATAAGATCCGGCGGCGTTTCCACCGAGTGTTGAACATTACAGGGGACCTCAGGCATGCCAGAGCTTCATAAAATATAATAAGACTGCCGCTCTAGCCGTGATGAAAACAGGTCAGCCTTGTTACAAAATATGCATGGAATCTTTACGACGTGAACTATTATAGCACAGTTTGCTAAACTAAATGTTATTTGAATGTGTGATGAAGAGGATATATATTCCAATTCAATTTCAATGGTCTTTTTATATCCAGCTTTCTCGTGATCGAGTTTTCTTTTAATTATATCAACACAAAACCGAATAGAATCTCTTTACGGACGACACAAGCGATGTTACGGGCAGGTCTGTAAGTTTAAATAAATTGCGGATTTAATTTCATGGTGTTCAATAATGAAATATTAAAAAACTCGTTTTATGAAGTAAGATCCTTACTACTTGCAAAACTTCTTGCACATCACGGCTACGCGAGGTGCAAAATGAAGATTTAAAACTCTTAAATAAATCATAATATAGGTTATTTCTGTGTAGCCAAAGCATTTAAATAGCTTAGTTGTATAGATAAACAGATTTTCGCCTTAGAAATACATAATTGGATTAAATCGATGATGCTGATAATTTCGGCTGAAGGTCAGGCTGTCTAGTTTGGGGTATTATGCGGGACATAAACATGTATAAGATCGTTTAAAAAATAAATTACCGACTTCAAATGCCGCGCTATTAATTTTCAGTACAAAGTTTGAGGTGTTTATCTCCATATCTCTGGAGATACCAATCAGATCTTGATGAAATTACTATGGTATCACTCCTGGGATATTTCCTTTCCAACAAAAAAAGTATCATCAAAATCGGTTCATAAACGACGAAAGTTATCCGCGAACAAACATAAAAAACCTCCTTTTTTGGAAGTCGGTTAAAAATGAGGTAAAAATCTATTTAACATTTATTATCAGTATGAAATGTAAGATAGCCCTACGAAAATTTGATAATTTTGTGTAGTTTTCCCGCTAAACAACTGTACTTACTAATTGTACCGAATTCCTTCAAACGAAGAGTTCTCACTAATGAAAGTAGTAGTAGAGTTAGGCGACAAACCGGAAAAACCTCAGGTATTGAAGATGTCCATAGGTGGCGGCGACCACTTAACCATCAGGTGGCAGACCAGCTTGTTCGCCACTCTATATTGTAAAACAATTATTCTAAAATAAATGCAACAAAATCTTACGGTTATTGGAATGCAGGACACTTAATTTTTGCGAGTTATTAAAGCACAATAAACGCTATGCAATCCTGCAGTGTGACTGCCATTTTAATTAAAGTCTAGGCTACCTATTTGTTTGTTATTAAAAGAGCTCCTATTGTTTTCTCACAACAATGTCTTTTTGTTCTACAGTTTGATTGTTGTATTACATAAATGACTACAAATAAGTTAATACCAGAAGGTTATATCTCATTTTATTCGTATGCTTTGGAGGAGAATGATGTTATCTAAAACTAAATAGGCAGGACGCTTTTGGATAGTCAGATGAGTTGGTAGGTTTAACAAAGCGCTTCCTGAATATAATAACGTACTGTCTGATTGAATGGGGAGGTACAAACAAGTCTAATTTGATTCAACTTGAACGAGCATAAAGAAGAATACTAAAGTGCATCAAGCGTCGTCCTATGAGATTCCCGTCGGTTGACATCTAGGATGATGGATTACAATGGATGGCGTCAAAACTTTGGCAGCATGTCCATTTTCTGTTTGTGTTAGTGTCTAGAACTGCTAGAGTATGCGTGAGTAGGGAAGTGATCACTAGTGTAGAACATATCGATAAAAAGGTGAAAAATGTAGAAAACTAAAACTTATGTAAAAAGAAAACAATTTATGTGATAAAATACGTAGTTACTTTACTGAACTTATGGAAATTAGTTATTGTTAAAAAATGCTACAGTACTTAACTGTAATTAGGCAACCTTAAATCTGGCGGTATAGATTTCTTAGCTTTTCTATAACACAAATCTTAAATGTTTTGCGTTTTCAATACGTCAATTAAATAATACAATTTTGAGCTACAAAGCATCTATACTTCTATACTAATGTTATAAAGATATAACATGTATGTTTGTATTGAGTTAGCTAAAAACTACAGGAGAATTATTTTTTTCTCTCATATATAAATATATTAATGGTCTTTTAGAATGAACATAGGCTATATATTATCCTGTTTAAAAGATAGGTATATTCGTGAAGACCTATTTCGCAACTTAAGTCGCCAATAAAACGGTCGAGAAAACACGTTTTTTACTAAAGATGATTAATCTGAAATAGATGTAAAAAAGTATGTATCGAAGAGTAGTACAACTTAATAAGACCTACAAAAAAGTCCGCGATAACATATGTCTATCGCACAGACTCACAGTAACTATTTTAATCTTTATTTTTTAATAAAAATGTTACAGAACTTTCAAGGCTATTTTCTTCTATACAGTATTAATCCTTATTTGAATAATTACGCTAATTATCTTGGCCCAATATCATAGATTAAAATTGTCCTTTACAGTATATAATTTATATGAAAATACTATAAGTGCCCTGCGGCTTCGGTCGCGTTAAAGACTTCTTTTATTTACTTAAAACTTTTATTTTGTGAAACCTTTCTATCATAAAAGACATCAAAGAAGTAAAAGCCAAATCGGTTCACCCGTTTTCAAGTTATTGCGTGACTAAGGGAAATAGGGATTCATATTTATAAAACCCAAAAAACCATATTGACTGTCAGACTTTTTTTACCAACCCCTTGCAAAAATCTTGCAACACGTATTTACTTATTTATTTATAGAAGTACTTACGTAAATCTATAAGTTTATATATATATATATATATTTTCATTATAAATTATAAGTAATATCCGCGGGGAATTTTTACAAAATGCTTTCTCAGCGGGAACCTACGTCATAACAACTATCTACATTTTAAATTTCAGCGCAATCCGAAACTATATTGATTTTCAGACTTTGTTACCCCACTTCACCCTCTTAGGGTGGCATTTTGAAAAAGCCTGAAACTCGTATTTACTTATTTATTTACAGAAGTACGGTTTGCGTGAAGGTCGAATAAAATGACTATCCAAACTTTGAACCCCCGTTTCATCCCCTTAAAGAGTGAATTTTGAAAAATCTTTTCTTAACGGATACTTATGTTAAAACAACTGGATGCCAAATTTAAGCGCAACCCGAAACAATATTGGTTTTCAGAATTTGTTACCTCATTTCACTCTTTTAGGGGTTGAATTTTGAAAAAGCCTGAAACACGTATTTACATATTTTTTTACTGAAGCACTTGTATGAAGTTTCGAATAGAAAAGACTATCTAATCTTGTTTATCCGTACAAACTTTGAACCTCCATTTCACGCCCTTACGGGGTGAATTTTGAGAAATCCTTTCTTAGTACACTCTTGCGTACTACGACAAATATACTCTTTAAATTTCAAGTCTCTACGACCTGTGGTTTAGGCTGTGCGTTGTCTGTTAGGCAGTCAGTATGTCAGGACAAAGATTCTTATAGTATTAGATAAATTATCATATAAAATTACGCGCGTCGCAAATAAAAAAAAAATGCAGTGAAACCACAAATTAGGACATACTTACTTTGTAAACATTAATCAGATTTTTAATTGTAAAAGGTAACAGGACAAGCATGACTCTCACTTGATGGTGAGCGATGACGTCTACCTATTACAGATACAGCGATACAGGAAAATTCTGGCAGTCCAGAATTTTGCATGTCACTCCACTGCGCCTGTTACCTTGAGACATAAAGATGTTAAGTTTCACATGCCTCGTAATTTCACTGGACACCTTGCCATTTCAACCGAAAAACATTCCTATGAAAATTAATTGGCAAAGTGGTGGTACCGGCCCAGGCGGACTAGCAGAAGTCCTACCACTACAGAAAAATTAGCTCATTTTTTTGTAGATGCTAACGATATAAAGTAATTTGATGTCAATATAGTATGATCTATTGTATCATCATCATCATCAGCCAGTGTCAGTCCACTGCTGGACTGTAGGCCTCTCCCAAGATGCGCCACTAAGCTCAATTTTCAGATCTTTTTTTCCAATCACTGCCCACCGCATTGCGTATGCCGTCGCTCTCCACTCTCCAAAACTCAAAATTTGAAATCACCCCGACTGATCTATGTATAATCTATAATGAAAATAAAAATATTCCAATGAGTCT
Organism: Cabera pusaria; assembly: GCA_954871355.1. NCBI lineage: Eukaryota > Metazoa > Arthropoda > Insecta > Lepidoptera > Geometridae > Cabera > Cabera pusaria. The sequence continues at coordinate 12,698,061 of OX940893.1, forward strand.
GAACACGACATCTCACCTGTAAGTTGGCGAGGAGTTGAGTATTCAGCAGATTCCGGAAGATGTCCCAGCATCATGTCAATGCTTCAGTGTCCTTTGTCGTTGAAAAAAAGGATACCGAATTTCGAATTAATCACTATGAAAGTTGATTTCATAGCGCCATCAACTAGAAAAATGCTCATAGTTTTACAACGGCTAAACACATTTTCATGAATCAGAGCTAATAACAAATAACACTTTCGATTAAAACACTTTCAATACCGTTTCATCATCCTTCATTGCTCGCAGAGGAAGATTATAGGAAGACTTACAGGAAGATTTTCTATCTTGACTCCACTAGCTTCATTTTTTTTTTATACGTTATAGGCTAGCGTTTAACCACTATCTCACCTGTTGGTAAGTGATGATGCGGTCGAAGATGGTAAGCACGCTAGGCCTAGAATGGGAACTGGCTCTCAAGGATAGCTGCCGGAACACATGAGATATTTTGGTGACAGATTTTCTAACTTGAGGGTGGTAGCTGGCCAGGCGGACACTAGATAGTGTTCTACCACCATGCGGGGGTTGTTGGTTTCTTAACGATGTTTTCCTTCACCGGAGGGCCACTGTGAGAAGCGCACATAAATTTTTCGATAGAAAATGCTGCTATTCTTATTGTTATATTCCGGCTGTAATTCACGTACCATTAGTCGAATTTTCTCGACCTGGGTTTCGAGCGAGTCAGTCGCTCTTCCTCGGGAGTGAGGTCACGCGGTGAGATCGCGATGTTCACCAGTAAATTCGACTAAAGGTACGTGAATTACAGCCGGTATATAACAATAATAATGTTACAAATTCACGATAATTTTAAAATCAAAATAGCTTCTATTCTTTTCCGTTTCCTCGGTGTCAGTTCCAGCTTGATTGATAATCTAGTAGGTACAAAATTAATTTTTCAAAATGTTTAGAAAAAAGTCTGAAGTGTTTCGTTGGATCCTAATTTTCACGCCTTACTGCCATTATCCACTTGATTGGATTTTCGGACATTTTGGAAACCTACAACAAAATTATATAATATATTAATGTGGTAAACTGTCACACATTCTTCATAAAAATATATATAATAGCATTATCATAAGTAATAATAGATTGAATACGAGTAAGTATAAGTGCTGATAATATAATTAGGTACCTAGTTACTACTAATTTTGCGCGACATTACTTTGATCACTTTTTATAACATTTTAAGATCGTTCACAAAACGAAAAAACCAACTTCAAATGCCACGCTATCCATTTTCAGTATAAAGTTAAAGTTGGAGGTGTTTATGTCCATATCTCTGGAGATACTTATCAGATTTCAAAAAATGTACAATGGGACTAAACGGGCAGAATAATCTCTCGAAAAAATTTTCCAATCCAGTTAAGAACTTACGGAGTTATGAGATAACAAACATAAAAAAGGCGAACTGAGAAACTCGTCTTTTTATTGTGAAGTCGGTTAAAAATATTCAAATTTCGTTCTAAGCAAGGCCATAAGCTAACCGTTCCATCCTTAAAATAATCTTCATATTATAAATCAACTAGCTGGGTCCCGCGGCTTTGTCCGCGTTTAATGACAGCGGCAACATGCGCGTGGGCTGTGCGCGGTAGAAAACACTGCTTAATTTGCACATTAACCTTCCCTATTTGTATAAGATATTGTTCCCTATTTCATTAGCTTCAATTTTGATTTCGCGGAACTTTATTTTATTCTAAAATAAAAGTAGCCAAGTTACTTGGTAGTTAATATTTTAACATCAGCATCCTGCTAGTGAAAGTCCCGTTAAATTGGTCCAGTCATTTCAGAGATAAACCGGAACAAACAGACAGACAGACAAACATTTAAAATTTTGTTTTTTATGTAAGTACCGTATATTCTTTCATATGCATTTAGTGAAAAGCTGTTAATTTGGAATTACAAACAGACACTTCAATTTTTTTATATGTATAGATTTAGTGTAAAATGTATATAAACGATTTATATATTTGAATTTTTAAGTGTAATATTATAATATTACACTTAAAGGAATTTATATATACCTTTTTATAAGGGTATCGACTATATTTATCGACAAAGTTTTGGAGGGTTCTCGTACATCACTAGCCGGGCGGCGTAAAATAATGTTTGTTATTTACATAAATTAAAGCTTTCAAATGATAACCATTTACCACCTCGGTAGTTATATGACGAAAAAGATGTATATAATGTAAGCAAAATAAATATTTTGATTCAAAAAGTGGTTATATATGAGAATAAATGCCCACAAAGACTTACGTGTGAAATGATAATTCTGGATCTTTTACGCCTCCTTTAGTTGTTCTTGATGGATAAAACACAGCACAACACGACATAATTTAACCATATAACAGGGTTTCAGTCTTTAAAGCTATGTTTCTATTTAATTTTTAATTTATAAGTATGATGCGTCGCTATATTATGGCCTGCTAGCCGGTCAAAAATGGACACGATCACCCATGCGCGAGGTTGTCAATTTGATATTAGCTTTCTCGTTTACTCTTATCTCGCGATCCCTGTAATAGAAAGGGTAGGACAATGTGTTGATAGAATGAAAGTCGATGTGACAACGTCACCTGGCTGACATGGCTCCATCCATTGTAATCTATCATCCTAGGTTGACATTCATAAAGAATGTCAGGTACTTACAGTGCGGCAGCTTTACATTCTACACGCAATATTACATCAGTACGCTCTAGTTAAACATAACCCAGCTTCAAAAAAAGAGAGCATCCCACGACGTTTGTTCTATCCAAACAGCCATTACAGCATTTGCAGACAAATTCATTGATTCACTTGGACCTTTCCTTTGCAACAAAATAACCCATTTGCAGTCTCTAAACGAAATCATAATCAGTCTCATACGAAACTAAACAAAAAATCTTCATACTCGTAATAAACAAAGACTACACCGCTAGCGAAAGTAATGCATACAAGAACACACGCACACACACACACACACACAAAGTACATTACGTACGTATTACATTTACATTACGTAAAATAAATTAGTGAAGAATCCCGCTTCGTAAAGTTTGCGGTGTAAAGGTGCCCATAACGCTCGCAGCTTTGCCACGCTGAATGGCGCTGGCCATTCAGTCATTTCGATAATCTTACGTCCTAAACTTTTAAGACTTTTAGCGTCAGGGCCTCAACTGCCCTTTGTCTCCACTATCTAAGTATAAATAATATGTAGTATATAAATAAATAAATTACAGATATGTTCCTTCCCGTTGCAGATTCATTCCATCAAGTTATTAAAGTTGTTCCTGTAGCCGGCAGTTTTTGCAGTGTCGCTCCAACCGTCGTAGGGTAGTTAGTTCCTTTGACATCGCTCTTTTAACTATGCTCGTGCTCACTTGCAACTTGTTCTGTTTACGCAGTGCTCGAGTTTTTGCTCTCTTTGTAGGTAGGTACAGGCTTCTCTAAGAAATAGTGACTGGAGATATCTCTTGTAAAGTCATGGTATCTTATATAAGCTCACAGTTATATTTAATTTTTATCTCTATTTGATTGACTAATTGTGGATGGAGGCATTCTTTCTTTCCGTGCAGCTTTGATAAACAGCAATAGTAGTCTTACTTTTCACCATAAACCTAAATACTGAACAAAAGTTAGTAAAGACTTTAAATTGGCTTAAGCTCGATACTCGCTACGTAAGAATTCTACGTAATGTCTCCAACATCCATCAGAAAATGTCTTCACAAAAGTGCCAGCCATTTTATGACTGACACGTCAAAAGCTGAATAGAAGTTCTGATGTGCTCGGCACATACGAGTAGATACCGCATGTATGTATAGTTATTATCTGTGTTTTCGTGGACGCATTACTTCGTAGAGAGAGCAGACTCTTATCTCAAAGGCTACGGCTTGTTTATCGTCCAACTCCCATTTATGACTTCGTTATTTCCCTATTCTGACGACATAAAAACGTCGTCTATAAGAATAACTCCGGACTTTTATCTCTGTAAGTACGTTGATAAGGGAAAAATAATGAGAAGACTTGTACGGATCGATTCCGATTAGATTGTTATTGTGGTCGAGTTAACGAAGTCAGCGAGTACTATGTCGGTGGTTTACTGACTACCCGCAATCTTGTCTCAAGTTGGGATTCACGTCTTTGTACGTCATATGTCGTAAAACCGCCTCTGTTTCCAATAACATATTTCGCGAAGATTCACGGCCGAGTTTATAGTAGACAGATGAGACTCCATGATAATTTCCGTGTGAAATATTTCCTGAGAAATGTATGGTGACGAGTAATGGTAGGCTCAAGTTTTCAGCTAACAATGGCGGATTATAAGCGAATGAATAATAAATGTTTCACAAGTTTTTTTAAGCTATTGCATAGCTTCTATCGCGGGCCTTGAGCGTGGAGACCGAATCCAGAAATTCCGTAACAAAAATGAAACCTAACACCCCAACGAACCTCATTTTTGAAGCCTTAGCGTAGTAGAGATAAGGTCGTCTTTGGTTTCACACATCATTCAATTTAATGGTAAACTTAACAATTTTTTTTAAATTTTTTTTATTGTTATAGAGCATACTATTTATTAATATGTCCCTATTGTCACTACAATCTAGCCTTTTCGGCTAATAAGCAGTTTTACTTTAGCCTAAACTTAATACGCAAACTATTCTAAGAATGTGTCCATTAACACTTTTCTTATTGTCTCTAATAAAGATGTATTCACATTGTTCAAGTGTTTATACGTATAGCACTTTTAGCACTTTATCACTAAACTTTATTTTTATACACTAGTTCGAACGGTTTTGTTCGCTTAAGTCTTCTTATTATACTTGTATGGTCAAGGAGCTGGATTGCCTCGACATTGATGATGAAGTCTTTTTTCATGAGGTTCTGCATGCTTGTGGACAATTTGGACGACGGTCTCAATTTTCAGGTCCCGATGTAGATCGTCATTTCTAATGTACCAAGGAACCATAGCGATTTCTCTCAGTATATAGTACTTTATTCTGGAACCGCTGTATAATTGATAAATTGCTTGTTTGGTACAGCCCCATAATTGTATACCATAGGTCCATACTTGATAAAATGAAACACTTGCGTGTGTTAACGGTATACAACGCCATTTATCGGATTTTTAATTACATTACTGTATGCCATGCCTAACTACATAAAACTTGATATACGTAAAAATGCAAAATGAAACACTTGCGTGTGTTAACGGTGTACAACGCCATCTATCGGATTTCATCCCCACTTCACATATAGGGGAGCTACCTTAACCGCTTATATACCCCTCGGACCGGCTAATTTTGATTTTGTCTTCTCGTTCCTTTTTCAAACATAAACTCCGAATTCTATTTTCAAATTATGTCAAGGGTGAACAAGTCCTCGGAACTTTACGTAATTCCTTCTTGTTAAACACTGCCTGCCTTCATACATGTAGCCGTGACACAAATAGGTGTATAGGTATTTATCATCTATGTACATCTATGTACAACTGTGAATATCTGTACTCTGTCTCTATCTGTAAATATGAATAAACAAAGTGCATTTATTAATGAAGAAAGTCACGAAAAAAATAGTGAAAGAAAACGAGTGAGTACTCTATATACATACATTTTATTATTATTAATTTTAAAATAATCCACAAGAATCCACAACAAAATATGGGATGGGACCACCATTGATGCGGTATTTTACCAGATATTTAGAAGATATCAAGTCTCAAACTTATGTTTCTTATTTCAGTTACCATAAACCTATAGTTTCAATGATAAATATTCCTGAATAACCTACATGTATTGTAAGATAATAAAAATATTTTGAACAATATTCTTGAGAACTTCTCATTTATTTAATAGTAATTCAGTAAAAGAAAAAAAAATGTTTTCTTATCGGTCACCACACTCAAAAAGTGTAACTTGAATTAATATCAAAGAAAAAAAATACTGCATTAATAAAAAAATGCTATGCAATAGCTTTACCGCGGCAGTCCCCGAGTGCCACACGTCTTTTTTAAATCGTGCAGGCTACAGTTTGATCATCATCAATGGTAAAAGCCCACTATTTGTCCCAATCAAGCTAAAACTGTGACTCTGCAGTATTATTATCTTTTCTATGACTCTGCTATCAAAAATGATACTGAAACATAAATTAGGGATGCACGTAATAGTACGGTTGGCAATCCCTACATTAATCAGGGGAATTAAACATTTGTTAGTGTGACGTTCTACGATTAGATGAAAGTTGAATGGCTCATAACTTTTGTTTTTTTTTTCATTCAAAGAAATGAGTTATTTTTTTGTTATATAGAATAATAATAATAATAATTATTGATATGATCTACATAAAGTTGTTTGACGTGTGTAAGTGCAGATTTTTAATTTGCCCATATACTGAATAAATGCTTTGATTTTTGACTTTTATGTATTATATAAATATATATAACTTATAAGATATGTACTTATACATACATATATATATGGTGTGTATGTTTATTCTACTTGAATGTATATTAGGAAGTACTCATAAATAAACTTTATTATATTTTTGTTATGAGTTGTACGCTAATGCAGTATTTTGTTTCTATACTGTCCATGCCAAGGTTTTCTGGAAGAAATTGCTTTATGCGATAAGACCGCCGATTGTATTACTGTATTAGTGCATCTGTTTTTATTGATTTGTTGTACAATTTGTAAAAAATGTTAATGAATTGAGTTTTTGTATTGTATTGTATTGTATTATCTCACCTGTTAGATAGTAATGATGCAGTCGAAGATGGGTAGCATGCTAGGCCTGGAATGGGAACTGGCTTTCAAAGATAGCTACCGGAGCACATTAAAAGTTTAACGACAAGCTTTTGTTAGGCACAAAGTTTGTTTTGACATTTGTAAACGAGAACCTGAAGTAAGTACATATTTCAAAAGACAATTCACGATCTGATACACGCATACAGCATTAACATTAATAGGTCAACTGTAAGCTTGAAATCCTATTTCGTATTTTCTCATTCTGTACGCGTTTATAAAACGATTCTATCTCAATTCGAGCTATGTTTACATTAAGTGACTTTTGGCTTGCATTTATGTTCAATTCGAGAGAAGGCATCTCGTATTCCTAAACAGTTTCGCCCGCTTTGAGCTGTCCGAGCCAAGGCATTTGGCTGACTTTTGTATTTTCGTCGAGACAAATAGCATGTTCCATCTGATAAGCGGCTGTCGTCGGCTCGTCTGTACAACCAATCGTTTTGCGGACATTTCTCGCTATTCCATCTTGTTTTTACTTCGCAACTCTGCTATGTTTCTTTTGGAGCCTATAAATGTTTACTCTAGAGAAGCTGCTTTTAGTGGAGCTTTGTTACGTCTTAATGGTCAGAAACGTTGTTGCATGTCCAATTAGTTAATGACCGTTTTAGCCGCACACTTGCTGTAACCGGGCTACGGAAACCTCAGTTTCCGGCCGTCTACGTGTTCTCGGATTCAATAATTACTTCAGAATTACTCTCGTAGGCGAGAGAGCAATTTCTCCGTAGCTGTAAGAGATTGGCATTGTTTTATGAGTATATTTACGCGTGAAGGCTCGAAATCGGGCGAGCGATGTAATCGTTGCGGGACGGCTGCGGCTGCATTATGAATTTGTACTCTTTTGTCCGCAGTTTTTAATTCTACCGGCGAAATGTATTGTTCGTGGAACAAAAGTCTCTAGTGTCATTGTTGTTGGCCAAAGTTCATTTAAATTCTGTGCCCGTGAGAGGGAACAGTAGCAAATATGAATTCCTTTACTTCTATTGTCAAACTGCTCTTGTTCGTTTTGGTATAATGCTCCTGAAAGCCACATTGTGTTTTATGTAGCCCTACTCGCCCCAGTAAATCTTTTATAAATAAGCAATATTATTGGACGGATGCTGCTCTTTTATTTTCAGGCGAAAATAATACTGTACGTTCTAGTATACCTAAGGTTTTCTTCGTAGGTGCATACCTAATATACTTGATTAGTTTCATAAATAATTTTACGGATTATAAAATGTAAAGGTATGTACACACCGCGGCGTCCTGCGATCTGCGGGCGCGATCTCAGTACTTTTCAATTGTTTTCTGATCGCGTTTGGTGTGAACCAGTAGGTACAAATACTACTGCACTATCTGATCGCCGCCTAGATCGCGCACGCAGGACGCTGCGGTGTGTCCGTACCTTTAAACAAAAAGCTATAATACGTAGGTACCATACCATACATATCGACGCCCCAACCGAATAAAGCGGTATTATGTAAATCATAATTTTACAGGAGAACCAAAAAACAGAAAAAATTGTTTCACCACTCGTACAAACATCCAATTTTAACGAATGTGATATCGTTAGACCTGTAAAAAATTAGCTTATAAATAAAACAACTCGCCATCATGAAAAACTCTCAGATACTAGATTAAGAAAGAAAAACTATATTACAAGTTTATTCGCTTAGGACCGTACTTCGTTTTTTTCTGCGTAATTGTTTACGTCTTTATTCGTCTCAAAACGTCATGAGAGATTTTGTGTAACAAATACATACCTACTAAAGGATTTTTTACGTGTAAAGGTTCTGCGTACTAAACCATTACGCCATTATTCAACTACAGATTACATAGCATACTTTCAGTAAATTTGTGTTACCTGCCTTTTTAAAAGTCAAAATTCAAATGCAAAGAACTCATGTAACATTTTGTTTATTTATCATAAATCAGTAAAAAAAGTGTTTAGAAGTTTAAACTTTTATTTCCTTAATCATTAATCAACAATTTACCAATATTTTATTAAAAACACGACATTTCTATCATAATTTAGCAGGAAAATAAATATTTTTTCTTAAAATTTTCTCAATTTAGTATTATTTAGGTTATTCATGATTTTAACACGTTAGAGCTACAAACATACTTTTATAGAATACATACTTTTTAGAATAATGCTCAACAACTTAATTACCTACCATAAACTACGTATATGTATGCCATTAACAAAAAACACCATGGTAAACAACCTTTTACCCTCTGAGTATGGGCTACATTCTGTCAAGCCGTATAAGTAGGCGATTCTGAATCAAAGAGGAACTAATTGTTTATTATAATATATTATAATTATAATAAGCTAAAAGAGCTTGTAAATATCTATATTAAATTTTATTTAAATACTTATTTTTCATAGTTACAACATCTGGTCAATTTATTTTTGTTGATGCCATTTAATACCAATAATAATGGCCTACCTATTCGAATAAACACTGTGAATAACATAGTTTTGTCAATTAGATCAACAATCACACTATGAATAGACATTCTTTTTTGTTAGTACCTAGCTATGTTTTATTTATAGTTGCTGCTTTTGTAGCTGCGTTGGTAAGTACTTACGTAAATCATTGTAATCTCCGAACATATTCTGCATTCGCCTACAACGTATTTATCGCAAGTTATTATTATCAGAAGACGCCATAATTATCGCCACATGTACACCAACTTGTTTTTTATCCAATAATAATTACAACCCCTGCAGTCACTTCGTCAGAACAACGGTCTTTGAACAAAAATATTGCTAAGTCGTGACCTCGGGAACTCTAACACAAGCTCTATTTAAAAAACCAATCGAGCGAAACCGGAGGTCAAAGTCTATGTTCAAAAGCTGGGCCAAAGCTATCTAAAGAAGTTGAGCACATCTAACGGGAGTGTCGTCGCTTCTAAGCCGGAGATTTTCATGGAAGTTAAAGACTTCTACGGTCGCTTCAACACCTTACAAGCGTCCCGTCCTCAACCCCATATTGAGGATCCTTTAGCCACTCTAACCTGTCACTATACCGAAGATTTGCCAGATATCAGCCTAGACGAAATTGTGTTGGGTATCAGACAGCTAAAAACGGAATAGCACCCGGAGAGGATGGAATTATAACGAAGCTCTTAGAAGCTGGCAGAACTCCTACGCTATAACAGCTTCAGCGTATTTTTAATTCAGTCCTCTTTTTGGGGAGTAATCCGAAGACGTGTAGTAAGAGTGTGGTCATTATGTTCTTTAAAAATGGAGACAAAACCCTCTGAAAGAACTATCGACCCATTTAACTCTTGAATCACATCTATAAGTTGTTTTCGAGTCATCACAAATCGACTTGCGCTTAGACTCGACGAGTTTCAGCCCTCTGAACAGGCTGGGTTTAAAGGGGGATACGGCACCATAGACCACACACACAGTGCGGCAGGATATACAAAAGACTGAGGAGTATAACCAGTCCCTGTGTCTAGCGTTTGTGGACTATGAGTACTAAAGCCTATGACTCCATTTAAACCTGGTCTGTTCTGGAGTCGCTGCAACGGTTCCAAGTTGATTGGCAATACGTCCAAGTGTTGAGAGGTCTGTATGACGCTGCAACTATGACCGTCCAAGTACAAGCTCAGCAGTGAGACAAGGTAACGTTATTTTTCTGCACGCATCGGTCTACAGATGAACTTGGATAAGACAAACATCATGGTTCAATGAACATATTGTTCCGGAACCAATTGCCTTTAATGGAGAACCATTTGAAACTGTTCAAGAATACGTCTACCTAGGGTCTGGGGCAAACCTTGCAATTGAGTAGAAACAATTTCGAGAAGGAAGCCTGCAGAAGAATACAGCTGGGATGGGCAACATATAGAAAACTACGTCGACTCGATGTTGTTTTCTAAATGCTGCCAATTTTCATCGCCGATACCACAAAGCCTAATGACGAAAGTCTTTAATGAGTACGTCCTACCTGTAATTACATACGGAGCCGAAACGGAGACATGGACACCGATGGTGCGACTGATCGACTAATTCAAAGTCGCTCCACTAATTCAAAGTCACTCAGCAAGCAATGGAAAGGGCTATGCTCGGAGTATCTCTGAAAGATCGAAAATGAAACTAAGTCATCCGACAGAGAACCAAAGTTATCAATTTAGCTCAAAGGATTAGCAAACTAAAGTGGCAGTGGGCTGGTCACATCTGTCGTAGAACCGATGACCGTTGGGGTAAACGTGTTCTAGAGTGGACCCCACGGCTCAGTAAACTATGGGTAGGACACCCTATAGCTAGGTGGAGCGATGATATACGGAAGCGGTTGGAAACAAGGAGCTAAAAAATGAGCTCAAAGGCGTGCCATAGGAAAAGCCTATGTCCAGCAGCACCAATAAGCGCTCAAATTACGCACTGTAAGCATTATCAATAATGATTTACAAATCAAAATACATTACATTCTGTAAATATGCAGCCTAATGTTTACGATTACTAGTTTTATCTATTATTAATATTACAATACGTATAAGTAAATTACTAATATTCACTTTTAAACTATATTGCGACAAGAACTTACGGCTAACTAATTCGTATTAGTGTTAACATTCTAGTGAAGGTGTTATAATTGTGAGAATAAAAGACTACTAACACAATACCATTAAAAAACTGATCGTATTCAGACGAATAATAGCGTAACATTTTCTTACTTGTTTGTTCTGGTAACTGGCAACTATCTGGTTGAACGTAGGATGTTGAAGTGGTGTTGTTCGCCGTTTTTTCTAATGCCGAATTTCGATAGAACAAATACGTCTTTTGCTATTTCTCTTATTATTATAACTTATTATTATAACTTTGCAAGTTTTGGTTATAAATTTGTGAAAAAAATATATGTCATGCGTCTGGGTACGTAGAAGCGTATTATGCAATAAAAAGTTTTTGGCGTATCGTGACATTACCGCTTTATTCGGTTGGGTTAAAATGTATACACCGATTTAGGAATACAAATATTTTAAGTTTTATTAATTATATCAATAATTTAGGATCGTTTCAAAAACTAAAAGAACCAACTTCAAACGTCGCACTAGTCAAAATAGCCAGTAGCCAATAATGCCAGTATCATGTCATCGAGGTATATAAATGCATCGTAATATAAATGTTGATATATTAAAAACCGCTTTCGTTAACATTTAAATGGGCCCTGGGAAGAGTAAAGTACGCTTTACAACAAAAAAATAGTTTTCCAATTCTGCTCAGGCATCTTCGAGTAATCGGTGAACATACATAAAAAAAGATTCCGACGAATTGAGAACCTCCTCCTTTTTTGTGAAGTCGGTTAATATTTCCACCCCGAGAGTTTATTCAACTCATCAGAAAAAAAATTGAAATCGGTTCAGTAGTTAAAGAGATTACTTCCAACAAACAAACTCACAAACTTCCAAACTGCCTCTTTAGAATAGAATACAATAATGTACAACAATGTGTAATTAGTGTAGATGTAGATATATAACAAATAAAAGAGTTAGCAGTACAAACAGCACTTATCACAGGCCCTGATTGTGCTAACACGTCTGTCCCCAGCCATCGTGACAATGAAGCCACTAAGTTTTCAATAGTAGCAATGGCGAGTTGACCGGTCTGGCTGTGATCCAAGCTTACTCGTTTTCATCACATTGCAAGCTGCAACAAGTTATGGACCACTTTTTGAAAACTTATTTCACGTTACATCTGCCCGTTTCATAAGGTCTAAAATGGTTTGATATAAAAATAGGACTATAGTATAACCAATAGGCAAATTTATAAAAAAATGTATGCACAAAGCTTTATTTTTTTAATTAGACAAGCATTTTACTGCGGTCTTTACTTATTGAAAGGAAAAGAAAATAAACTGGTTAAGTGCGAGTCGGACATGCAAGTTGCATACATGAAAAACCAAGTTTCTTGTATGGGGACCTGAGGACCTCTTTATTTTTCAATTTTATTCTGTTTATTATATATTTGTTGTTATACTCGTATCTATGCTATAGTTTTAAATATACATATTTTGTGCAAATTTCAAGTGTATGCCTATTACAGTTTAGAAGATACAGCCCACAGACGTACAGACGGACGGACGGATAGGTAAGGAACCCTAAAAATGATGGTTACGTGCCACGCTTCAAGATGAAGACGCAAGTCAATGGATACTCTATAGTCTACCTTAAATCTCTTCTACATGCGTAAAGGTCTTAAACCGCGGTGAGGTAGTGATCAAACGGTAGCCTATAAGATAAGTATTAAAAAAATTACCAATACCAACTATGCAGTACCTTCTGCATAGTTGGTATTAATACCATTACCTACCTAGGTATTGGTATTATTCTTTTTTTTTTGTTTTATTATGGTTTTCTCTAAATTTATAATTGTACTTGTATTGTATTGTACTTGTGTATAATTTTACAGTTTCTTCCTAAGAGACTGTTTCACATAACACAGGACTGTCTGAGTGTGTCAATCAGTATATGCGATAACATAGCTATGTTTTTTACTTATAACTTAAATATGTGCAAACCTATTTCTTGCTTTTGGAATAAAATGAATTTGAGTTTGAAAATGCATAAGATTTTCTACAAGTGTGCTCAATCAATTGTCCACGACTGAATGTATACGGTTCTAAAATAATAAAGTAAAGATAAAGAGATACTCCAAATGGTATTGTACGAGTACATAATTGTAATTAAAATAATTCATACTAAATAATGACGCTGTAATAGCAGTCCGTCCACAGACAGACCCAAATATGCGGTACGGCTTCATTAAAGCAGCATTTTTGTTGGTCTCGTGCCAATCTCATCGGCCCATGTACTGGCCCACGCGCAATATCGTAAGCCTGATGCCTGCCTCTTCATATTTCCGGTATTATGAAACTGCAAAAAATAAACGCTGGAATGAAAAGATCTGTGCAGTTTTTTTAAATATCGGAATTGAATCTGCCGGGAAAACAGTAGTGTATTTTGTATTGCGGTTCTTTACAATTAAACAAAGTAAGATATTGTCTTAGGCGAAAACAAATATTGTAAATGTAATTACACAGAATGTCCGTTTTCACGAAAATTCAGATGTGGATGTTTTTTTTTAAAGTTGGTGTGTTGATTTTGATAATCAATACTTTAGTGGCCAATAGTTCATTTTCTTTGACACTGCCTTGTATTTTTGAAACATTCTCATACAACATAATTGACATTGTTAAAATTGACCAGTTTAGTTACCACTTACTACCAAAAATATCTTGACGGCTTAGAAATAAACTAAGCAATTAGGCCCCATCCAATGCAACGGATCTAAGCTTTAATCAAACTTTTAACAAAGCCGACACAATATTAAAACTTTAGTGTGCCTAAATACAGTAATTTCGTACTGGCTTTATCATTTTGTACTAGTCTCATGAATAATTTGATTCATGTAATTATTAAAGTCTATTTTCATCAGTTCTCCCTTAAATGGCGGGTTGCGAGGGCGAAGTAATTTTGTCCGGACGAACTGAAACTTGAAAAAGGAAAATTACACAATTTGCTAATGGCTACGACAGGGATAATAATTTGTTACTGAGTTTTTATAAGCCGAGAATACAATATTGAATCGAATTATGGCCTCGAGGCATTTCGACCGCAGTAAATGACCGATCGCTATAGACAAACTGATATTTTAAAAGCAATTATTTATAAAATGAGTTTTACGCTGGCGGTTAGAGCAATCGACGCCACATTAGCGTTCAGACTAATTCAGTTTAAATTAAAAATTCTCGAATTTACAGCCTTTTAAGTCTTTCGTCTAAACTTTACGGTCTGCAATTTAAAATAAGTGACGTCGACGTTTCTCGCCGTCCGGATTTTATTGGCTGAAGATACAGTGAGCACATCGTGCTGCGCTCGGCGGAAACTCGAGTAGGCGTACACGGGGCCGCGGGACTTTATTAAAACTGCCTCTGGTCCATTACCAGGTGAGTTCAATTCCCGACGGGTCGGATTACGGGGCGGTGTAAAGGCGCTTGAGGTCACTCGGGCTGTATAAACGCACGATTTGGCGGTAAATTTACAACTTTTTCTCGGCGCCCGGTCTCTGACGGAGGCAGTAAACTGCGAAGCAATCTCGCCGCACCGCTACAGAGTTATTTTGCAGAATATTGCGGCGCGCGACTAATAAAATGACAAATAGCTGACGGCCCCATGCGGACATACGGACGAAGTGTATAGCAAGTGCTGGAATTAGAGGAGGGGACGATACAGAATGAAAAATTTCGGCAAGGGTCCTGTTATGTTGCTGCGTGTATGGAGATTTATGTTTCACGAAATTAGTTTTTGTCGACACAAATATATACTAACAGGTGCAAAATATATAAATAATTAAATTATACCAGTAAAGTCGCGTCTAATTTGAACAATCTTATCTTATTCCATATTAAGATATGGACATCCAGAAATACAAAAAGGAGATACAAAAGTAATAGTGGATATACTTTTTACCCGAACGAAACAATTTGCTTCTTCGTTCATCATACGAACCGCCAAGGAATGGAATACCCTGCCTGAGCCTGTGTTTCCGGTTAAGTACAATATGGGGGTCTTCAAATCGCGAGTGAGAGGTCTTCTGGGTAAGCACGCTCCATCATCGATTGCATCATCACTTAACATCAGGTGAGATGGTGATCAAGTGCTACCCAGTTCGGTGTAAAAAAAAACTAATGTAAATGTATGAAGTATGAAAAGGCTTAAAAGTAACCTAATGCATTTTTGTGCTAGTTAATTTAGATTTAAGACGCCATCCAGGAAAATTCTCGTTACATCGATATAGCGTCTTGTATAAAGGCCGGCAGATTATGTCCAAGTTTTCACCAGGAGAGCACTTACCTACGGCACAATATTGGAGAAGCCGGCAGCTCTTCAATGCTCGAAGCTCTAAAGCTTGGCACATTCTTGCTACCAGTAGAATTCTAATCCAATCTATTCTAGCCCCAATATTCGTTTACGGTATAATAACTCGATAGGTCAGTACCATTCGATAGCCAAGATTGTATCATTTTTACTTTTAGAAGGGAAATTCAGTTTGCAGGTTTTACGTTGGTATTAAAAAATCGAGGCAAAATCTGTAGGTTAGGAAGATTGGAGCTAGATACGAAAGAGGTGAAATAGGTGGAAATGCAGCAAAATAGGTGAATATTCAATGTGAAGTTTGTACCATCAGGGACTTCACATTTTTCGCATTAACATTAGGTGCTTGTTTATGCCATACTCGATCAAATGTTCATCGGCAATTTCAAGCACTAAAATAAATTGAGAAATTACGAGATGGTTTTATACATTGCGAAATTAATGTGTTAGACTTTCAGTAACCAAAGTCAGACGATAGCCAAAAGGCAAACATTTTGACAACTATTCAGTCATAAAGGTTATTCCTTTGATATATTAACAATGTCATTCAATGTGAAAAGGATTCCTCCGTTGACAATATAACAACATTATATTTTATATTTCGATACATTCTCGTATGTCGACGCTCGCGAAGAAAACTCGCCTAACCAATAAAAGGAAACAACGAGGCTATCAGAAACAGACGCAGCCGTCACTGTTGGCCTGACATTGACAAATAAGCCATTCTGAAAAAGATCCCATTTTCCCCGAAACCCCTACTACGTGGACTATTAATAACAATTAATAAAACGTGAGAATGAATATCGTGCGGAATGTTAATTAGAATGAATGGCAACATTGTGAAAAGTGTCTGGCTTTGAAAAGGTAGGTTTACTTAGAAACACACCTATTTTAATTAACTAACTCCCTACAATATTTCACAATTTAATTTTTAGTAGTACAATAGTACAATTAATATTAACTCATCATCATCATTTTCCTACCTTTATCCCACTCAAGTGGGGTCGGTGCAACATGTCATTCTCTTCCATTTGGGTCTATCCGCAGTCATTTCCGCATCCACTCCTTTCACATTCAATTAATATGAACTATTGTTAATAATTAATTGTTATGTAATTGTATTTATTGACCACCGCAAAAAAAAAACAAACGAAGAATAGTTTGTTCAAAGTAAAATAACAATAAAATGGTACCAAATTCCAAAAATACTAAATTATAAACAAATTCATTGATCCGCCGAGAGGGTTCAAGTTTCGCCGTCGATTTCTGACAATGTATACGCAAATATCCACACTCGTGGTAGGCGCAGTGAATACGGAACAGAGCCAAACGGAAGCCGTATTACGAATTTAATCTCGCAGAAATGTGGTATCCTGGAAATTGCAGCAACAAAGCCTCTGTTTACGACAAACGTCTAGAGGCGATATTACCTACGGGAAAAATTTAGAACAACTGGATAATAATATTTTCTACATGTAATCCGACGAGTTTTGAATGAACAATCCGCCGCTACGATTTTGTAGATAAATGTAACAAGATTCTGTTATTACGCGTAATTTGTGGAGGTTACTCTACATTGTGCAGAGTGAGCGGATTTTTGTAAATTAAGTTTCACGTTCATTTTGAAAATGAAAAAACGGTCTACTCTTAATCCGTCGGGCCTCAAAGCGAAGGCAGCGAGCTGTAAAAGGGTGGCCGGAGGCGTGTGGGGTCATTATTTAATCATTAATCAACTTTTTGGTCGAAAATTACATACAATCTTAGTTATAATTTCCGATAAAGTAGCAGAAGTTCAAACACATCCAACTTAACGCGTAGGAAAACAAACAGAGAGTATGTTAGCTGTAACATAGTAGCGCCGTAATGTTTAACAAGTAGATATAACTTGTTACAGAAATATGAGTATTGGAGTTGAACTACAGTGCAATAGCACATTGCAGCATGAGAAGTTTTCCAATCTAACTTCATGGTACATCAGGAATTGCTCGCTTCTTACGTGCGGTTCTAAATGTAATTTGTGATTATACCTACGCGCTACGGTGCCGTTTGGAAAACGTGCTTCTTGCATGCATCATCCATCCAGGAATCTTTCTGTAATGAAGCCATTCAGAAGCTTTTATCGTGAAACTTTTCTGCGAAGGAACATATACGAGTATATGTTCATAAGAGACGAACGGCCGTGATTTAGGAATCCTTTTTCATGAGCCAAATGCGTGTGTGATTTAGACACAAGGTGACCGACTATTGCTAAGGCGGAGATTAAAGGATGGCGTATTCAGTATGTCAAGCTGGCAAGCGAAATGTTCTGTATAAATAATCCAGTATAAAGCCTTCACAGAAAATGGGCGACACAAGCGGGTGGAAGGAGAGATTTATCCTCTTGAATCTAATCTTGCGGATGGCGAAAAGAGCAGTTTCTACAAAAAATTTGTCTCAATTCTCGCGAACTGTGTACCTACTTTGAGACAATTCCCCGCTGTCTGTTCAAAACTCATTTGGCGGAGATGAAGAGATCTGCGGGGTGCTTAAAAGATCGCGGGTAACTACTAAATTAAAATAAAGATAATATAAATAACAGAGGTCTGAGAGGTTACTTAAAAAATAGTGTCTTTACAACTCTAGCTGGTTGCGTATTCTTGTTGCTTCTGCACACAATACTTATTTATGCACGTACGTTATGTTAGCTTACGTACAAGTATTTTAACAACAAAAATAATTTAAAGTACATATGTACAAGCTTGAAATGAACGATTCTCCTTTTTTGTTATTTTCATTAATTTCCCGAGAAGCCACATAAACAAAGTAATTTGTGTTCCAAACTTTACCTCAGTGGAAAGAGAAAAGAAGTCACGTGACATGGCTTCTGCCTCCAAATGGTCCTAATGAAATAAGTTTCTGTATGAATATTCCAATTCCGTGTACCTTTTCGAAGCTGCCGTATAAAGTATATCCGCACTCGTTTGTTTAGAGTTGGTGTGGCTTCATCGCTCAGTTTATATTATATGTACATATCCATTCTATTCGTACGAAGTTAATTAAAACTTGAAAGCGAATTGAGGTCTGTTTATGGTGAATTAAACCTTTTTTGAATTAATCTAGCGGGTAATTAAGTAGCCTACTTTATTTAAATAGCCGGCGCGTAATTTCGAGTTAACTTTATGCGCAGGTACTTGGGTTAAGGCTGAAAAGGTATTGAATAAAATAGCGCTTGTTTTTTAATTGCGTGTGATAACTAGGTTATAAACCTTTACAACTTTATTATACCAGCGGCAGTTAAAAGTTGAATATTATTATAACAAGAATGACAATTTAAACACTAATAAAACTGACTTCATGCTTCATGCTGGTGTTTAACTCCATATCTCTGGAGATACTCATCAGAACTTTAAAAAATGTAAATGGAATCATTTCTAAATAAATATCTTAAGAACAAAAAAAATAATTTGGCTTATCCGTCTATATTTTGCCCGACCATTTATAAAAACTATATAGATGCAAATTGATAATCTCCTCCTCAATATATATATAAGTCATCGCGTACTATCGACGAGTCGATAGAAGAATAGTGTGTACTTCCAATGGTAGGACTTCAGTTGATAGTCCACCTAGGTTACCCAGTAACTATTATATAATCTGTGACCTAGGGCAGTACCACCTTCATAGCAAGTTACTAATTGGAAGGTTAAAATCAAACGCCGCTTCGATGACCATTTTGGTCATCGAAGCGGCGTTTGATTTTAAATTCAATTTTTTTTTGTTGGAATGGAGATATCCCAAGGATGTACCATTGTAATTTCATCGAGATCTGATAAGTATTTTCAGAGATATGGAGATAAAAACCGCAAACCTGGTACTGAAAATTAATAGCGTGGCATTTGAAGTCGGTTCTCATAGTTTTTTAAACGATCTTATAAGTTTTCATTGCGATGTGTAGTAAGTCTCCTACAATTAAGTTTTTGTTGAAATTTACTAATTAATTTACTCGATATCTTCATTGATTGTTAAATTCGTTAAATTAGAATAATTGTTATTCATGGTCTTTCCACCTTTCAGTGGCGAACTGGTTGGGTGTATATTTTGAGATAGAATGGACATAAATACCTCATGCTCTGAAAATGACTCGCGCGCGCGGCATTCGAAGTCAGTTCTTCAGTTTTTTAAACGAAAAATGAATGAAAAATTCAAATCCCTGTTTGACGGATAACATTGGAACATCATTGTACAGTAAACAATTAACAACACAGCGATAGATCGATGGGGTAAGTATTCAATTATCTGCCTTCACAGTTGAATGAGTCACTGGATAAAATTGATGAGCAGGAATCGGTACAAGAATGTTGATTTCAACAATCAATACAAATTAATTTAAGCTTTTGTTCACTGACTCACACTCAAATTATAATTGGGTTAAGTTATACAAATGTATAATAAAAGTGAGTTCACAACGATCACTTATTATCAATCAATATTAATTAGTAATCGTCGTCATACGTATATAAATAAATTGAAACAAAAGTGAATTTTGTTACATTTTTTTATATATACTTACCTAAGTCGAGACAAAAAATTAAAGCAAGATCAATATTATTGTAAAAACGTATTGTTTAACAATATTGTTTCAAAACTTGAAAGAGGACTGTCTTAATCCATCTTTGTTTTCAGACTTGTACCTTAAGTATGCTTAAGAAAAAAAAATCTGAAGATTGCCGAAACATGTACCTACCCATATGATCACATATGATAGATAGATAGCAGTTATACCCTATATACTTTACGAACAAAAAATAACCATCACAATTGGATTAGGTACTCTGAAAAAATTTATGTTCATAAAACAACATATTATATACGCTATATACGCGTATACTTGATTATCTTCTCTATATGTATATATAGATACAAATAGAAAAACAGTTTCTATATTACAAAGCTCATATTGTTTTTGGGTACAACCAGATAACTTTCCACAGGAACAAGCACACCGTAGCTTATTTTCTGCGTAGTTTATCTTGTAAAGTTTCTCGCTCTGATCAATAAGCAAGTAGGAACGTCAGCAGATCAGTGCCGAGACTCAGATTTATTTAGTCACGTAATCCGCAGTCCGAACTCGCTTCGGTCTTCCCGTAGTTTCTAATCTGCTATCAAACTAACTTTTTTATTACTTGGTAACTAGTAAACAAAGCACTGGGAGAATTTGTTCGTTGTACACCGTCTGAATGTGTAAGAGGATTCATCGGGATTGCCTTGTGTTGAGTGGGAAAACATATTTTTGAAAAGGACAGGTGGAAAGTTACTTTTTTTAGTTTATTTATTCGCAAAATCGATGTGTATGGCACTTTTAGTCTAAGTTATTATCTAATAAGGTTTGTAGAATACGAGTATCATTTTACTATTTTTACATTGTACTATGTTTAAAAATAATGTTTAAATATTTTTTCATTCATATTTTTTTCGGTCTTGCTCTGCGCATCTTTGAAACATAGTCTACGTCACTATTCTGTCTTTATCCGTGGTCACTATGAAGTAAGTTGAAAGTACAGAACTAAAGCACAGACAGCACTATTAAACGTAATGAATCCTAGGTCTATGGTTAAAAGCATAGTTAGCGTATAGTTACTAGTCCATAGTAACTATTACGTTATCCTGTGGTATAAAGCCTTTCTGAATGACGGAATAAATAATTTGTATCAACTGTGACATTCATGAAATTGATCACACGCTAAACAAATCTCGCCGCGTTGACGAAGCGTTGACGTGAGCTATAACACGGGACAAATATTTCGCTTTTATCGCTTCTTCATCTACGCCTCAACAAAAAGATAGACATTGAATGAAAATGAAAAGGTCTCAGATAAAACTTTTAGGTAACAAATCTAGCATGAAATGTACATAGGCCAGGGACGTGATTTCTCCGAAACTGTAACAGTATTATTTATGGTATCCAATAAGTAAATGCTATACATAAACAGTAGACGGGAAATAAATAGCAAAGATTTTTTTGAACGTCGATGAAACGGTCGCGATTGAAAATAATAACGCTTTTCATTTTAATCACCATTCTCCCAAGGGGTGCGATGAAAAATTGTGAAATCGAATCACGATTGCGGACGTGAGAAAGTAATCAAAATTTATTATATTTTTCTTCGATTCCAACGACATTACATGGAAAGCTATTTCGGTAAAATATTCGTTTGTTGAACATTTAAATTGATTGGAGGTAGATAGATTTTATATAAAGATGAAATCAGATGAATTTGATAGCTCAGTGGTTACGTCGGTATTGATTATATTTTTATAGGATCTGACTCGCTTTACTTAATAAGATGTTTCTATTTATATTATTGACCGAGCAAAGAAAAAAATGAGCGAAGGTCTCCGTTTCAGCTTGGGAAAAAAAAATTTCGTATGTCTGTCCCGCGGATGTCCAGTTGTTCTCCTATACAGGTCGCATTCTCAACTGATTCTCGAGAATTTTTTCTCGGGTATATGTCGGTCGGTATATGTAGGTTCGATAATTGTATATGTTTTTTTTAATTCTTTTTATGGAAATTTTTCATAATCGATATAGTAGTGGTTGAATACTAGAATACCTAGTAGGTAATAGGTGCTATATATTAAAAGTTTGAGGTTGGAATTTTTTATAACCCTGTTTTCTTTAAGATTTTGGCACATAATTGAGCTATATACAATTGTTAGAATCTATGGCTGATAGTTTGAAATACCTTTATATTCGACGAATATAAATGGGGAAGAATAGAACGATCCTAGAGTGACACAGCTAGAGTTCGATCACATTGGTACGCGCATATTTCTTGTTGTGGTGAACACCGATCTCATACAATGCATTGAAGAGAACAGAACCTGAATAGTAAGACTAATAAAACACCAAGCATTATACGTTATAACGAATATAACATATCCGTTATTTATGTTTTTTTTTTTAAATATTGAGACAGACAACTCATTATTTCAACAGAATCCGATTGGGTGGTTCGTCCCTGGAAACTAGTTTATGTCTAATAAATGATAGTGTGGACTAAGTTGCAATTGTAGTTGTCTGGAAGTAGTAGTAGACGGCTTTAGGGTGAACTTTTTCTAGTCGCTATAAATTAACCACCCAGACAACTGACTGAAACATACATTGCCGGTATCAACTCTGCCCCCCAGTTCTGCGGTCCCTGGGTTTTGCTTGATCCCATGAATAAAATTACGAGAGTCGTCGAAATATTCAACATTATCAGAAGCAGGTCGGTATCGGTCTGCCGGGTGTACTTACTTTCATTTTAACTTCCAACAACGATGTGAAAATATTTCTCTGAACGTTTATTGCTAGCGAGAGAGCGCCACAACTGGAACTTGTTACAGGGCTAGATGTTTGTTCCGAGTAATATGGTTTTAGAATTGCAAAACTTAGTCTTATCTACGCTTTGATTTATTTTTTAAAGAGCGCAACAAAATGTCTTGTTTTATAGTTTGTTTTTAAGTCCATGAGTCTAACGATTAAGACTAGTGAGGTTTAGACTGAAATATCATGTCAGATATTGTAGCAATAAAAAAAAAAATGCTGTTTTTTTCTTGACAGGTACCTGTCTTTTGACCTGTTGATTCCAAATAAAAGACTAAGAGCGTTTGTCCACAGCAACGGCACCGAGACGTCACCGGCACCGAAATTTTTCCGGGCCGGTTTGAAAATGATGTGCCGGCGATCGTTTGTCCACCGCCACCGATTCCGGTGGTTCTGTTTCTTCTAGCTGTCATGCGTGGCAGACGCGTTTCCATAGAAATAAAACAAACATCCTCAGATAAAAAAACAACAACCTATCGAACGGCGCCGGGCGCTGGCAGTGTGTGGACAAGATCAAACGTGTTTTGTATTGCGAGCTAATGCCGGCATATAGTCAAAATCTCTGGCCGGTTTCTAGCGGTCGCGCCGATCTACTTGAAATATCCGCCGGCATATTGTTGCCGGTGACGTCCCGGTACCGTTGCTGTGGACAAACGTTGTAACGATCTTAATTACTCATCTCATTTTCTCTTGCTTTGGCTGCTTTGGCTTTGGCTCGTAGATACGAGTGCTTACATTCTCCGGGCGCGACGCGATGTCGTGTTGTAGCTAATGCTACAGAGGTGTAGATTACTACGACAGCGACGGATAATAGCAATCATTTTCGTAGAGCGACCCAATATCCTCAGGAATCCCATCACGTGGGGGCAACCGAAGGGCGCAGTCAGACTGAGAGCTATAAGCTAGTGTTAGCTAGCTATGAACTTATAGCACATCGCATTATAGTTTTTTTTTAATATACATTATAGGCTAGCGTTTAACCACTATCTCACCTGTTGGTAAGTGATGATGCGGTAGAAAATGGTAAGCACGCTAGGTCTAGAATGGGAACTAGCTCTCAAGGATAGCTGCCGGAACAAATTAGATGTTTGGTGACAGATTTTCTTGAGGGTGGTAGTTGGCCAGGCGGACACTAGATAGTGTCCTACCACCATGCATAGTTCTAGTAGAGTACGCATAATGTAAATCTGCGAGCGACTAGCGAACATCTTATTACTAAACTACACTAGTTTTACCGATACACGCAAATTCAAAACATATATGCGATATTACATATAGGAAATATAAAATAAAAGCACTCATATCTACTGGTTAAAAGTTTATAGCTCTCAGTCTGACTATGCCATAAGTAGGGAATAAGGAATTATGAAATGACATGACAGTATCACGCACGGAAAGCAAAAGTAACACAAGTGCATCATACCCGTACGTAACGGGTTTAAAAACCGTATCATCCGCGTGGTAATAAAAATTCAAAATACATTTCAAAACAAGGAAACTCGAAACTCGATACAAGGAACATATTTATGACTCTTTAAGATCATTCATTAGCCGTCAGTCATTATACACAGTTGTAACCCGTATGCTCACCCAGTATATTATATTACTCTTTGTGCTCACCGTTTCGGCGCCTGCACGCACCAATTTGACATTGTGCCCTGTGCAAAGCGTCAGCTATGATCATTAGCACGCGACGGTGACAGATTGGCATTATCTTATTCTTTTTACGACCTCCGGTAGGAGTATAGTTATTCTATGTTTACGACCCCCGACGCAAAAAGAAGGGGTGTCAGTTTGACGTGTGTCTGTTTATCTGTGTATGTGTGTGTCTGTCTGTGACATCTTAGCGCCAAAACGGATGAACCGATTTTGATTTAGTTTTTTTTTGTTTGATAAGTGATTTCATTGAGAGAGCTTTGTTTCATAAATATTATCAGCTTTTTTTTGGTGGATGAGACTAATATAGCACCCTAGATAGCAACTTTCGTTTAGAAAACCCTTTGATCGCGGACTTCAAAAAAATCTAAATGGCGCTTCTGCGCATTAATTTTGCACATTCTGCCAATGAACAAATTATATAATGATGTCGGTGCTGATTTTTAAATTTAAGTTAAGTGCATATTATTAATACAAAGATTATATTTGTGCTTGACACGAGGACGCGTGCATACGCATAACCATGACCTTTCGACTTCAAACCCAAATGTATTGACACCGACAGCCATTACTCGAAGAAAACTCGACCGATTCTTTCAAACTATCCAAACGTTGATGCATCAGATTGAACAAATTTCGCAATAGGAGGTAGTATTCGTAGTCAATTCGTGTGAAATTGTGAATATTTCTTTGCATCATATCTCTGGCATCTGTGTTACTATTTAAAAAAATGTTTTCGGTATATGACTAATAATAATTTTAGGATCCCATATAAATTCTCTAAGAGCGAAAGATCACAATCAGCAGTCAAAAATACCTCGCGTGGCATATGAAGTCAGTTGTTTAATAATATAATAATTTATTTTATTAAAGCTTTATTAATCACTGTATAATTTACTAAATCTGGAATCTTATTACCTAAGATATCAGCTAGATCTTGTCGCCAAAGATGAAAAATTCATGTTGTTCTAGAAATGTAATTGGATTTTACCCAACGCATTCAGTGCTCTTTTGTGAAGGTTTTATCTGTGTTGCGATGAGTTTATAATATTTGAATAGCCCCTAGAAGTAGCTCGAGCTTTATTAACGAAAAAGTAAAACGCAGCTGCGCTTTCTGTTCACACAAAAGGAATACCAGTTTTAAATGAAAAACTGCTTTTGTGGGTGAGTATTCTAGTTTTTTCGTATACTTACTATTATTTCTCGTACCTTTGTTCTAAGTAGGAATAATATTGTAATTTAGAAATCTCCGAATAATGGACAGAGATACAATAGTCTTTGAATTGTGAGCTTTCAATTAAGTGTCTAAATTTATATATAACATTGTATAGAACGCCTTTAAAGATGTCGTGTATATACTAATTACAAAGTAATTCTTGTTCCTGCGATAAATGTAGGTGGTCTACGCAGTTTCTTAGTGGTGCTACGAGCGTAGATCATATGACATTTCTCTATAAATTTGTATTTGTGTTGTTCAATATTTGAACACAGTTTGCTGTCCAAACAAACGGTCGACGAAATCCATTTAACAAAATTAACGACGCTTTTGATCACACTTTAATCTACTTATAGCTTTAATCAAGTTTTAGCTGCACAATAGCAAATCAAACGTAGACGATAAATTAGAGTTCGTTTTAGAGCTTTTGTATTGAAAATAGTTGGCTCTGAAAATTTAATGTGGAACGTATTTTTATGTTAAAAAAACGAATAATTTTCTTTCAGCTGTAGCACTGTAGTGTGGGATCGCTATTTGGGAATTTGACTGTGTGGATAGCATCTAAACTAAAGCTTTTGAAAATGTTTTTATATAAATATTGAAATCGACAAACTTTAACTTATTTATACTGCCACGCGATGCTAAAAATGTTGACACTAATTATCAATTATTCTATCAAGTTAGTAGACGTAGTCTTATTTTGGTAGATTATATGAATTTGTAAAAATACTGACATTTCATACATATTATGTTTCATGAAGTGTTACGCACTTTATATTCTTGTACATTTTAACACGCCCTTTATAATTATGTTTATGCATATATACTGACAAAGTAGGACCTAGCAACACTTATTGCACCAAAAGTTAAATAAATACATTCATTTATTTATTGTGATCATTGTCATTACCGCCGTAATAACCATCAGCAGGTTTTACTGGTTCACTGTTAGACATAACTCACGCTATTTCACGCTTCTATGCAAGATTTTATCTTATAATTAAGCTGCATTTATTTAGGCTCGGCGCAAACGATGCCACCGACCACAACCTCCGGTAGGTGTCGCGCGTCACCGCCGCTTTTGCAGCAGCGACGGAACTGCGTGACAGCCACTGGTATTCGGAAGCCTCCACACTTTATAACCCGCTCTCTGCCTAGCGCTTAACTGAGCGAGGGTGAGAGGGGTTGGAGCGGCGCGTCTGTAGCAGCATCGGTATCTTGTGTGGACCATAGTGGCCTCAAGTAGCCTGTGAACTGTTTGTGATACACGACACTTGAGGCCACTGTGGGCCACACAAGACCGCCGATACTCTCTCTCTCTCTACTGACGCACCTCCCTCTCACCCTCCCTCAGTTAACTGCTATGCATCCTACGAATCGCACGTGTCCATAAAATGTGGGGGCTACCAAACATCGGCCGCGCGCTTCCCTCGCAGTTGCAAAAGTTGCGGTGGCACGTGACAGCCACTGGTGGTTGTGGTCGTTGGTTCGTTTGAGCCGGGCCTTATTCGGCAATTTAGCGAATTATCTACGAATACATAAAGTTATACAAAACAACCAGGCAAAACCAATGTAAATACACTATCTATATAGGCTCTGAAACAAAAGCCCATTAAAAAGACCCTGACGTGTTAATTTACTTCATAAAAGTTTTTGGTCTCATAATTTCAAATAAATTGCCTTTGAAAACTTTTTATAGCCTCGAAAAGCTTTTAACACCCGAATGGTGTATCGGAGTCGTGAAATATTGTCATTTTCAAGTACCTAACAGTGCTTTATGTTTCCTCTTAAAAATATTATGAAACTTTATGCAATATTATATAGACCCAAAAACGGCATATTATATGTATAACATTTAGATAACTTTGTGGTATACATATGCATATTGGGCAAAATATCTTCAAAAGCTTACAAAGGTTGCTGAAGTCTTGATCCAATTAATACCTCAGAGCTTTGTCACAATAACCGTGATTTATCCTGAATTTTTTTTATATCTTATAGTATAGTATATACATATATATATACTTACGTATATATACTTTAGTATTAGATTTATTTATGGCCTTCTCAAATTCGACCACATCTCACAATTTCGTAGTAAGCTGAAATGGTTACCGATTCGTTTGCGCCGGAATGCACACATCCTCTCTCTCCTTTATTCTATGCTTTTTATCCCTTCCACTCCACTTTATTTAAAAGAACGTTTTGAATTCCTACATCAGTCCCACACTCTATCCTTACGATCTTCTGACACACTTATCCTAAAAATTCCCTCCCATTCCTCAGAGTACTACGGCAAGTCATTTAGTGTTCAAGCTGCACGGTTATGGAACGCACTTCCACTAGATATACGACAGGCTAAATCTCTTTCAATCATTAAAAATATGGTGAAAAATCATTATCTATCACACTTGTAGTTCATTTAATTATTTATTTTATTATTTTATTTTTTTTCCATATCAATGGTGTAATTTTATTGTCTATGTATGTATGGTATATGTATGTATACATCTATATGTATGTATATTATATATGTATATGTATTTATGTAATGTAGTATGTATTAATATATTTTCTTATATTATATTGATGTTTGTTTGTGTGTACCTATATTGTAATACACCATATCAATATTATTACCAAAATATTGGTTTTTGATTGTTGTTATTTATTTATTATTATTTTTTTATAACTATAGTTGTATGCTATGCATTGTACCACCGTGTTTTTCTGCTTTAAATTCTGTCCATCCTAAGGTTGTCTGGAAAAGATCGCTTCAAGCGATAAGACCGCCCATTGTACTATCCTAGTTAAGTTTTCTTTGATATTTTGTTTCTCTATACTGGTGTACAATAAAGAGTTTCTCTTCTATTCTATAGCTAGGGTTTGACCACCATCTCGCCTGGTGGTAAGTGATAATGTGGTCCATGGATGGAGAACACGCTAGGCCTAAAATGCTCTGACTGTCAAGGGCTGTGCTGCCGGAGCACCGTAACGTTGTGGCAGCAGGTTTTTACCTTGGTAGTACTAAGCTAAAAAGTATAGCAAGTCAGACGGAAAATATATAATGTTCCTACCATCAGTGGGCAAACATCCAAAAATGCGCATAAAATACATTGGTATAGCCGTGTACCAATGTATTTGGATTTCATTATACAATTGTTAACGTGATTGGAAAACAAAAAACATAGTGGAATCGGAAGGCTACAATCACGTCGTTATTTCCACTAAGTACTTCAGCATTTTATTGTTGGGTACTCAGTTATTATATCGGCTCACTGGGCACCGAGAACAGAGCACCGCGCGCACTAGTTAAAGTACTAGATTTGCGACAAAAAATAAAAAGTAGTGCTGTTACATTCAAAGCGACGGTGATTGCTGGAATTTTCTCTCAAAGAAAAAATACTGTAGCACTAGATGAAATTGTATTAAAATCCAGGTAAAAGAGAAATTTGAAATATTTCTACGACGTTGTAATTAAGGCTTTTTATTAAAAGTCTCACTTGGTGGATTTTTTCGCATCTTGTATTTTTCGAGATTTTACAAGCAAGGATTAAACAAATCAAATTTTAACGGACACTGGCAGTTGCCAGTGTCCGTTAAAATTTGATTTGTTTGTTTTGAGTAGACGAAACTCAGTTGAGTTTCGTCTGCTGAAACCGCGTCTGAACGATAGCGATTATAAAGTTTCCCATGCAAATCCATACACCTAACTTTAATATAGCCACTGCAGGAAATGCGTAACGAGCAACGGAGGAAACTTGAACAATTTGAGCTGAAATAACAGCAGATTTTAAGTCTTCTAATAGATTTAAGCATCTTCCGAGTTGGCCGAAGTACTGAAACAGATTCACAGCGAGTTCGCTTTAATTCCGGCCGCGTGCGAAGTTACCTACGCCCTAATTTATTGGCAAAGCGGAACAGAGAAGAGTTCGATAGCTACAATAAATTTCAAATTTCATTATTTGAAGAGGAAGTCGCGAGTTGCCAATTGCGATTTGGTTTTCCGATCACGTCTCTATACTATTGGTGAGGATATTCCAGCCACCTGTGCCCGTACTCTATGAGGCTTTAAACGCGCCTCAGAGTCTGCTCTTTCGATAAACCGACTGTGAAATATTCGCGGTGCACGCTCGGAGCCACATTTCCTTATGAATGATACATGCCGCACGGCATCGGCTTCCATCAGCCGGCGCACTATCGGGCCACTTGTCTCGACACCCGTTCGATGCATAATTTCCAAACTCAAGCTCAACTTATGGCTAGTTTTCATATTAGCAACTCGACTTGAATTCGCCAAGTTATTCGCCGCTCAATAACTAATTTGCCCCGGGGCATAGCTGGTGTGGCGCATTGTGCAAATTGACAACTATTCCAGGAAGTTTAAGCTTTCAAAGGCGCTTGTGGTTCATTGTACTGATCTCAGTAACTATCAACCACGTTAATATTACGACGGCGTAAGGAGCTTCTCAAACGAAAACAATGCGAAGAGTTTGGACGGGTCTATTGGTCTAGGGGACGCTAAAATCGCGGCCGTAAATACTATCTCCGACTATAGTTAATTTCTGAGTGGTGTCATAAATGTATGCTAGCTTATGGTGATGTGTAAGTGTATAAGATGTGTAAGTGTATTATTTCTACATTATGAATCGAAATCAAAATTTTAATTAAGTAATCATATCGAATATACATGAGATAATTTAAACATTTTTTACAGCGTTTTGTAACTTTGCAGCACCGGTTTTATCGCTAGCAGCATTCCCACCTTTCTTTGGAAATGAAGTGCGAATCGCATCCGAGTACAATAGCGGCTAATTCTGGGTGTAGTTACGTAAAAAGTTGGCGACGTCGGGCGCGTGGTCGTGACCGTATCTCAAATTAAATCTCGCCTACAAATCTTCGCGGGGGATGAACCGCGACCCACTACCATTGATTTTACTAGCAAATTATTTTATATAACGTTTTTGTATAGAGTAAAATGTTATAAAGTCTAGAGTATTCACTTATCTATGGCATCTAAGCAACAGCCTTTTAGGAAGTCACGGTGAATCTAGTTTAAGTACCTAGTTTTACATTATTCTAGTTCGTAACCGTAAACACTGAACTAAAGCAAACAAAACATTGTTCAATCTCTTTTCACAGTTCTGTGCTTCAAATAAAAGTATATTTTAATATTGTTAATCAGAAATAAAAACTATAATACATTGACTGCCTCGCTTACAAATGCTAGCACTGTCAACTTCTAGCTGTCAAAGTAAAAGTCTAGCTGAGTTTTTAAGTTTTCATGGTCACTTACTCGGAGAATAGACTCTACTCTTGTCACTGACACTTCCACAAGACATTTTAACCAGATATTTACCATGTTTTTAACCGACTTAAAAAAAAGGAGGAGGTTTCTCAATTCGACCGTATATTTTTTTTTTTTTTTATGTTTGTTCGCGGATAACTTCGTCGTTTATGAACCGATTTTGATTATTCTTTTTTTGTTCGAAAGAAGATATCCCAAGTGTGGTACCATGGTAATTTTATCGAGGTTTGATGAGTATCTCCAGAGATATTGAGATAAACATCTCAAAATTGGTACTGAAAATGAATAGCGCGGCATTGAAGTCGGTTCTTTTTTAGTTTTTAAACGATATTATTTACTATTTATGACAAGAATATCGGAACCTCATAAATAATGATGTATGCGGTCAATATCCCGTTTAAAAAAATTGTGAAAATATAATAATTACCAAACGTGAGAACGAGACAAACATAATTTAAGCTAACGAGTAATAGTTTACTCGTTAGTCACTCCTATGCAACGTTTATAAATAAGGACTTAAATGCCGAGACAGGGACAGTAGCCAAAGCGAGCCTCATTTCCTTTACATTTAAATAGTGTTCAGTTTGGTCTCACTTCACGGGTGTCTTGTTTCATTTGTTTCCACATCACCAAGTTATAAAACTACAAAAGAACGTGACTATTTTGTAAAACGCAAGCCCTGACGCAATCCCCTAGCTGTGGCGTAAACTTTGTTATGCCCAAGCCTGTAGTAGGGGGTCGCCGTCATCTCCTGGCTACGAGCAGCGACTCGCAATTTGTTCCCGTACAGCCTTAAAAATCCGCATTTTATTGTCCCGCCGCCATTTCTACTTGAACTACGCCCTGCCAGGGCTCAGCTCATCCATGCAACTTTTCCGTTGTTTTAACTCGGATAGTAGCTCTATAAATGATACGACCCGTTATTTTTTCTTCTTACTTTATCCTATGTAGATTTGTTAAAGAAATATTCGGTAGATTATCAAGACTAATGTTAAGATATTTTCTTATAAAATGTCATTCCGTGCCAGATCATTATTATCAGTATATTTTGAAAAATCTTGTTACCGTAAAGGATACCATAACAGTTATCTTGTTCATAATATTACAAATAATGTCAATCTTTTCTTACAGTGCTTCTTCTTTCTAAGAGTATTATGCAATATATAACCTTTTTTTTATGATATATGATAACAGGAACAAGTACGACGATTGCTTGATAGTAAGCGATGACGTCTACTTATAATAAATACAGCGCACTACATATACTGCACTGCGCCTGCCACCTCGAGTCATATAGATGGTAAGTCTCACATGCCATGTAATTTCACTGAACACTTTGCCATTCAAACAAAAAAAAACATTCTTATTCCATGGCTGTATTAATTGGCAAGGTGGTGGTACCGCCCCAGGCGGATTAGCAGATGTCCAACCACTACAGATGAAATGAAAATATATAAAATAGTTTTGTAGGACTGTTATCTGCACGAGGAAATATAAAATGGACCTATAAAGCTCTGAAGACCGGACTTTACGAGACGCAATTACTTTAGTACTTTCAAGTCACACTAACGTAGCTATGTTTTGTGTATACAGAAATATATTCTCTAGTGTTTGTAAAAATTAGAATTTGCTATTTATCTTACCTATTTATATTTTCTATTAATATTAATATTACTAACTCATATAACTGTTAGGTTTTGCACACTAAAGCCTAAATAAATTTCTTTGTATCACCATAGTAAGTCAAGATTAGTCTCTACTGCAGGGTATAAGGTCTTCTCAATCGATATCCAAAATGGAGGAGGTTCTTAATTCGTCTGTTTTTTACTCGATTACTTCGCCAATTGTGAACCGATTCGAATGTTTTTTTTTCATTAGTACTCTACCTATGAAAAAAATAATAATTCAATACCATCATATCTCCAAGATAAGGTCTCCTGTTTAATTTTAACAAGATCTGATAAGCATCTCCAGAGATATACCGATAAACGTTTCAAACTTGCTACTGAAACTGATTCGTGCGGCATAGAAGTCGTAATATTTTAGTTTTTAAATTATCTTTATTAATTTATATTGTATATGCAAGCGTTTGACCACTATCTCACCTGACGGTATGTGATCTTTTTATATGAAGTAGTCTTTACAATCTACGTTTTTAGGGTTCCGAACCCAAAGGGTACCAACGGAACCCTATTACTGAGACTCCGCTGTCCGTCTGTCTGTCTGTCTGTCTGTCAGTCTGTCTGTCTGTCTGTCTGTCTGTCTGTCCGTCTGTCACCAGGCTGTATCTCATGAACCGTGATAGTTAGACGGTTGAAATTTTCACAGATGATGTATTTCTGTTGCCGCTATAACAACAAATACTAAGAACAGAAGTTAAAAATTAAAGAAATTAAAAAAAAAGTTTTTTACAATAGCGCTGCGCCATCTAGATGATCATTAAAGATGGCGCTATCGTCTTTACCTTAATCTAAATCTCGGCGGCTCCAACGGTTAAATAAAATTTAGTATACTGGGGATTTCGGGGGCGATAAATTGATCTAGCTAGGAATCATTTTCAGAAAATGTTGTTTTATTCGTGTTTTCATCAATCAACTTTATTGATAATCAACTTAAAATATTACTCTTCCCGACATCTATTGGCGAGTAGAAGTAGCTTTAGTGTTACTGTGTGAGTAAAGCAGTTCAGTGGGTAAAGCAGGCTCTCAATTTAAAAAAATAGTATTATTATTCGTCAATAGATGTAAGGAAGAGTCATATTTGTCTGTTTAAGTGGCAAAAAATACCGAGCAAAGCTCAGTCAACCAGATATTTAATAATATTAATTTCTACTATTACTATTACTACTATATAATACTATTCTACCTTTGTTTTAACGTTTACTTAGTTGGTGTTCGGTTCGGAACCCTCCGTGTGCGGACAAAAGTCTGACTCGCACTTGGCCAGTTTTATTGAATATTATCTTTTGCCGCGTGTGTAAAGTTACAGAAAGGTTGTAAACAAGCGTAACGACTCCTTACGACAAAGAGACACAACTTTTGCAGAAAAAATGAGTATGATGTACTAGATATGATGGTATTTTTATAATTTTATCTTGTATTGTGCACCGCTAACTAACACTATTTCTGTTTATTCTATAGTAAGGTAGTGATGATGTTTTTCAATTTAATTTGATTTTATGGCTATGTTGTTAAGGTGCGACCACACTAGGCGGCGATCAGATAGCGCAGTAGTATTTGTACTTTTAGTAATATTTGGCCATAGATCACATTTGGTTCACACTAAATGCAATCTACGGCCACAGAATACTTAATAGTACTACGAGCTACGGCGATCAAAAACTATTGAAAATTAGATCGCAAACGCGCACGCGGGCGCAGGACGCCGCGGTGTGGTCGTACTTTTAGTGTTGTGTTGTGTGTATAATAGTCTGATTATTTAGTAATCAAAGAGAGATGTTACTAGTTTTTATTTTAAAAATTAAGTCTGCATAATAGTTTTAGTCGTAGCTTTTATCGTATTTATAATTTTAATTCAATTTAAATTATGTAGATGTTTGCTAAGTTGTTTAATGAAATGATGTATATATTTTTTTTAATAACATTTTTAATTATTGATTAAATTTCTAACTTCGATAAAAATTATAAGTGCGTTTAAGCTCGTTTGAAATTAAAAGCGCGTATCATATAAAGCGCGAGTAGGTTTATTAAACAAGTTTTAATCAACATAAATATTATAAATGCGAAAGTTTGCATATTTGTTTGTTTGGGACTTCTTCACGGTCAAACGGCGGACCGATTTTTCTGAAACATTGCTCAGGGATAGCCAACATTATGGATTAGGCTATAGAATACTTTTAACGCGAGCCAAGCCACAGGGCACAGCTAGTGTATCATGTATAATTAATATTTAATTACTTGTAACACAAACAAAAAGGGTGTTATGTCCGATTCTCCATCATTACTACCGATATTAATACCTGTCACTTTCGGTTACACCGGCCTGTGGCTCTGACAAATGTTATTTGTAAGGTCACAACATTGACAAATATCATGTGAAAAGGATTACATTTCATCGTGCATATTTATTACAGAATGAATAGGTACTCATGGAGTAACATAAATTATTAATGGATATGAAATAGAACAAGAACAATAATGATCGAACGAACGATTATACGATTACAATTTTAGTAATATGAGTACATATATTGGGATGACATATTTATTCGTAGATTGGGATACAAGGAGTGAAAAGTTATGTTTAAGTAAGGCCTCGTCATCTGCTCATAGCAATACTGTATTTAAAAAAATATCTGACAGAGAAGCACTTAACCGCTATCTCACCTAATGTACCTCACCTGATTTTTGTAGTGATAGGACTTCTGCTATAGTGGCCTACCACTATAGCAGAAGATACCACTACAGCAGAAGTCCTAACTTCTGCTGTAGTGGTAGAACTTCTGCTAGTACGCCTGGGGTGGTACCACTTCTTTGCCAATTAATTTTCAGCCGTGAAATCGGAATATATTTTGGTTGAAATGGCAAGGTGTCCAGTAAAATTACAGGGCATGTGAGATTCAACATCTTTATGACTTGAGTCATTTACCTTGAGGTAACAGGCACAGTGCAGTGGCATGCTGTATTAAAAATCTTAAGTGAAGATGCGGTCTAAAATGGCACCAGGCTTGTCTGGAATTGTAAGAATTATGTCTGAATTGCCTTACAGTGACGGCATTTAAACCTCTACCGAAGTTCCTATTACTGGAAGCTCTGTATCTTAACTTACGATAGCATGCTTTAAAATACCTACTACTCGATTATCATCAAACTGCTGTACATTGCACCGGTACTGGCTGATAGCCTAGCCTTATAGCACGCCACTGAGCTCAACCTTCAGCTGTTCATTCCAACCGTAATACCATCCTTCTTGAATATATTGTCTTTCCTCCTCGCCTTACGGTTCGTTTGCCGAGGCACGGTCTCCTCTCAAAAACACGAACGGTTATGGTTATTATATATGACCTACCCACTTAAGCTTGCTAATCCTCTGATCTATTTTGTAACTCGATACCGACTATAAAGAAGCATATCCTTTTCGTACAAATACTCGTTCCCAAAGAAATTGCGGAAATTGGAATGTGGTGCCCGATATAAACGCTCGTCAACGAACATCCGGCGTAAATGGACCGCCAACGTAATCTATTTAAAAATACATATAAAGCTTTTATTTCAAGGAAAGTGTGTTGTGGAGTTTGTAAAATGCTATGGCACTTTATCTAGACAATTTTTATAAAGACAATACAATATTTTCTTTAGAAAATGTAGTGTTTTTTTTAAAGTAAGTATTAAAAGTAAGATTTCACTTGATTGATTAGAATGACAACAACGTAGCAGGTATTTGATTATGTATGTAGGTACAGCAAAATAAATAAAAAGTAATTGTTTTTTATTTGCTATGCAATGTATAATAGAAATAATAACCTAGTCTAAAATTAATCTAATTATATCAATTACAACGAATATCACACGGAAGTCGGTCGATCGATTAGTGATATTTTTCCATGGCCGTTCTACGATACAAGTAGTCATCATTTTGCTCCACTCAGGGGTCAAGTACAACATCCATAATCCACACCGGGGTCCTGCGATCTGGGGGCGCGATCTCAGTACTTTTCAATTGTTTTCTGATCGCGTTTGGTGTGAACCAGTCGCTACAAATACTACTGCGCTATCTGATCGCCGCCTAGATCGCGCACGTAGGACGTTGCGGTGTGTCCGTACCTTTAATGGAATTTATTTTAATGTTAGCTTAGGGAGCGGAGCGCACATTTCAGAAGAGCAAAATACCTACGTTTTTTAAAACCTAAGTTAAAAGCTACTTGCGTGCGGAATACTTTAATATTTGTTAAGGTGAGCAACCTTAACAAATATTAAAGTATTGTGTAACGCTAGTTTCATAAGAATGTAACTATTATTGGTTGGTATATATAAATAAATAAATTGAAAATTCTTTGCTGTCACCCCTCATTACTTAAAATTAACTTACAGAAAGATATTCAATTAAGTGTTACAATGGGCGACCTTATCGCTAAAAGTGATCTCTTCCAGGCAACCTTTGGATGGAGAGGACTTGTAGAAAAAGTAAGACAATGAACGGAGATGTCAAATTAACCTACTAAATTCACTTTTAATAACTAAAAATACTTACATACCTTATTTCATATTTATAATTAAGCTCACAATGATTGCATCATAATATGCGGCAGAAACCCGAAGCCTCAAGAACAAAACAAAGAATGAGGTCCCGGCCCTCAACTACTTAATTTCTTTATATATAGCGGACACAAACAAAGTTTTCAATTTAAGCTCCGCTTTTTTCCGTCTAATTTGATTTTAAGAATCACTTCCAAGTAAATGTCGCAAGAGTTCGTTTTAATTCCATTAGGGCAGAAAAAGCGAAATGTATCTGTGTAGTTTTAAAAAGGCAGACAGTTGTTTATAAGGAGGCCATTGGTCGGATCCCATTGAGTTCGGTCTCGTCGACTACATTAAACTGATTGCAGCAATTAGC
Organism: Cabera pusaria; assembly: GCA_954871355.1. Classification (NCBI taxonomy): domain Eukaryota; kingdom Metazoa; phylum Arthropoda; class Insecta; order Lepidoptera; family Geometridae; genus Cabera; species Cabera pusaria. Next base: position 12,735,836 of record OX940893.1, read on the forward strand.
GAATGGTGTAATTCTCGTTTTTCAGCCTCCCGTCACGGCAGCATCTCCTCCCCTCCCTTACCCCTCCCTGGCCCGCCTGGAAATTACTCGAGTCCCGCAGGTCGCAGTGACTTTCCCAGGATTAAATAAAATTGAAGAACTCAAATGAAATTGTTTCAGAATTCTCATCTTGATCGGTTCGGGTTGTCGACGCTTAATTCGGGATTGTGGCCTTAATTATTGTAAGTGGATTGCTAATCAAGTTTGTTGGAGATTTGAATGAAATCCAGTTGGATTGAGGCGAGCCTTCTATTTAGTGATGATTTTAAAATGAGCAGTGAAAAATGGGCAGTTAGGATTTGGACTCAACTAAGATTTTTAAAATATTGGTTTGAAATTGAGGAAGTAACTTTTATTCTTCGTAAATGACAAGCTGGCGACGTGATAATCTAGGGCTGTGGTGCAAACAAGAATATATAAAAATACCGGTTGACGCCAGTTACTGATAATTATTACTGCGTTGTTAATGCATGTAATACATAATGAGTCTGAGTACTTTCCGTGGTAGTTTTGACTTTGATGATACTGTTTTAGTAAAAAATACCAACTGTTACACCTTTTTGGAAAGCTTAATAAACTAGAAAGTTTTATTAGTAATATGCCCGCTCATTATTTAGCACTAAAGGTAAAGATTAAAAAAATAATACGTAGTCATTGTTATTGCATTATAAGTATTTTTGGATATATAATTACTTCTTAAGCTTTATCACAAAGTTCGCTACGAAACTACTAATAAAAAAATATATTGAATACTGAATATCTATATATAAGTAATAAATTAATAATATTGAATATCATTTAATCGGCCATTTTTTTTTATTTTGTTTAAAACCTCTAAAATTAGGTATTTTTCCAAAAGTTGCTAATTTCCAAATATCTCGTAAACTATTAATTTTCGGCCATATATTGTGGGGGCTAAATATGTCGCATTTTAGCCCCTCTTTCTGCTCCTGTCAGGAATACGTCAAATTACTAATAACCCTTGTATAGGAATTGTTTATGTAAGTACGAGTACATAAAATTATCCAAGTTATAATGTAAAACGTAGATCTATTGTTATATAAGTTTGAACTAAATTATCTACACAGTAGAAATGTAAATCTAATACACACACATACGTAGATAAAACATACGAGTTTACGAGTTTAAAATACTTTAGTGAATTCCATGCTCAGCTATAACAGATTCTTGTCAACCAATTTAATCTGGGTATGCATCTCATTTCGCCAAAATATTGATATAAGTACTGCAGCTTCAATATACGTAAATATCGTTTACGACCCAAATTTACAACCGAACAAAACCTCCCATGTAGAATATTGCAAATCAACAACACAATCCGTGCCAAGTAATATATCCAAGATGCAATCCCAGTCAACGGTTTTGTAGCGTTATACGGTTCTGAAGGCGACGGTAAAGTGGTGGAATGATACATTCATGGCGGGACAATGGTGGATTATATACGGTGTTTCATAAGGAATTTACACAAAGCGTTTTTGGCAGCGCTAGTGTTGTAATTGTTTTATGATATTACATTGCTTTCCCGTCTTTCATTATGTAGTCTGCCTACTCATCTTGGGCTTGGAATATTTATGTCATGGGGGTAGACAGTGTTTTCCTCTGTTTAAAACTGATGAACAGCTGTTTCGTTGGTACAAAAAGACTAGACTGGCTTTTTTAAATTCGAACCTGATGCCGGTACATAGGGAATCGATTGGGTACAGCCAGTTTCAACATTCTTTTAATGGTTTTAGATTGGACATTTTACGAGTATCTTTGCCATCCAACTCACTCATCTGGAACTACAACATAAAGTTATTTATGAATGTAAATAACTGTTGTTAGCATATATAATAATAACTAGCTGTGTTCCGCGGCTTTGCTTTTTGCTTTGCTTGCTTTAAAAAATATCCTATGGCATAATAGGATATCCCTGTTCAAAATTACAGCTAAATCAGTCCAGCCGTTTGATCATCAAGAAGTCTCTAACAAACAAATATACAATGACATTTGCATTTATAATATTGGCGTTGATGACCTAATCAACGTAGAGCTGGCATATCACTAGTCAGATGGGCTTGTAATATTTAGGTTGTAATAAAAATTATCAAAATTAGATAAGCGCAATCCGTAGATGAATGGCGTAAGGGAGAGTAGACAATATCCAGCAGCAATAAATATACGAGCTGACAATGATGATCATGTGAACATGTTATTTGTAGAAGCCATACGGCCGACTGCGTGTGCTTTTTAATTACCTTGGGGCGATACCCACGCTTTTGCAGTTAAATGTCTTTTGTTTTATAGAGCAAAGATTATACAGGCATGCAATACTCAAAATTAAAGTGTCTCCGAGTAACAAGCGCAGTGCGGTAACACGCGCATAAATCCTGGTGATCCAGTGTTTTACGTGCCACATTGTTTGTTATAGGCAGACGTTACCGCTTGTATGTCAATACCAGCGCCTTACTTGTCCTGTTATCCAATATCATTAAAATTCAAATGAAATAAAAATATATATAGCATAATTAAACCTTCAAACGGCCCGTGTAAGGGCTTATAGTTTCGTTATAGAGGGGGCGGGCAGTAAACGCGATTGCATGGTCTCGGATGCCCCCGCTCGACCGATGTAACCGTGTTACACATTGTACAGTTGGTGACAAACTTTTGAACTTCCAGTTTTTGCCCCTCCGAAACTTTGTTGCGTACTTTGTTTGGGTCTAAACAAAACTGTTTCGTGACTGTGTTCGGGTGAATATTGTCTTCTTTTGTTATCCAAGTTCCCAATTGCCATTATAATGCTTCGCTATGTGTGTGAGATAAACTACTCTAATACTCCCGAGTCTTGTCAAGATCTATAAGGATGATATTAAAGAACTATAGTCACGCAATTTAAGGGATGGGATGTAAGGGAGCACAAATACCACCTCAGTGCTCCCAGCCAACCTCACCTGCCCGTGGTGCACCCTGCTGACCAACAAACGACGGCTCTGGCAACCGACAAATGGCGGTATAACCATTTCAAAATAATGGCGTAGCTAAATGCTGCAGGCCGGAGACGGGCAGCAGCGCCACCGGTGCGAGGAGCTGCGTCCTGCGATCGCCAACCCGCCTGGCCAGCGTGGTGATTAGGGCATATCCCTCCCCATGAGCCGAAGATCGGGCTCAGTGGCGTATCTTGGGAGAGGCCTACGTCCAGCAGTGGACTGACACTAGCTCATTAGGATGTTATTAAAATAAAATTATTAAATCAAGATAATCCTTCTACAATATTTGGGAATCAAAAATGGAAAGGGGCAGCTCCTATTTTTATTAATAAAGAAGAATTAATTATTATTGAAATAATATTAATTAATATCAAAATTTTTAAATAAAATTAATTTTAAAATAATATAAAATAAAAAATTAATTGAAGCAATTGATTGAGTGAGAAAGTATTATAAAGAAGCTTCTGAAGCTAATAAATTATTATTAGATTAACGCAAATCTCAAGAACTGTTTAAGGTACGGCCACACCGCGGCGTCCTGCGTCCTGCGGGCGCGATCTCAGTACTTTTAAATTGTTTTCTGATCGCGTTTGGTCTGAACCAGTCGATACAAATACTACTACGCTATCTGATCGCCGCCTAGATCGTGCACGCAGGACGCTGTGGTGTGTCCGTACCTTTAGGTTGCGATTTTAACCAATCAAATAGCTTTATTTGATTTGCTTGAATATAGTCCTATTATACCGAAAGTGATTAAAGTGATTATAAATTTAACGAGCTTTTAAGTAAACCTTGTCAATGTTTCTAGCGTCGTTTAAGCTGTCGGTGTCAAGTCGTTTACTTTTTAGTTACAGTGCCCTCTTTGGGCAACTTTAATTCATAATGATCTGAGAGACTGCTTCCAAACAGTAACTTTAATCTTATTTTACTAAAAAAAACTGTAGTAAATATTTTTTTAAAGTGATTATAAAATGGATATCTTATACATATATTTAAGATTAAGGGCCAGTTTCACCGGTTTCTGCCGGATATGCCTATAAGAAAAGTAACTGACAGATTTTAAATACTTTTTAATGACCCTGTTTGTCAGATCGGAAGCATGTTCACGAACCAGTGCAATGATAGGCTCTTAAATCGTCAAGAATTATACTTGAAAAACTTTTCAGTTAGGTATAACAAAAAAAAAGTAAATTACTACCCGTACACGTACAAAAATAAGAATTTTATGAAATTTTAACGTTTGTTACAACCGCAAGCAAACCTTGGAATACTAGTTAATACAGTGACACATGCCATGTGTGTGAACCTGATATCATAAAACAAGTAGACATTCAAATATTTACATTTTTATTAATTGGACGATAATGTACTGACAAACTAAAGCATCACCGATACTGTACTATAGATCTGATAACAATGACATATAAGTTCATAAAATTACACTAAAATACCACTCTACGTGCAGTAAAAGAAGTGGAATTCGGACGGAATATAAGCCTTATAAAATAGAATTGGTTGACACCGCACAACATGTTCGAGCAACCTGCATATATGCCTCTCTCGAGGCTGGGCCTTGTAACACCATGTTACGCGTGAGTTAGAGTCCTGGGTGTAACACTTTAGTTCCACGGATAAACTGCCATCATCTGCGGCAGATGGTTTAGCCAGGCTATTTTACAAGGCCTAGTGCAATTTAACAATAGAATTACAGACCTAGAATTCACTTAGTTAAAATCCTAGATCTGTGAATAGAACATAGCTTTCACAATCTCCGTTTAGTTTTTAACGAAGTTATGCTGTCGGCATTTACCTTACCTTACAACTTTTTTTTTAGTTCCATTAAGGCGCCACAGATTGTTTATAGCCAGTGGTTAATAATCCAAATTTATTACACATTACCTCACGGAAGAACATAAGTTTTAGGAATAAATACAATGAGAGCACACACACTATTTAACGTTCCCTACAGATACAACTCTATCGTAGGTTTGTTGGTTGATATTTTTCATGGGCAGATAAATAACAAGTTATTGGTTGATCTATGAAAATGTCATCACTATATTTACAAAAGTATTAAAAAATTCAATCAATCGTATTAAAAAATTCAAGGTGAACTATAATTACCTATATGTAAAGACTTATTAAGACCAAAGAGATAAAAGATGTGATTTTGGTTTAAATTTTTGATCCATTTACTCGTATTTGTGCATTATACTTTTGTATGTAAATCGTACCACCTTAAGTTGACTTTCATGGTCTATTTTGCTATGTATACCTACTACTTTAATAGTATCACCTGTCCGATCTCTAGAGGCAAGTGTCGCAATTAATTCTAAACACCCATAAAACCTAGGTTACACATTACACAATCAAGTTGTAATCGCACCCGAGTTATGTTCACAACAAAGTTTATAGTCAAACCGTCATGGGTGGACAGTCCAAACTGCTATTAAATCTGGGGACGGACTGCGATGACGTAACGAACTTTGGCCCGCGCAGTATTTTGATGGTAAAATGTAGCTCGGCGTGGGTGGTTTCAACCAGTTTTCATTTTAACGGGAGAGGTATTAGATTGCGATTATTTCGGCTTAACACATTTCTAAGTTGACTGTGCAACATCTGGTGGGAAAAGTTTGTAGCTTCCGCTGTTTTCTGCGTGGTTTAGTATCAGTTAACTTCAGCTGTATTACTAAGCAAAGTAGTAGTTTAGTAGATTCAAAGGAGTAACTATGTTATGTTCTATTCTAATTGAAGCATTTTAAACGCACAACGAAATTGTATTTTCAATATTTACGCTCAGGTATTCGTTTAAAGTTTTATTAAATAAACAAAAGATAAATAGAAACGGGTCTGTTGTGAAACTGAAAAGCCTTTGTAATGCTTGCTAATTAAACATTTTATAATTAGGCACTCCGTGTTACCATTAGACAGATAAAGGCATGCCTTTATCAATGTAATGTGAACTAGTCTAGACGTAATGTAATTCTAGGTAGGTACGAGTATATCAAGTATTTCTAGCGTTATATTATCCAACCTGTGGCGTACGCAAAGGCGTGCCTCTTAACCGTAAACATAGATATATGAAAGCTAATAACATTCACCTAACGCAATAAAATATATTAATGTTCGTCCCTACGAGTCGCAGGCAGTGTTGCCACAACACGGGCCATGCAATACTGGCAATACTGCCGTATTTACGATCCGGTAACGTTACTCACAATATCCTGCGTTTGTTGTGATAAAATTATTCTTATTTTCTCATACCGCTTTTTTACGTACGGGAAATTAGCTAAGGCTACGTGGGCGTGTGACTTACTTTATGGATATTTTATTTCAGTGCTTATTTTTACGGTGAATAGAGTTACTGAAATCGATCATAATTTTAAATGATATTAAGCTAGTATTTATACGATCCTAAGCATTTCTAAGAATGAAATAAATGGTATTATGGATCAGGTTGAAAAAGGCTGATAATCTTTTTAATATCTGCCTACTTACCTGACTTTGCATGAAAGAAGTATCAGCTTTCAAAATATTTTTGAAACTCGTTGTTGAGTCGATCCTGAATATGTATTTCATTGACTCGCAGTGAAAGCAAGCGGCCTTGCCGATACGCTACGGAGGTCTTGGTGTACGAAGCGCTCGGAATGTTTGCTTGATGGCATACTTTGCTTTGGCGCTTTTATTTTATCTCCTGTATAAATTGTATTGTGGAAATCTGTTAGTCCGTTATTATGAATGTGCCCCCTAAACCCTTTATCTTCTAATACTATAAGAATCTTTGTCCTGACATACTGACTGACTGACTCACTGACAGACAACGCACAGCCTAAACCGCTGGTCGTAGAGACTTGAAATTTGGAGGGTATAATTGTCTTAGTACGTAAGGGTGTACTAAGAAAGGATTTTTCAAAATTCACCCCTTAAAGGGATGAAATGGGGGTTTAAAGTTTGTATGGAGAAACAAGATTAGATAGTCTTTTCTATCCGAAACTTCACACAAGTGCTTCAGTACAAAAATAAGTAAATACGTGTTTTCAGGTTTTTTTTTAATTCCACCCCTAAGAGGGTGAAATGGGGTAACAAAGTGTGAAAATCAATATTTTTTCGGATTGCGCTAAAACTTGGCATGCAGATAATTATTACAACGTTAGTTACCTTTGAAAAAGGATTTTTCAAATTTCACCCCTGAAGGGGATGAAACGGGGGTTCAAAGTTTCTATGGAGAAACATTATTAGATAGTCTTTTCTAATCGAAACTTTACACAAGTGCTTCAGTAAAAAATAAGTAAATACGTGTTTCAAGTTTTTTTGAAATTCCCTCCTAAGAAGGTGGGTTAACAACGGGTTAACAATGGGTTAACAAAGTGTGAAAATCAATATTGTTTCGGATTGCGCTGAAATTTGGCATGCAGATAGTTATTACGAAGATAGTTCCCTCTGAGAAAGGATTTTCCAAAATTCACCCATGAAGGGGATGAAACGGGGGTTCAAAGTTCGTATGGAAAAACAAGATCAGATAGTATTTTCTATTCGAAACTTCATACAAGTGCTCCAGTAAAAAAATAAATAAATACGTGTTTCATGTTTTTTTGAAATTCCACCCCTAAGAGGGTGGGTTAACAACGGGTTAACAATGGGTTAACTAAGTGTGAAAATCAATATTGTTTCGGAATGCGCTGAAATTTGGTATGCAGATAGTTATTACGACGATAGTTCCCTCTGAGAAAGGATTTTCCAAAATTCACCCCTGAAGGGGATGAAACGGGTGTTCAAAGTTTGTATGGAAAAACAATATTAGATAGTCTTTTATATTCGAAATTTAACACAAGTACTTAAAGAAATTAATACGTGTACATAATTGTGTACGTAAATACGTGTTTCAGGCTTTTTCGTAATTCCACCCCTAAAAGGGTGAACTGGGGTAGCAAAGTCTGAAATCAATATTGTTTCGGATTGCGCTGAAATTTGGCATGCAGATTTAAAATTATTTAAATGCAAAGTTATTATATAATTATTTAAATGCAAAGTTATTTTGACTTAGGTATCCGCTAAGAAAGAATTTTTCAAAATACACTCTTTAAGGGGATGAAGCGGGGTTTCAAAGTTTGGATAGTCGTTTTATTCGACATTTCACACAAGTACTTCTGTAAATAAATAAGTGCCACCCTAAGAGGATAAACTGTGGTCACAAAGTCTAAAAATCGATATTGTTTCGGATTGCACTGAAATTTAGAATGCAGATAGTTATTATGACGTAGGTATCCGCTCAGAAAAGATTTTCTAAAAATTCCTCCCGGATACGGAACGGGAATTCAAAGTTTGTATGGCGAAACAAGATGAGATAAAGTACGTGTTGTAGGATTTTTCGAAATGGGATTGGTAGCATAGTCTGAAAATTTGGGTTTTTCGGGTTTTATAAATATGAATCCCGAATTGCCTTAGTCACGCGATAACATGAAAACGGGTGAACTGATTGGGCTAATTCTTATTTGATGTCTTTAATGATAGAATCATTTTTACAAAAGAAAAGTTTTAAGTAAATAAAAGAAGTTTTTAACGCGGGAGAAGCCGTGGGGCACTTCTAGTTATTTAATAATAGTAATAGAACTTTGAGCTAGCAGCCGTGACTTTGTCGACTGATACTGTGAATAGGTCCCTAACCTAATCAAATTTTATCTAATGTATTGGACACTACATTTAATTCATTTAAACGAAACGATTATAAACCAAAAACCAAAACCAAAAATATTAGTAGATTATTTTTTTCATGCCTCAGTCTTGCCACAACATTACCATATCAAATTTCTACAGTTATCTTCTCTCTCTCTCCTTTAATAAAACTCATGATATATATGAATATCACATTAAAACTAGCATCCACACACACATAATTACTTATAATACAAACAATATCACACTCACTATCTATACACATCACTGCCATACGCACCATATCCAATAAATTCAAATTTATTTGTGGCCACTCATTTAATTTATAATAAACATAAGTACATACATTCATTCACTTTATTGATATATTAAAATTACTTTTACGATCAACCCTTAATACCTACTCCAATAACACTTTGCTTAGATAAAATATCAACTTGCTCTGTGTTCTTGGGATTGTTTATTCATTTGATTTTGTTTTATACATTTTTATTTTTTAAATTTTATTCTGGACTTCTCCATACTTTTTTAATTTGTCATAGTATCTTTTTATTTACTTTAAATTTATCTAATATGTTAATGCTCATAGTAGGAAGATACTGAATTCTCACAACACAGGATTATGCTAGTATGAGATTCAGAGCTCATACTTAAGCTTTGTCTAGTACCTAAGCTAATTTTAAACACTGTTTTTGTTCTGCTAAGTGTGCAAATAAATAAAATTGAAAGTTTATAAAAATCTGGTCAATTTGAAAATATTATAAATTATACATAGGACCACTAAATTGTATTGCTATAGAATGATTATAGTTTTGATAATCTCATATCATCCGAGCTGGCAATTTATTATTTTTATTCTAGACATTTGATTGCTGTTATATTCCCGAGAACGGTCTACACAAAACATGTGACATTACATCACAGGTGTCCCAGGTGTTACTGTTAAAAAATCTGTTCACATAACTGTACCGCTGGAAGATAAAATATTTCGTAGAATTTGCGCTGTTTTAGGTAGTTATCTCAAAAATGCATGTGGTGCTACGTTGCGCAGTGCAGTCAGTGGCATTTTTAACCAAAACACGAAACTGCGCAAATCCTTTATGATTGCAATGAAAAATAGTGCCATTTATTTGTTTTATAACAGAAAGTTTTGAAAATTTTACTGGAGCTGTTGATTTTGAATGATTGACTTGTAAGAATAACGGCCTTGTTTAAGATTTTGAAGAACGTATAGTGTTGCGGCAGGCAACATACGACAACCATTTTCGCAGACCAGATGAATGATGACGATGAAGGTCCTGACACTGTTCACGCAAATATATCTCGCACTTTGCCAGCTTTACCTTATTTCTGCTGTTCTGTAAGCTTTATAGTTAGAAACGTGCGTAGTTTAGGTACCTAAATAGGTACTTTAACAAATTCTACTGTACCATTCGATTGCAAGACCTACTCATGTACTAGCAGTCTGATAATGTACCATGCAATGAATAGTGGAAATAGCGGCATTTCAGTTCATTTCACTGATGCACGGCCTCTGTATGCAAGTGAGGGTCGTTTTGCAGAAACCCCTCAATAATACTAGTTCATTATTTACGACATACGAAGATAGACTAAATGGAAAATGGCATTTATTCTTCCACAAATTTGCAATTACACTGCGTTTCAACACGGTATTAATAAGTAAATTATGTAAGTTCATAAGCTTTTACCTAGGTATATTCAAAGCACATTAATTAATGTACTTTGTATTAACGTTATCGTTAACGCGCCATCCCAGGGCGAATTTAATAAAAGTTGTCAAACGCCTCGTCTCAGTGTCGTCTTTCAATTCCAGAGAAGCAAGGTTCCACCTTAGACCACGTGTTCACTTAATATAAGTGAGATAGGTAGTGGTAAAATGATTTTTATCAGACGTTATAAAAATCCATAAATCGAAATAAATATATTTTAGATACGGATTAACCTACATAAGCATTAATTAATTAATTATATTACCATGACACAGTACTAGAAAAACTACAAAATGTCAATATGTCAATATCGGACGCACTCCATGCATTCATAGAAAACATCACGATGCGCGGCAGTTTATTCATCATACTTTCTCGCTTATACACGCCTAAAACGTTTCGGTCTCTGGCTGGTCAGTCGCTGGACGGGCAGAACTCTTTGAACAAAATTTGAGATTCTTTTAGTTCTACTGAGTTAAGTTTCTACCTAGATGTATTTATTAACAGTGTTTGATGACCCTATTTAATGTTTTTGGTAATAACATTTTTTAAAATGTATATTATGTTGAACATTGTCTACGACCGCCGAATTTATAACTGTCATGTTTTGACTGCTTTTGGTCATCTTCATAATAGATTCTAGATAGTAAGATTCATTTTAATTACGAACAATATGAAATAAGTTTATTTATCTTACTCCCGCACCTTCCTATCAAACTTTTCCACGGATTACGCTAAAATGGAATAGGTGTGATAAAATAAACATTTTTACGACATCGCAAGGGTAAATTGCTTCATAAAACGCAATTATCTAGAGAATAAGGCCGTATCTGCGATATAGGTCATTTTGTTATGGTTTAGGGCAGTAAAGACTTTTATGGAAACAATTACATAGACGAAAGTTGGGTAAGTACTTTTCGCATCGATAGACGGGGACAGGGGTAGTACCTACCCTCGTATAACTTTTGATGCTTCTATGATTTTAATGCCATGTTTATTTTATTGAGGCTGTTAAAGTATATGTTACATTGTCAGAAATATGACAGGTATCAAAAGTAATACGTAAATTTAAAACCACCCCGAATGATTTATGTATAAGGTTCCAATGAGCCCGACAACGAAATATCGTTAGTTAAAAGTATATTAGTGAGGAGAAGAGTATTCTGCGGATACCAGGAGATATTCCAGCATCAGGTCAAGGCTATCATTGAAGTAAGAGGATATCAAATATCGAATTGATCAGACCTAAAAAAGTTGATCTCATAGCGTCATCCACTATAAAAAAGCCCATAGTCTTAAAACGACAGAACGGATTTTCATGAATCAAAGCTAAACACTCCTGATTAAGACACCTATCAAACAAAAATATATATATATATATATATATACGGTCGATTTGATATTCTCTTTTTTTTAAATCGGTAAAAAAAATCTTTGGCAAAATTGGTTCATCTGTTTGGGCGCTACGATGCTACAGACAGACACACACGTCAAGCTTTTATATAGATCTTCTTTTTGCGTCCGAAGTCAAAAACAATATTGGTTACATTGAAACTTATTTTCAAACTACATCCATTAAAATGACGTTAAGGGTTTTGTAGCAGTGCAACGGGATCCCATATATTCAATAACATAAGTAAACTGTATTTAAACTTTACCAGAGTAAATAACGCCCTTGATAGTCAGAACTCTCAAGGGCTGTCATCATAATCAGCCGGTATCGGTTCACTGCTGTACATACCCCTCTCCCTAGATACCATGAGCCCAATTTCGTCTCTTCAAGGGCTAGGCGCTGCCGGAACACCGTAAGGTTACGGCGGCAGATCTTCTCCTATTTTTTCCTTGAATTTTTTTAAAATTTATTTATTTATTAACAAAATCCACAGCTCTTAATTAACATAGTTTCATAATGATATTGTAAAGCTTAAGGCCAATAACCGATTGATGGTGTTAGGCGCCAATAGCCCAATGGATAGGGTGTTGGACGGCCGATCGAGAGGTCGTGAGTTCGATCCCCACCCCACCCATTGCACTATTGACGTGAACCCACTCCAGACACAAGCATATTTAGCTTAGTTGGAGGGGTTAACAAAAATACTAGTAATGTGCAACTCACATTTAGAGTAATCTATTATTTTATATATAAAAAAAAACTACTTTTTGGTAGCAAGTCTGACGAAACATCGATATTATATTAACACCTGTGGATGAACACCCGTGCTAGGATTTGAACCGATGATCTCTCGCATAGAAGTCGAGCCATCTATTTTTTACGCCAACGGGGCACTAGTTACTGCATTAATAATTCTCTGCCTGATTCTTTCTACTTTTTCGACATAATATCTCGAACTAATACAAACCATCAGCTATCTACTAAAGCAGAAAATATACGGGAGGTAAAACATGATGGTTGGGTTTTCCCTAAAGCTATAATGCTTTGTTTGTTACCAGAAAGCATAGCTATTATAATATTATTTTCTTACAAATAATGTTGTTTTCAGAAAGGTTTCATAAACAAGCAAAACCCTTGGAAAATCTTTTAAATATGGCAGGTTATTTTCCATGTTTTACAATTCATTAAAAAAAATGTAAAATAAGATTTTTTGAATAAATATTACGGAGAGCTCTCATACTAGAAGTCTTTATTAAAATTAAGTGAAATTCTCAAAAACATATAATAAACTGGCCAAGTGCAAGTCAGGCTCGCACTCGTAGGGTTCCGTAAAGTGCCCCGGAGACGGTCATTCGAAATTGTCAATGGGCTTTAATCAATATTTCCATCATTCGCTTTTTACCTCGTAGTTGCGAATGACAATGGCTTCAATTGTCTCTGTAGACGATCATTTGGTTCATCAATGACGTGAAAATCGACAATTGCAAAGGACCGTCTCCGGGGCACTTTACACAGTATATAGTATATTTTTTTAAATTTCGCCACCAAAAATTAACTTAGTTATCCATAGTGTTTGTATGAATAAAACAAAGTTATATTTGCGGTTTTAAAATTGTGCTGTGTCTGAAAAACTGCTAACTATATCTCTTACAAATCAATTTTCCAAAATTCACCACTTTAAGGGATGAAATGGGGGTCCAAAGTTTGTATGGCGAAACAAGATTAGATATTCTTTTCTATTCGAAACTTCGCACGAGTACTTCAGTAAATAAATAAGTAAATATGTGTTCCAGGCGTTTTTGAAATGCCACCCCTAAAAGGGTGAAGGGGGGTAATAAAGTCAATATCAAATTGAAATCAATATTGTTCCGGATTGCGCTGAAATTGGACATACAGAGTTATTTTGACAAAGGTATCCGCTAAGAAAGGATTTTTTAAAATTCACTCTTTAAAGGGGTGAACCGGGGAGTTCAATGTTTGTATAGTCATTTTATTCGACATTTCACACAAGTACCTCTGTAAATAAATAAGTAAATACGAGTTTCAGGCATTTTCAAAATGCCACCCTAAGATGGCGAAGTGGGGTAACAAAGTCTGAAAATCAATATTGTTTCGGATTGTGCTGAAATTTAGAATAGAAGATAGTTGTTGACGTAGGTATCCGCTTAGAAAGGATTTTCTTAAAATTCCCCCCGGATATTACTTATTAATTTTAATTATATATATAAACTTATAGATTTAACGCGGGCGAAGACGCGGGGCACTTCTAGTCTAATACTATAAGAATCTTTGTCCTGACATACTGACTGACTCACTGACAGACAACGCACAGCCTAAACCGCTGGTCGTAGAGACTTGAAATTTGGAGGGTATATTTTCAAAGTCAAAGTCAAAGTCAAAGCATTTATTCAGTATATGGGCAAATTAAAAATTAGCACTTACACACGTCAAATAACATTAAATAGATCATATTCAACAAAAAATATAGATATAACAGAAACATAACGCTTTGAATTTACAAAAAAAAAACAAAGGTATTGAGCCATTCAGCTTTCATCTAGACGTCGAACGTCACACTTAAAACACATGTTTAATTCCCCTTATTAATGTAGGGTTGCCAACCGTACCATTACGTGCACCCGCAACCCAGTGCATGTTTCAGTACTTCAGACAATTTTTATCCAAAAAATTGTGAAATAATGAAACATAATAGATAAATAAAACGCAGACTAATTGCAGTACAAATCATGTTCCGAATGGAACTGATTGTCCGACTATCAGCCGCATAATACCGTCGTAACAGGCAACCCTAGATGTGCAAACAAAAGATGAAAACTGATTGACTGTTGAATCTACTGGTGTTTCGGAAGTACTCCCATCAGAGAAGAAACACCAAGAAACTCTATGGGGCTTGTCACTTATTTTAATTCATTTTTTTTAATTCATATTAAATAAATGTTTAATGTACAATAAGTAATTCTATTATCATACAATTTATATTATATCTTGGAGCTTGGGGCATTCAGGCCAAGCATTTTTGTCATTCATATAGTCATTTATTGTATAGTACGATTTCTTCATTAAATTGGATTTTACAAAGGTTTTAAATCTGCTTATAGATATATATTTTATATGATCAACTGGATCAACTGGATCAATATCTTTAGGAAGTTTATTATAAAATCGTATACAGTTCCCCAGAAAAGAACCACTAACTTTCCACAACCTGAATTGAGGTAGAATTAATCTATTTTTGTGTCTTGTATTGAAATTATGTACATCGGACCTCTTATCATACTCATTCAAATTTTTGCGTACAATCATAATATTTTCATATATATATTGACATGCCACTGTGAGAATTTTAATCTCCTTAAATTTTTCACGAAGTGAGTCTCGCGACTTCATGGTATATATAGATCGAATAGCTCTTTTTTGTAAAACAAATATAGATTGGATTTCGGCGGCTTTCTCCCACAATAAAATGCCATAGGACATTATACTATGGAAGTAGCTAAAGTAAACCAATCTAGCAGTGGATTCGTCAGTCAAGTTTCTGATTTTACGTACTGCGTATGCAGCGGAGCTCAATCTACCTGCCAGAGCCGATATTTGAGAACCCCATTGTAGTTTTGAATCCAGGGTGATGCCCAAGAATGTAGCGGATTCAACAAATTCTATCGGTACATCGTTTATTAATATCCTGCTATTAATGACACCCTTTCTTACATTTGGCAGCGAGAATTGAATACATTTAGTTTTTTTGGCGTTCAGTAATAAGTTATTGGTTGTAAACCAATTCAAAACCTGTGCGATTGATTTGTTAACATCGTCAAATCCAGGCGCAATCCTATCTATTTTGAATATTAAGGATGTATCATCCGCGAACAAAACAATGTCACATAAGTTTTGCACGAAAGACGGCAAGTCATTAATATAAACTAGAAATAAAAATGGTCCTAAGATCGATCCCTGCGGAACTCCCATTTTTATGAGGGATCCAGATGACCTGACGCCATTGACCTCAACCATCTGTATTCTATTACTGAGGTAGGATGAGACCAGATCAAGTGCTTTTCCGTTAACGCCGTAGTGTTTTAATTTGCAAATAAGCGTTTTGTGACAGACGCAATCAAACGCTTTAGATAAGTCACAGAAAACGCCGATAGCATCTTGTGCTTTGTCCCAGGCATCAAATATATGTTTAAGAAGATCTACTCCAGCATCAGTAGTAGAACGCCCCTTAGTGAAACCATATTGTTTGTGATTTAAAAGATGATTAATATTAAAATGTGCCAAAAGCTGGTCTAATATAACTTTTTCAAAAACTTTACTGAGCGCCGGTAATATAGAGATTGGTCTATAGTTTGAAGGGTCATTTTTGTTCACTGATTTGTATAGGGATTCCCCTAATTTACTTTTTTTCATTACATCAGGAAAGACACCTTCATCGACGCATCTGTTAAAAATAAACGCTAAGTGAGGGCTAATTGCTTTAATAATATAACTAAGTACTTTGGTTGACATACCCCACAGATCCTCGGTTTTCTTTTGATTGAGCATTTTAAAAGTTTTGATAATTGATATTGAAGTTATGTGTCAGAACTCAAACATAGAGTCACATACATTCACACACTTCGATAGTAAAACAAAAGCATCCTTAGGGGAAGAGTTTAAAGGCTGAGTAGTAATAATAGGTACTTGTGAGAAGTACTCAACAAATGTGTTAGCGACATCATTATTATCTATGATTAATTTATTATTAACTTTTAACATAATTTTACCGCCCTCTGCTTAATTTTTCCAGTTTCTGTATTAATGACTTTCCATGTTGATTTTATTTTGTCATCGGCATTGTTACGGCTACATACTAATCCTGGTATCATTAATCCTGTCCAATGACACGTTCCTCCTCCTAATTCAAACTTGCCGCGCGCCCTCTCGCCGCGCGCGCTTCAATATGGCCGATGTCGTTCGTGTGCATACACGCGCGTGTGTTTTTGTGTATAAAATGTGTATAATAAAATAGAGGAAGACACGAAAATCCTGGTGGCAGGAGACTTAGACTCCGGCGGATATTTCTGCCTGCGGTGCTGGTGAGTCCTATCTATATTCCCGTTTCTAATCCTAGTGGTGGCCGGGGCGATTCCCTCATTACACAGTCAAATATCCGTAGCGTGTCGTCTCTAAGCAGTAGCATCAGGCTTTCTTCGCGAGTATCCAACATACATGGTGCCTCCTGTGAGGACTAAGTCCTCATCTTTGTTGATTACAAGTCTAAATCACGAGTGTTTACTTGTAATAATAATAATCGCCATATTCCCTAGTTCAAACAATCAATGCTATTTTGTTATTTAGCTACACTAAAAACATCAAATAGTCAATATTGTTTACTTTGTATTGTAACAAAACTCATAGAATCTCGTAATTTTGTTGATATCTCATCGTATTGTCGTTCGCTGTTCGAACATACCTACCTACCGGCAGCGGCCGATCGAGGCGCGGTTCACCCGGGCGAACGTTCCATCGAGTTACTTTATAATCTACCTACTATCTATTTTAATAAACTTACCGACAGACCTACTCCAGTATAAAATATAATCTAATCTGTTTCAATCCTATTGTTGTCAGACATTCTACTTCACCTATTGCGAGGAAAGCCTGATGTTGCAACTTAGTTGTCAAACAGTAGATTTAATTAATGTGTGCTCGAGTCTAGGCTAGGTAAAGATTTAATAGGTCTTAATTGTTAGGTACGTCTGATTCACTAAGAGTGTAAAGTGTTAGTTCAAACTTAAAACCATTGAATTTACTGTAATATTTACATACTACATTAATACGTAACCTGTATTTCGTATATCTTGCAGATAAATTGTAGGTAGGTAGCTACCTACCTATCCGCTACAAATATTTCTCGTATTAACTATTCTATAATTTTACTAACGCCTAGTAAATTATAATAGCTTACGCAGCTTTGTTTGTATTAAGTACCTAGTTAATTTGTTTCGTCTTTGTACTGATCTTATTATCGAAATATATTGTATTATAAAAAGATTCAATAATGACAGACAAGATGGAAGCCGAATTACAATCTCTCATTAAAAGACGTGAATATGAATTCACGTGTATGCAAATATTGTTCGATTTGTCTAAGGTGGCTACAACCGATAAATCTAAATTATCGTCGTTTCGTAGTAGATATAAATCTGTCGAAAAAACAAAAGAAAATTTTGTCGAGGTCAACGACCGTATAAACAAGTTGGAAATAACTTTGCGACCGAAATCAATGATTGATAATGCAACGTTATTAGCGTTTGACGAGTTGTATTATGCCGTGGTCGAGTTCGCGGATTCAATGTTATCAGTGACAAGTAGCAGTTCTAATGCTAGTGTTCCAGTGCAGGAGACTCCGAGTCCTCGCGTTCAATTACCTAAACTGGAAATTCCGAAGTTTGACGGAAACATTGAAAACTGGCAAAGTTTTAAAGACAGTTATGTGTCTTTAATCCACTTCAACGCTACGCTATCCGATGCGGAAAAGTTCCATTATCTGAACTCATGCTTGTCTGGTTTCGCCTCAACTATAGCGAAAGGTTTACCTGTCACGGCCGCGAATTATAGTATAGTTTACCAGGCTTTGCTCGATAGGTACGATAATAAGCGAGTTCTGGCTACCGCGTATATTGATAAGCTAGTCAACGCTAGTAAAATAAATAAGCCGTCACTCGATAATTTAACGAGCTTATTAAATATATTATACGAAAATGTAAACGCATTGCGGTCGCTGTCGATTCACAACCTTACTGATTTTTTATTGTTTTACATCGCTTCGCGTGCACTGGACTGCGAGACTCGTCAACGGTTCGAGTTGCAGAATGCGAGCGAGATACCTACGTTTGACGATTTAATAAAATACCTGCAAAATTATATTAAAATATTAGAAGTGAGTCAAACCGCGTCTGTTTCTCCTTCTACTCCGGTAAATAGACAAATTCGCAATAATAAGAATACTAACAATAAATTCACGCAACAAGCAAAAACAACTTTAGTCGCGTCTTCGTCGCAAAACGAGCGTAAACTAGTTTGCCCGTGTTGCCAATCCTCACACTCGATCTATCGATGTGCAAAATTCCAATCATTGGATGTTCAGCCGCGTCGGCAGTTAGTGATGGAATTAAAACTTTGTTTTAATTGTTTGCGAGCGGGTCACGAGGCGAACAGTTGCAACAGTAACAATAGTTGTTTACTTTGTGCATCTAAACACAACACGTTGTTACATATAGACAAGCAGTCTACATCTCGTTCTAATGATAAAGCGGAAAATAAGATTACTAATTCAAGCACGGCGCTCACAAGCGCTGCAACCGCGCCATGCGTGGGAGACTCAAACGTTCCGAGTACTAAAATACTGGGGTCCGCGGTAGTACGCGTACGTCATGCGAATGGTTCGCTGCAGTGTGCGCGCGCCCTTATTGACAGCTGTTCGATGGATTCCTTTATAACAGTTTCGTGTGCTCGTCGACTTGGGTTACATATCCAGAAATGTAAAATGAATGTTACCGGTTTAGGTCAAAGTTCGGTACTCGATATAAAGGGTGTTACTTTTTGCTCGATTATGCCGCGTCAAAGTGATACTCCCACATTCGAGTTGTCCTTTGTGGTGTTACCTAAAATCACCACATCGATGCCTTCCTCTCCGTTACCCGCGGCGGTACACGATCCATTTTCTCATCTCGATTTAGCGGATGACAATTTTCATCGATCTAGTTCTGTGGATCTTTTGTTAGGAGTCGAGTGTTTCGATCAAATATATACCGGCGCTCGTTACTCGCCAGGTCCGGGCTTACCTTGCGCGCTTGATAGTGTGTTCGGGTGGGTTATTAGCGGTCAGCTCTTACACCACTCCTTGTCGCGGGCGGTATCCCAACCGATGACGTCACTTCTTACAGCCACGTGTGCTCTCGATGATATTGTAAAACGGTTCTGGGAGATTGAAGAACCGCCACGTCCTGCCATTTCGATTCCCGAAGATGATGTCTGCGAACAGAAATACAGAGAAAGTACTTACCGAACTCCTGAAGGTCGTTACGTTGTTCCTCTCATGTTGAAGGATGATGCTCCTTCTCTTGGTGATTCTCGTCGTTGCAGTTTCAATCGCTTTCTAAATTTAGAAAGACGTCTCGAGCGTGATTCTGATTTAAAATCTGAATACGCGGACTTCATGCGTCAGTACGAAGACCTTGGTCACATGCAACCAGCAGTCGCTTCGTCTACTGAGGCAAGGTATCTTATACCTCATCACGGTGTAGTCAGACCCGAAAGTTCTACTACACGTCTGCGCGTCGTCCTTGACGCCAGTAGCAAGACTTCCGTCAATAAGTCTTTAAATGATATAGTTCATGTCGGACCCAAACTTCAAATCGACATAATCGATTTAGTCACAAGGTTTCGACTGCATACTATTGTCTTCACTGCGGACATTTGTAAAATGTACCGGCAAATTCTCGTTCGACCTGAAGACAGGTCCTACCAACACATTCTGTGGCGTGACCAACCTAACGCACCACTCGTCGAATATGAGTTGGCCACTGTCACATACGGCGTCAGTAGCTCTCCATACTTGGCTATCCGCACTCTGCGTCAGTTAGCCGACGATCACGGGTCGGAGTATTCTTCTCGTGCCGCCGAGGTTCTTCGAGAAGATACATTTATGGATGACGTTACTACTGGCTGCGCTTCTTTAGAAGAAGCCATGCAATTAAAAAAGGATTTGACTTCTTTGTTGGCTCAAGGTCAATTCGAACTTCGGAAATGGAGTTCAAACAATTCCGAATTGTTAGCTGATATTCCTCCTGAGCATTGTCAAACTCCTAAGACCTTCGACGAAGGTGGTCAGGAATTTATCAAGATTTTAGGTATCCAGTGGGATCCTTCGAGTGACAACTTCTCGTATTCCTTTTCGGATACATTTAATATAAAATTTACCAAAAGGTCAATACTCTCGATCACTGCGAGAATCTTCGATGCTCTTGGCTGGATTTCCCCGTTGATTTTCTCTGCTAAGTTACTATTGCAGGACATGTGGAAACTGAATTTAGATTGGGACGAACCCATTCCTCATGACTTAGCCAAGCGATGGCATGTTATAGCTGCAAATTTGCATGACATTCAACGAATCAAATTGCCACGTAGCGTGCTTCCAACAAATCCCATTCAAATTCATTTAGTCGGATTTTGTGACGGCTCCTCTAAGGGCTACGGTTGTTGTGTATATTTGTGTGCGGTGACGCCAAGCGCCACCGTCTCTCGCCTGTTGATAGGAAAGTCCAAGGTAGCACCCTTGAAACCTACGACAGTAAATAGGCTCGAGTTGTGTGCCGCAGTGTTGCTATCTCGGGTTTTGAGTCATATGTGTGATTTACTCAACGTCAAATTACGTATTGACTCAATCCGAGCATACTCAGACAGCACCACCACATTGGCCTGGTTGAAAACGCCGCCACATTTACTAAAAATGTTTGTTGCAAACCGGGTGGTTCAAATAACCGATGTGGTCGACATCCACTGTTGGAGTTATGTTTCCACCAAGGATAACCCGGCGGACTGCTGTAGTCGCGGTATTAGCTGTTCTGAACTCGTCGAGCATCCACTCTGGTGGTCAGGTCCTCCATGGCTTTCAAAACCGCCATCGGAATGGCCATCAAAATTACCTTCTCCGGACACTGACTTACCGGAAATGAAACCTTCCGTGGTTCAAACTCTTCTCACGGTGGTTCCGGAAGATGACTTAATAAGTCAACTACTAAATAGATATTCCTCGTTACCTAAAGTCACAAGAGTGCTCGCGTGGGTAATGCGCTTTTCCTCAAATATAAAGCGAAAGAAAGAGAATCGAACGCTTTCTTCTCTTTCAACCATTGAACTTGACTCTTCTTTGATGTTGCTTGTAAAGTACACTCAAACTAATTTCTTGCAAGACGAGCTCGAAAAGGTCGCTCATAATCAGGTTTGCTCTAAACCTATTCAAAAACTGTCTCCATTCTTAGACAGTGCAGGACTGCTGCGAGTGGGGGGACGTATCGATAACGCCAACTTGCCTGCTTGTGCGTTACATCCTCTTCTGTTGCCTAAAGCTTGTGCTTTATCACGCTTGATCGTGGAACATTTTCATATCAAGTATCTGCATTGTGGACCCAGAACTTTGCAGTCGTTGGTCCAACGGAAATTCTGGATAATAGGTTGTCGTCTACTCATTCGCACAGTATGCTCCAAATGCGTACAATGCTTCAAGGTCAAGCCGGTACCTTGTCAACCTGAGATGGGCAAACTTCCAGCCGCCAGGTTACAACCTAGTCGTTGTTTTGAAACTACCGGAATAGACTTTTGCGGTGCTTTTCTTTTGAAAGAGAGTCGTCGACGTAAGGCACCCACATTCAAGGCGTACGTGTGCTTATTTGTGTGTCTTAGCACGAAGGCCGTGCACCTAGAAGCAGTTACCGAGCTGAGCTCAGAAGCCTTCTTGGCTGCTCTAGATAGAATGGTCTCACGTCGTGGTATTTGTAAAACGATTATCAGCGATTGTGGAACTAATTTTGTTGGCGCAAATAGGCTTATGAAAAATATCCTAGCTGAATTGCGGGATCACTATCCTGATATAGCGGACGGATTTGCCACCCGCGGCATCAAGTGGGAATTTAATCCACCGAGTGCGCCTCACTTCGGAGGAATTTTTGAAAGTGGCATCAAATCTACCAAGTACCACCTCAAGCGAGTTGTAGGTACTCAAATTCTGACGTATGAAGAAATGAGCACGGTTTTAACGAAAATCGAAGCCATTCTCAATTCGCGCCCACTTTGCGCTATATCACCGGACCCTAATGAAACAGATGTATTAACACCTGGACATTTTCTTTCCAATGGTCCACTCGTGTCGATACCCGAGTCATCAATGATCGATGTTAAAACACCGCGTTCTCGTTGGCAGTTACTTCAAAAGATAACACAATCGTTTTGGCGTATCTGGCAGCGTGATTACTTACATACTCTTCAACAAAAGAACAAATGGTTCAAAGGTGTCCCTAATATCAGGGTCAATGATTTGGTTATTATTATTGAACCCACGTTACCTACGTTGTGTTGGAGGCTAGCGAAAATAGAACAATTGCACCCTGGTCGCGATAACGTAGTCCGCGTTGTGACGCTTCGCTCTGCGAATGGCAATGTTTTTCGACGACCTGTTGTCAAGATTTGCCCTTTGCCTATTGATGCCTAAGCTATTATAGTTTAAACGTATCTTTAGGTAATTTAGAATTAAGTAATTTAATGTAATAAGGCTACAGTTTAGTTCTGTTTTGTAATAGTCTTGAGCACATATTTTTTAGGTTTATACTGTGAAATCTTAGTAGATTTCAAGTGGGGGGAATATGTTACGGCTACATACTAATCCTGGTATCATTAATCCTGTCCAATGACACGTTCCTCCTCCTAATTCAAACTTGCCGCGCGCCCTCTCGCCGCGCGCGCTTCAATATGGCCGATGTCGTTCGTGTGCATACACGCGCGTGTGTTTTTGTGTATAAAATGTGTATAATAAAATAGAGGAAGACACGAAAATCCTGGTGGCAGGAGACTTAGACTCCGGCGGATATTTCTGCCTGCGGTGCTGGTGAGTCCTATCTATATTCCCGTTTCTAATCCTAGTGGTGGCCGGGGCGATTCCCTCATTACACAGTCAAATATCCGTAGCGTGTCGTCTCTAAGCAGTAGCATCAGGCTTTCTTCGCGAGTATCCAACAGGCATGCTTAATTTTTCTACTTAGATGCAGTGATTTTGCTGTCTGACAAACAACTTTAAAAGTTTTTGAATACAATTTTAAGTGATTTATGAATTTAGTATTATGTAAATTAATGGTTTTTTGTGAGTACAAGTTATACAAATTGTTTCTACTTTTATAAATACCAGGAGTTGCCCAGTCATCGAAACGAACCTTCGCACCCTTTCTAACCATTTTAATTTTAAAAATATCATTGAACTCTGCATCTAACATTTGAAATAAAGCACTGCATAGGTCATCAGGATCCTCAGAAAATCTTAGGTTCATTAATTGCTTGTCAATGATATCCACAAACTGTTCAACCCGTTTGGTGGTAATGGGCCTGTAAAAATGTTCTTGGCCTTGATGGATAATTTACATGAAAAAGTGACACTTTGTCCCAGATGGTCCGAGCCAAGTTTATCAAAAATTGCAATTTTTTCGGGTTCACAGTTGCAGAACACATTGTCCAAGCAGGTAGCTGACAAGCTAGTGATTCTTGTTGGCTGATTAAAAAGATGCTTCAGATTTGTCTCAGTACGTAGGGGTGTACTAAGAATGGATTTTTCAAAATTCACCCCTTAAGGGGATGAAATGGGGGTTCAAAGTTTCTATTGAGAAACAAGATTAGATAGTCCTTTCTATCCGAAACTTCACACAAGTGCTTTAGTAAAAAAATAAGTAAATACGTGTTTCAGGTTTTTTTGAAATGCTAAGAGGGTGAAATGGGGTAACAAAGTGTGAAAATCAATATTGTGTCGGATTGCGTTAAAACTTGGCATGCAGATAATTATTACAAAGTTAGTTACCTTTGAAAAATGATTTTTCAAATTTCACCCCTGAAGGGGATGAAACGGGGGTTCAAAGTTTGTATGGAGAGACAAAATTAGATAGTATTTTCTATTTGAAACTTCATACAAGTGCTCGAGTAAAAAAATAAGTAAATACGAGTTTCAGGTTTTTTTTAAATTACACCACTAAGAGGGTTAAATGGGGTAACAAAGTGTGAAAATCAATATTGTTTCGAATTGTGCTGAAATTTGGCATGCAGATAGTTATTACGACATTAGTTCCCTCTGAGAAAGGATTTTCCAAAATTCACCTCTAAAGGGGATGAAACGGGGGTTCAAAGTTTGTATGGAGAAACAAGATTAGATAGTCCCTTCTATCCGAAACTTCAGAAAAGTGCTTCAGTAAAAAAATAAGAAAGCACGTGTGGCAGGCTTTTTTGAAATGCCACCCCTAAGAGGGTGAAATAGGGAAACAAAGTCTGAAAATCAATATTGTTTTGGATTGCGCTGAAATTTAGCATACAGATAGTTATTATGACGTTGGTTACCGTTAAGAAAGGATTTTTCAAAAAATCATCCCTTAAGGGGATGAAATTAGGGTTCAAAGTTTGTATGGAGAAACAAGATTAGATAGTATTTTTTTGAAACTTCATACAAGTACTTTAGTATCTATATAAGTAAATACGTGTCTCAGCCTTTTTAAAATTCCACCCCAAGAAGGTGAAGTGGGGTAATAAAGTCTGAAAATCAATATGGTTTTTCGGGTTTTATAAATATGAATCCTTATTTCCCTTAGTCACGTGATAACTTGAAAACGGATGAACCGATTTGGCTAATTATTTTTTGATGTCTTTTATAATAGAAAGGTTTTTACAAAAAAAACGTTATAAGTAAATAAAAGAAGTTTATAACGCGGGCGAAGCCGCGGGACACTTCTAGTAATAATATAATATTTTAAACCACCCCGACTGATCTATGTATAATCTTTTCATTAAAAGCATTCCAACGACTCTAAACACGACATTTAAAATCTGAGCTGTAAGTTGGTGAGGATTTGAGTATTCTGTAGAGTCCAGATGTCCCAGCATCAGGTCAATGCTTCCATGTTCTTACAATATCGTTGAAGAAGAAGATTTTTGAATTGATCAGACCTATGAAAGTTGATTTCATAGCGCAATTAACTAGAAAAAAGCTCATCGTTTTATAACGATTGAACAAATTTTCATGAATCAAAGCTCAGAAAACTCTCGATGAAGACATCTATCAAACAAAAAAACGATCAATAATAAAAACAAAATCGGTTCATCCTGTTAGGTGCTAAGCTGCTACAGACAGACACACAGATACACACGTTAAACGTATATTACCCCTACATTTTGCGTCGGGGAACGCGTAAGGTTACGGCGGCAGATGTTCTCCTTGGCGGTAAGTAAGCTACTTTTTGGTAGATTTAATGATCCCACTACCACTGTACGAAAACTCATGATTCATGAATGCACATAAAACTTTCATTGGTAGGTATATAGCTAGGATTAGAACCAACGACCGTCGGGTCAGAATCAGGGTAACTATCCTTTACGCCAAAGGGCCGTCCAATATCACTACGTAAGAATTATAAAACAAAGTCCATCACTGCGTCTGTCTGTCTGTTTGCAATAATCTCAATAGCTACTGAACGGATTATCCTGCGGTTTTCACTAATAGCCAGAGTGTTTATGAGGAAGGTGTAGGTGCATAATTCGTTAAGGTTTTGTGTAAATTGGTTGAAAAATGACGATGGTTGTTAAGTATGTTAATATTTTATATTCGATGCAACAAACTGATGCAAATTTTGTAGGCATATATGTTCTACCCGTGCGAAGCCGGGGCGGGCTGCTAGTTTATTATAAAAAGGTTTCCTTAAAAATTATTACCAGGCAGAAAAACTACGCGAGTCCTCACAAAGCTCGGCTTTTAGTTAGTTAAGTTAGAAAAGGGGGGGGGGACGCACATTTTAGCACTTTAGAAGTGTCTATCTTTCAAACAATTGAGTTTGAGAAAAAAATGTTTTAGTGTGGGTGTGTTTGGGTGTGTGTGTGTGCGTGCGTGTGTGTTGTTTGTGAGTTTTTAGAAATTTGTTTTACCTATAACTTTTTCTGTGTTTTTGTAATTCATTATTTTTAACCAGCCAGTTAGTGATTTTTTGGATTCATGTTTATTTAGGTTGACATAATTGGGTAGGGCTTTATTAATTTTTAACCGACTTCACAAAAAAGAGGAGGTTCTCAATTCGTCTGTATGTTTTTTTTTTTTATTATATAAGTATGCACCGAGGAATATTCTATATTATTGAATAGACTAAACATTACAATTAGTTATATTGAAAATTCTATCCTTTCTTATTTTATTTGCAACACTTTCCTGAAAATACTTACACAATGCCAAAGAACATAATGATAATTGACAATACTGCATGTTGAAATTCGAACCCGAGACTGACACACTTATTCCGGAACTATACACACGGTTTCTTTGCAAAGACTATATTCTACTGATATACGAGTACAATGGAATTAGCATCATGCGGGTACTCTGCTTTTGTTATGAAAAAAATCTTTGCCTAGTCCTAGTCTTTGCCTATATTAGATAGAAGCCTAGGTTATCTATCACTAATCACCACTGAGTCAATCCCATTTACGAATTTTTTACATAGACATTTTACATAGTTTTATTTTTACGACTTTATGTATAGGATGCAAACGCTACTATTTGCGGACTGCATCTCCGCTTTAATATTCCTGTTCTCGACTATTATAGGAAAAACCACCAGTTACACTTAAAAATCGCGTATCTCAAGTCTATTGTTAGTCCCAACAATAGGTAACTGAGCCAGTTGCTGCTGAAAAAGAAACAATGGGATACAAATTTATAATGCAGTCTGGAAATGAATCACGTCAGCCCTGCTCCTATGGGACCCGCTCTGAATGAGAATGAACAACAACGGCTCACTGGATGATCCAGGAGAGTTCGTGTTTGTAGCTTTTTGGTGATTAACGTTCTTCCGTCGACTTCAATATACTCCAATTTGGCAAGAGTTGATAAACAACAAGGAGAATTTTCAATTGCAACTTTTGTATGTACCTTGTCCTTAAAATGTGCATCTCTTATCTGTAACGGTATAGGAGACCCTGGCGGTGCGACTATATAGTCTAGCATTTCAATGTCGATCAGCGAACTATGTAAAGTTATACGATTGGGCATTTCTCTTAAGGATCACATTTGAAATATGGTCATCCCGTAGAGAACAAAAGTTGTCGACTTGCCCAAAGGATTAAGCGAGTTAAAGTACTTGGCTGGTCACATTTGGCGCAGAGCTCGAGAGAACTTTCAACTTCAGCTTATAGATAGATATAGATGGAAAGATTATTAGCTTACGTGTGTCAATTTATTTAAGCAAGAGATCCTAGACACAAATACTGTATGCATAGCCATCATAGCTTCATGACGTGTATAACCAAGGCGATGTGCGTAAAACGAATCTGTCTTCGTGTACATGATCAAGTTCTCACCAGTGAACCTGCTGGTTCGACATGGACATGAATATAAAATATCTTCAAATAAAGCTTTCAGCATTTTCTTCTCATTTCCACGATCCGCTGTCGCAGCAAATTCTTAATCTTTATGGGACCCTCTTAAATAAATCGGGCAGCGAATGAATTTCCGTTCCAATCTCAGGAATTGTTGAATGTGCGAGCCGATGGGTATCAATCGATAGGTACTCATCTAAAAACGAACGGGAGCTCTGTTGTAAGATATTTGCTGATCTTTCACGGAAAATTCTTAGAACTTTTTGGGGAACCGTAAGCGTGATTGTTGATGTTCGCCGAAGTATGTTTATGTTTTCCTCAAAGAGCCCATATTTTTACCAAATTTAATAATAATTCAATCTCGATAGGATTTCATTGAACTAGTAGTATATTTGGCAAAGAAACACAAGTATCTCTGAACTGTTTTTTGGTAATGGTCATAAATAACTATTACTTAAAATATTTATTTTTTATATAGTGCAGGTTGGTCAGGTTGAGCCAGTTCCCATTCTAGTCCTAGCGTGCTACCTTCCTCGAACGCATCATCATATACCTCAGGTGAGATAGTGGTCAAATGCTATACTACATGATATTAAAAAAAGTTAGCGTTTAACCACTATCTCACATGTTAGTCATGTGAGGATGGTAGCATGCCAGGCCTAGGAACAAAAACTGGCTCTCAACATCAACTGCCGAAACACATTAGATGTTTGGCGACAGAATATTTTTCCTTCTTCGGAGGGCCACTGTGAAATGCGCACAAACATTTTTTGATAGAAATATCCATTGATGCTCGGCGGGGATTTGAACCCGCTACCTCTGGCGTCAAAACTGACGATTCTCCCACTGCACCACTGGGCAGGGGGCCCTCAAAAATGCGTCAAATAAAAGCAAAGAAACGCTGCCAGAACTAAATAGCCAGACACAGCGAGCTGCCATACGTTATAACGGGCGTTCACGATTGACCAACACATCCGGCATAAGTCACAAAAGAAAATAGCGACAAAAATTTATGTAACGTTAATTTCCGGGCATAACTGCACATTGGCGCTTTATAAATGTGCAACTCATGAATAACATAACGTTTCGCACGATTCCGTCGGCAAATGGGCCAAATGGGCCATATGTCTGGCTTAGCGGCCCAAATGCCCAAAATAATAACATGACAATACGTATTGCTGTCCCCAAGCACCGTAGGGAACGCCAAAAATTAACTAGCAATTTTTCGGCCAGCGCTCTTGTAATTAATAATGGTTGCGTAGAGTTACTCTTTGTACGACTATATATATACCTCACAATAAAGGAAAATTCAGAAGTTTTGTTGCAGAAAAGTTCACGGAATTAACGAAATGCAAACGTCAACGTCAACGTCGTGCAAAATAGTCACAAAACCATAATGTAAGCAATAAAGTCGCCTTTTTAAGGTTTCGTAGTCAAAAAGGAACCCTTATATTTTGTGCCTATGACACTTAAATAGAGGAGTATTAAACTACACGTATACAGTTTTCCTAGACCCTATATCTTGCTATCCTAGGTCAATGAAAAGTATCCTATAGGTTTTGATGCCGTTATGAAATCGTAAAATAGGTGAAAATATGCGAGATAAACGATTAGGTATATTTGTTGATCGCGTTGCCTTACCCCTAAAAAGTGACCTACAACCACGCATGTCTCTTAGATATGTGTTTCCTTCACCGGAGGGCCACTGAGAAAAGTGCACAAAAATTTTTCGATAGGAAAATCCATTGTTGCACGCGGGGTTTGAACTCGGCACGTCTGGCATCAAAGCCGACCGTTCTCCCGATTACGCCACCGGGCCATCAAATGTCACAGCTGAAAAAGACGTAGACCCGTAGAGTTATGTAAATCAACTTGGTTGGGTTTAAACAGATGAACAGACAGTCAACAAAGTGGACAATCTGGACAATAGTTCGAAAAACTATTTAAAAGGGAAACTGTCACAGATAGCTTTTACAAGTTAAACAATAATAAGTTAAAGCATGAATTTAAAACAATATTTTTTTAAATATCCTATATACTAATAAACCGGCCAAGTGCAAGTCGGACTCGCACTCTTAGGGTTCCGTTACACAGTAGAGTATTTTATAACTATAATTTTTCGCCACTAAAAATATAATTTTGATTTTCATAGTGTTTGTATGAAAAACAAAGTTATATTTGCGGTCGATATATCTCAAAAACTGCTGAATATATATTTCGTTAAAACCAGTTTTCGTTGAAAGTATTTATTGAGATCGACAGCATATATATTTTTTTATAGCACAGTGTGACCTATACCCGCACTTTACGCACGCTTTTCCGTGACTTAAGTAGTCGATTATTGCACGACGTTTAGCACCCTCGCTGCGCTCGGATGCCAACTTCACTCGGTGCAATAATTTTCTATTTGCTGGAAAAGCGTAGCAAGCGCAAAGTGCGGGTTTATGTCACACTGACAGCTATAAAATAATATACGATACTCGTGACTTAAGCTGTCTAAAAAAATATTGAACGAAAAATTATTGCACGCTGCGCTCGGGTGCTACGCCGTGCAATAATTTTTTTAAACTTTCAGTTCCATGTATGGGGAGCCACCCCTTAATCTTTTATTTTCTTTATCTTTGTATAAAAATCGTAAAGCGGTTTACAGAATACACTTACTTACCAAGTTTCAACTGTGTAGTCTTGGAATAAAGTGGCTGTGAGATACGGACAGAAAGACAGACATGACGACATGACTATAAGGGTTCCGTTTTTTTCCACATTGTTCCACCCTACTGGAATAAAAATTTGCACTTTAAGTTTAATATTTCATAAATGGAGCAATAAATAAAAAAATAAAATCGATAAATAGTATTAGGAACCCCTAATTCATTGTAAAATACCTATACAACGATACCACACACGATGGGGTAGACGACGAAAAAAAAATTCATCAGATATAGGGGAGCTACCCTAAAAAAATATTTTCCAAAATTGTATTTTACCACTTTGTCCGCGTAATTGATATATACACTCCTACAAAAATACAACTTTCTAGTACTAACGGTATCTTAGCAAAACCTCGGACAGACGGTAAGACAGGTAGACAGACGGACGGACATGACGATACTATAAGGGTTCCTTGTCTGGACAACGAAACCCTAAAAAGACGAAAGAAGTGTGCAGTGTTTACATTCGTTAACATTGCTTTTGTTTTGTAAGCTTTTTACTTAAAGACAAACCATCAACCAAATTAAAGTAGAAAAAAAAGCCAGACGCTTCGAGTCAGAAAAAGATCAAGGAAAGCTAGTTTCACCCAATTGAGGGCTTGTGGTCAGGGAGAACATGAGGCGTCCACAATTTAGTGGTAACCGCTCGCCACGAGGGATTCGATTTGCGGCAAATCCGGTTAACGGTAAAAAGTTTTAACTTGAATGGTTTAGATATCAGAAAATTTTGCCGTATATACAAAAAAAAATTGCAATACTGGGAAAGGATTTTCAAAAGTTCATTAAAACGTTATCTTAATTTTGTACCGAGAACTAAAACCTCATTCTTCATTCTCGTCTCGCTTAAACTTTCTGATCACGCTTTCAACTAAATTAGAATTCATATTAAGATTAAGTAAAGCTTATTAAAAGTAAGCAACATGGAATCCACTCATATTTTACTTAATGAAATTTTATGGAGCGCTAAGCTTCTTAAGTCAACCAAAGTTCCCTGCAAGTTTTAGGTAAAAGATTGAATACTTAATTATTTCCAAAAACTTTGGGTAAAATTCTATTTGGGATCTGCTAAACTGAAACTATCTACTTTGGATGTTTTGGTTTTTCTTTACTAAAGTTTTACGGACAAAGAACCAAGTTATGCCAGTTTAATTAACGTAAAATAAAATTTAACAAGTTTTTTAATTAGCTTAGATATAATAAGTTATAAGTTTTTTTATTAGCGTAGATATAAAAAGTCGACTGATAACTTATAAGCTTTACGTCAATTTATTCGTGTACTTTAATACATTAATATTTCGGTTAGTTTGTAACTGACTTCGAAAAATACATGTATGTTTAATACATACATAAAAGTATATTGTATATAATTTATAATATTATATTTTATTTGTCAATAACGCCGTCGTAGACATATATAGACGGATTCGCAATTTTTTTTAAAGATGTTTATTTCGATAAGATCTTATCACTCATCAGGTTTTTAAGAGTTTAAAAACATTTTAATGTGGAGGTAAACACCTCAAATTTGGTACTGAAATGGCAAAACATTTGATGTCGTGTTATTAAGATTATGAAACATCTTAAATTACGTCACTTGAGTTTAAACATTTTCATTATAAGCTGATACCGCTTAAGACAATTAAGCAAACCAGTAAATTACCTCAAACGTGACAAAACTATTAAAAAAAAAATTTTCTCGCGTCTGCGTTTAATGTTATTTTCAATATGGCTGACACTCACTGCCATAATATTTTACGTACATTTTTACGCCCGATTCCGTAATAGCACCTCCACATCCCAATTTATGTAGGCGTGAGCATTTACACGTTAACTGCAGTTATGTGTAAAATGGGTCGTTATTTGCTTGGAGTGGAACTGGAAGCCGCATCCGCAACTAACAGGCTCTGGCTGTAAACGTCTCCAACGGGTGACTTTCAGTGATTTACTCCAATTTTATGTGCCGCCTCTCTGGATTTATATTAAATTTATTTTATGGCACAATTTTACAACCCCGAAACATGTTACGATGGTCATTCCACATGTCTCGCTTTAATATGTGTTGAACGCGAACAGTTGTTTAGTTTTATTGACGGTTACCCGACGCGAGGGAAACGAGTTAATTTTGTCTTGGATTGTGAAGTTTTAATGAAATACAATGTTGTGGTTGGTTTATCCGTAGAGAGTTTCAAATTAGTGATCGCGAGGAACTATTAAAGTAACTGTATTACACTTTTTGAGATTAATGGATCAAGAGTAAGTCTACGTGGCGTCTCTAGAAATAAAACACCACAAATTCCTTAGCGAACGACCGGAAACATTCGCCTTCGTCGTACAACATACTGAGATACCGTACCTCTAACAATAGTGCCTTCAGTTCGCAGGGCCATTGTGGCGCACTAATCAAGTGGAAACGCGAGGAGTTGTGCCAGACATCCCGGAGTAAACACCACTTATTAATCCACGTTCTTTACTCGTACCTACTATTGACATATAGACAAGTTCGAAAGCTCTTTGTACCCGACTGCGTAATTTTATTAATGTATTTTATTATAAAGTGTTTTAATTTATATAATGTTTTTCTTAAGTGTCATCTACACTTTATATTTTTGTACATTATTATACAATATAGATAATTCAAAATTTTGTCGTCCAGCTGGGCTCGGATCCGTGCTTCCTGGGAACACACCTAAGCGCATTAACCAACTTAGCTATATACTATATATGTATATAGGCAAGCACGCTAGGCCTTGAATAGGAACTGGCTCTCAAAGATAACTGCCGGAACAGATGTTTGGCGACAGATTTTCTAACTTGAGGGTGGTAGCTGGCCAGGCGGAATCCAGATAGTGCCCTATCACTATGCAATGCACCATGCAATTACTTTTTAGAAGTAATTGCAGATGGCGTCACCAATACATAATTGATTAAAATGCAATCAATAAGTTTCGTCAGATGAGTAAAGAAAAGGTTTCGTCGCTTTTGTGGGAGTCGTCTATTGCTGAGTTTGTTAAATCGGTTAGGCTGACTCAGAAGGAGCCGGTTCAAGTCCCGCTAGAAGGCGAAATTTTGGATTGTATTTAATATGTTTATTTCTTTGTCAAGCCCTCAAACAGAGTACTATTATTTATTATGTACCCCTACATTTTATTAAACGACTTGATATATTTTGACAATAGGTAGAGTTTCATAATATAATAATAGGTATGTAAAATTCACTAATTCGAATTCAGCCTACTATATTCAGTCATAGAATTATTCAAAAATAATCAGCACCCAATAGTATAGACGCTGATCGACTGAATTCAATCTCAATCAGATTTGTGGCCGCTGGTGCGCCGACCGCAGTATCTACGCGCACTGAACTGCGGTCCATTGTCCATCCGCCGCATCACATAAAATTATACATGGGGACCTAAGCGAAGGGCTTTCACATAATGCTGAGCAAACCTAAACAGAAGCCTAGATAATGTATTGAATGCTTATAATAAATAAAACAATGAAATAATCAGACGTCATTTTAGACACGTTAGTAACCGAGTCAGTATATATTATCCTCCAGTCCGTCAGTATATATATCCCGTCGGTACGATGAAATTTTGGATTGTGTTTAACAATTAACAAAAATATAAAGTGTGAAACACTTCAAAGAAACATAATATTTGATTTAGTATATATTATGTTACTCTTTGAGTAACCGTGATAGTAACGAAACTATGGCAGGTAGATCTACCTATACATAGATAATCTATTCATTGAATACTCAAAGATTACAATAGATAATCTATTCTCTATTGTCTAAATATGTGAAGTATGTACTAAGAACATTGAGATATGAAGGGTAAAAAGCTAGTAGGTACGCACAGTACAAGACTTTTTTTAAACTTAAAATTCGACTTCACATGCTGCGCAAGTGCGCGAGTATATTTCAGTAGCAAGTTTGAGATGTGTATCTTCATATCTCTGGAGACTCTCGTTAGATATCAATGAATTGTTTAATGGAACCACCGTAGAGAAATAACCGTATACATAAAATAAATAAACGATTTGAGAGCCTCGCTTTTGAAAGTCGATTCAAAATAAAATAACTTGTGCTCGTACGAAATGAAAAAACCGAACTTGCATGCCGCGATAAAAAAGCACTGGGCTATTATAATCGTGTCATATAAGTATACAAATTTGCTTATATTGTTCATCTCCATATCTCCGGAGATAATTGTCATAGCTCGATAAAATTTGAATAGGACCAAATGGGAGGCATAATGTCTCAAACAAAAAAAAATTCAAATCGTTTTTCGTTGATTTGACGGAGTTCAGCGGAACAAAAATAAAAAAAATAAAAAAAAATACAGCCGAGTTAAGAACCTCATCCTTTTTTGTGAAGTCGGTAAAAAAATAAATCCGACTAAGGAGAGTGTTTTTTTGAGGTGACCGTTGAACCCGTAACATGAAAACATTAACCTTCCTCTGGGCAGTCGGGTAATAAATACTTACAAAACATCACACGCCCCGTCAACTACGGAAACTTATTACTGTCATTAACTTTGGCAATCGATGTCAAAGGTCTAAGGTTATCAGTAGATTGCGCTTTCACTGATATCTATACAAATAATATTGTCTAATAGTTACCTATCCGTATTTGTTTTCTGTTATATTGCACTCAGCCTTGACACTCAAAGTATTCTAAGCCTAGCATGTTCACCATCATCATCATCGACTAAACATCGCTTACCAACAGGCTAGATAGTGGTTAAACGCTGGCCGATAAAATAATATATAAAAAAAAAATAGGAGAATTTGACAGGTCCAGAAAGTCGTCAATTTTTATTCCATTTATCCTAATCCTAACTTCCTAACTAATATTATAAATGCGAAAGTAACCCTGTCTGTCTCATCTTTACGCCAAAACCACTGAACACAGACGAAATTGGTACACATATAGCCTAGCCTGAGAAAGGACATAGGCTACTTTTAAATGCGAAAAAAGGGTTGTAAGGGGTTAAAAGGGGGGATGAAATGTTTTATGGATGTATCGTCATTTTTAGAGCTAGAAGCTTGAAACTTATTTTTTAGGCTATTGATTCGATAAATATGACATTCAAAGTTAGTAAAAGTTTTACCCTCAAGGGTATAAAATAACAATAGGGAATAGGGGATGAAAGTTTATATAGAAATATGTAAGGTTTATGTGAATGTTCTACTGAACGGATTTAAATGAAATTTGGTACACAGATAGTCTAGAGCCTGAGAAAGGACAAAGGCTACTTTTTAATGCGAAAAAAGGGTTGTAAGGGGTGAAAGGGGGGATGAATATTGTATGGAAGTATCGTCATTTTTAGAGCTAGAAGCTTGAAACTTATTTTTTAGGCTGTTGATTCGATAAATATGACATTCAAAGTTAGTAAAAGTTGTACCCTCAAGGGTATAAAATAACAATAGGGAATAGGGGATGAAAGTTTGTATAGAAATATGTAAGGTTTATGTGAATGTTCTACTGAACGGATTTAAATGAAATTTGGTACACAGATAGTCTAGAGCCTGAGAAAGGACAAAGGCTACTTTTTAATGCGAAAAGAGGGTTGTAAGAGGTTGAAAGGGGGATGAAAAGTTGTATGGAAGTATGGTCATTTTTAAAGCTAGAAGCTTGAAAATTATTATGTAGGCTGTTGATAAATAAATATGACATTCAAAGTTTGGAGGGGGAAGGGGGAGGTTGAAGGGGAAGGGGCGGGAGGAGAGGGGAGGTGGAAGTGAGGGGAAGGAAAAGGAGAAGGGGAGGTGAGGGGAAGGGAAAAGGGAGGAAAAGAGGAGGCGAGGGGAAAATGGTGGGAAAGGCGAGGGGAGATAGAAATGAGGGGATGGGGAGTGGGGGAAGAGTGAGGGAGAGGGGAGGGGAGGGGGAAGTGGGGGAAAGGGTGGGGGGAGAGGGAGGTGATGGGAGGGGAGAGAGAGTGGGGGATGCGAGAGTGGGAGGGGACGGGACGGGTGAGGGGTGGGCGGAGGGAAGATTAGCGCGGCGTGGTACGGTGCGGTGTAGGTGGGATACGCACGTTTCTTATTTGTAAAATAATTGGCCTAAATAATCAAAAATGCTACCCAAAGACACTTTTCGACGCGGACGAAGTCGCGGGCACAGCTAGTACATATATAAGCTTCAACTGATAAAATGAAAAATTCTTAGGAATTTTCTATAAGCACAGAAATTGCTATATCTCAGGATGAGAAACCTAATGAATAACTTATTTTTACAAACTTTTATTTAACTTGCAATGTATGTATGCCATGTATGTGCGGGTGGAATCTTGGAAGCTAATAATAATAATAATATCACATCACGATCAATATCACATAATAATTGACATCACCATCCCGCATGATGAGAACCTCGTGAAGGCTGAAAAGGACAAGATCAGCAAGTACCTTGACTTGTCTTTCGAGGTTTCACATTAAACTTCACATAAGTGCTTGAGTAAAAAAATAAGTAAAACGTGTTTCAGGTTTTTTTTTAATTCCTTGCAATGGGGTAAGAAAGTGTGAAAATCAATATTGTTTCGGATTGCGCTGAAATTTGTCATGCAGATAGTTATTACGACGTTAGTTCCCTCTGAGAAAGGATTTTCCAAAATTCACCCCTGAAGGGGATGAAACGGGGGTTCAAAGTTTGTATGGAAAAACAATATTAGATAGTCTTTTATATTCGAAATTTAACACAAGTACTTAAGTAAGTAAATACGTGTTTAAGGCTTTTTCGAAATTCCACCCCTAAAAGGGTGAAGTGGGGTAACAAAGTCTGAAATCAATATTGTTTCGGAATGCGCTGAAATTTGGCATGCAGATAATTATTTTGACTTAGGTATTCGCTAATAAAGAATTTTTCATAATACACTCTTTAAGGGGATGAAGCGGGGGTTCAAAGTTTGGATAGTCGTTTTATTCGACATTACACACAAGTACTTCTGTAAATAAATAAGTAAATACGAGTTTCAACTTTTTAAAAATGCCACCCTTAGAGGATAAACTGGGGTAACAAAGTCTAAAAATCAATATTGTTTCGGATTGCGCTGAATTTCAGAATGCAGATAGTTATTATGACGTTGGTATCCGCTAAGAAATGATTTTCTGAAAATTCCTCCCGGATACGGAACGGGGATTCAAAGTTTGTATGGCGAAACAAGATGGGGTAAAGTACGTGTTATAGGATTTTTCGAAATGGGGTAGGTAACAAAGTCTGTAAATTTAGGTTTTTAGGGTTTTATAAATATGAATCCCGAATTGCCTCAGTCACGCAATAACATGAAAACGGGTGAACCGATTTGGCTAATTCTTATTTGATGTGTTTGTTGATAGAATCGTTTTTACAAAAGAAAAGTTTTAAGTAAATAAAAGAAGGTTTTAACGCGGGCGAAGCCGCGGGACACTTCTAGTAATATAATAATAATAATTCATTTATTTCAGATTTCTATAGATCCATTATTGTTAGTAAAACGCTTAAATCTAGGATTAGTAGACTAGAAAAAATAAAAAATAAAATTGTCGAATTAATATTGCCTATTTTCAAACTAAAATAATGAAATAAAATTAAAACAATTATTGATGAATTATAGATTAATACATTATTAAGTTAAATTAATTCAATGTTAATTAATTAGTCTAAGACTTTTTAATGAGCATTTTGATCCAGTGTGTAAAAAGTGGCCCATTGCTCTTGCCCGTTATCATCATTAGAATGCTGTTACAGCTGTCGCGTGTTCTTTTTAGCAATGAGGCAATGTTCTTCCTTATGATAGCTGCAAACGCAGCGGTGCGAGCCTCCATGAACATGGCGGACGCGCTGCAGAAACGCGGCAGCCCCAACAACATTCCAAATGCATTGTTGTATTGAACTCGTAGTGCGTTCAAGGACTTTTGAGTAAAGTTGACCCACAAGCTGCTCGTGTAAAACGTCTGGCAGAAGGATTTGAATAATGTTATTTTTACATCTCGTGAACAACGAGCAAACCTACGGGCCAACATGTTAGCTCGTACGGTCAAAGCTCTACGTTCCCTTTCTAGATCCTTGTCATCCTTTAAGCTCTCGGTTATAATATGCCCCAGATACTTAAACTTTGACACTCTATTCAGTGTAGTGCCACTCAATAGTATGGGGGGTACCGACTCCAGCCTCTTGCTACTTGGACTAAATACCATGACTTCACTCTTCTTACTATTATGCTGAAGGCCATGGGTGGCAGCATAGTTTTCACAATAAGTGACGAGCTGTCTTAGTGCCCTGACAGAGGGAGCCAGCAGCACCATATCGTCAGCGTAACTGATGTTATTAA
This sequence comes from Cabera pusaria, assembly GCA_954871355.1. Lineage (NCBI taxonomy): Eukaryota > Metazoa > Arthropoda > Insecta > Lepidoptera > Geometridae > Cabera > Cabera pusaria. Next base: position 12,774,857 of record OX940893.1, read on the forward strand.
CAGGCACTCCATCTACATAACATCCGACTGGCATACTGCTGAGTCCCTCTATCAGTCCATTTACATATAGATTGAAAAGCCTTGGAGAACTCACACCCCCTTGTCTAACCCCGCTGTTCAGTCTATATGCATCAGACAGCACGCCTGCCCATTTCACATGATTAATTTGGTTATTGTACCAAAATTTAAACAAGGTACATATTTCTTGCGGCACTGTGGTGTCTTTTAGCTTTCGCTAGAGTATGTCATAACGCACGGTGTCGAAAGCTTTAGATAGGTCTAAAAAACATGCATAGACCGACGTCTTTCTATCAACATAGTACCTAACTGTGTGCTTAAGACTTAATATAGCGCTTTCAGTGGACAGTCCAGGCCTGAACCCGAACTGACCATCATGCAAACTAAAGTATTTACTTAATTGGGTGTCGAGCAGTCGGTTTAAGACTTTAGCCACGATAGTAGCCAGCGATATCGGTCTGTAGTTACACCTGCCCGCTATGCCACCTGTTCTATTTTTGACAATGGGCACCACTATAGTTTTCATGAGGTCATGAGGCAAATAACTATGACTAAGACACAATGAGTAAAGCAGGGACAGTACTCTCGGCAGATGAGCGCCAGCGTACTGCAGGTGTTCGAGACTGAGGCCGTCGTGGCCTGGAGATTTACCCCTGCTCATGCTCAGGATTATTTTTCTCACGTCTGCAGCAGTGATGCGAATATTGCAGTCTCTTACCTCGCAAACCTCAGCGTCCACCACCTGCAGCGGGGATATCCCAGATGCTCGAGTAGGTTTATCATTAAAACTAATTCTAAATGTAATATTATGTGTATATATTTATTTATAAAAAAATAAAATTAGCTATCTGACTCGGTTCTGAGATTCCATTTATGCTCGCAGGTAAGCCAGATTTAGGATTAAGCTTCTTTTAACACTCTTTCAAAATTTTGAAAAATGTTTGGACTCCCTTTGACTTGCTATTAAATCCATTTTAATTTGTTCCTGGTGCGTTTAACACCACTTTAATTTAGATTTGAATATCTTACGACTATTACACATTTCCTCATATTCCTTAGTATTATTCTGTCTGCCACATAAGACCCAGTTATTATACCTAAATCCCCTGTCCTATCCCTAAACCTAAACTCCCTGTGGGCTTCACTGACGTGTTTATTCCAGCCAACAATTTGTTGTTTACATTTTTTATTATTTAAATACGTTATTTTTTTCCTTCTCTTAAAATATTTACAATTTTACTATAAAGTCTATCTATAACTATTTTATGCGATAATATATTACAACACTTATCGGCACAATTTACCATTTCCTCGGGAAAATTAACAGATTTTAATTTATCATTACAGTGATTTAAATATTGTCTAATCTGTGATGAGTTACGTTGTCCCCAGATAACATCATACAAGTCGTTTGTACGTGGTATATACTTTTTATGAACTAACTTAAAATCACAACTAATTATTAACGGTAAATGGTCTGACCACATAACATCATACCGTACCTTAATGTCCCTTATAGTGTCCAAGGCTGACTGTGTCACCACACAGTGATGAAGCCACCGCCGGGACCCGTGTGCATCACTCACAAATGTGTACTCACTTGAATCTAAGCCTTTTAGTATATCCGCACAGAGCCACGACTGCTCAGCACAAAAATTAGACAGCTCGACGTGGAACAATTCTGAAGGCTGGGCATTATAATCTCCTAATATAAAAACCGCATTCCACTTCGCTAAATTAGACCTACTTCCCGATGTCCGATTGAACTCAATTTTGGTGAACTTATGTATCTTCGGTGACAATACAATGATATGGTACCAAGGAGCTGGTCTGATGATGGAGACGGAAGGTGGCCACGGCATCTCTGTGATAAAATAACATAACCCCACCGAGTTTGGGCTCGACTGATTTGTCTTGAAAATAAATTTACATCTAGATGATATTCAGGATCTGATGATGAAGCTGGAAGGTGTCTACGGCATCTCTGTGATAAATCAACATAACCCTACCGAGTTGGGCTCGATTGATTAGTATTGCAGAGAACTTTACACCTAGATGATATCCAGGGCCTGATGATGAAGCTGGAAGGTAGCCACAGAATCTCTGCGATAAAACAACAAAACCCTACCAAGTTTGGGCTCGATTGATTCGTCTTGAAGAGAACTTTTTACCTAGATGATATCCAGGGTCTGATGATGAAGCTGGAAGGTGGCCACGGCATCTCTGTGATAAAACAACATAACCCTACCAAGCTTGGGCTCAAATGATTCGTCTTGAAGAGCACTTTACACTTAAACGATATCCAGGATCAGATGATGAAGCTGTAAGGTGGCCATGGCATTTCTATACTAATAATATAAAGAGAGAACATTTGTATTTTTGTATTATTGTATTTTTGTATTTTCGTATGTTTGTAATGATTTGGCTCAGAAACTACTGAACCGATTTAAAAAATTCATTCACTAATACATAGAATGGACTTTCGGAATGAAAATAGGTTATATATTATCCCGTTTAAATCAAAGGTACATTTGTGGAGACCTAATTTGCAACCTAAGTCGGCAATAAAACGGTCGACAAAACACGTTTCTTACGAACGCTGTTTAATTGAAAATAGATAGAAGAATATTTTCTATGCAAGAGTTGTACAACTTAATAAGATCTACAAAAAAGTCTGCGAAAGCATATGTCTATCTCTTAATGTTGACTCACAGTAACCATTTTAATCTTAAATTTTTTGTTAAAAAATATTACATAACTTCCAAGGCTATTTTCAAGTATATTTTATTAATGCTTATCCAAATAATTACGTTAACTAGCTTGGCCACATATTATAGATTAATATTGTCCCTTACAGCATATAATTCAAATGAAAACTCTAGAAGATATCACGAATTTCACATACACGCATCGCATAATTAATAAAATATTTGCAGTGAAACCACAGATTAGGTCATAGTTACTACGGAAATATTATTATAAGCTTAGGTATGCTGTAGATCCCCATCGATCACAATCATTTTGAAGTCAATATAGTATAATAATATGATCTATTGTATAAAATAATATTCAACTATATATTTTATAATAATATGATATTTTATACCACCCCGACTGATTTATGTATAATCTTTTCATTAAAAGCATTCCAATGACTCTAAGCACGACATTTAAAATCTGAGCTGTAAGTTGGTGAGGATTTGAGTATTCTGTAGAGTCCAGGAGATGTCCCGGCATCAGGTCAATGCTTCCATGTTCTTACAATATCGTTGAAGAAGAAGATTTTCGAATTGATAAGACCTATGAAAGTTGATTTCATAGCCCAATTAAATAGAAAACAGCTCATAGTTTTATAACGATTAAACGAATTTTCATGAATCAAAGCTAAGAACACTCTCGATGAAGACACCTATCAACCAAAAAAAAAACTATCAATAATAAAAACAAAATCGGTTCATCCGGTTAGGTGCTAAGATGCTACAGACAGACACACAGATACACACGTTAAGCGTATATTACCTCTACTTTTTGCGTCGGGGAACGCCGTAAGGTTAAGGCGGCAGATGTTTTCCTTGGTGGTAAGCTACATTTTAGTAGCTACAGTTTAGTAAAATCTTCTTCAACGATATTGTAAGAACATGGAAGAATTGACCTGATGCCGGGACATCTCCTGGACTCTACAGAATACTCAAATCCTCACCAACTTACAGCTCAGGTTTTAAATGTCATGTTTAGAGTCGTTGGAATGCTTTTAATGAAAAGATTATACATAAATCAGTCGAGGTGGTTAAAAATATTATATTATATATATATATATATATAGATGAATATTATATAATAATATTATACAATATTGACGTCAAATTGATTGTGATCGGTGGGGATCTACAGCATAGCTAAGCTAATAATAATATTTTGGTAGTAACTATGACCTAATCTGTGGTTTCACTGCAAATATTTTATTAATTTTGCAATGCGTGTATGTGAAATTCGTGATATCTTCTAGAGTTTTCATTTGAATTATATACTAAAAAGGACAATTTTAATCTATAATATGTGGCCAAGCCAATTAACGTAATTATTTGGATAAGGATTAATACTATATACTTGAAAATAGCATTGGAAGTTATGTAATATTTTTTGACAAAAATGTTAAGATTAAAATGGTTACTGTGAGTAAACCTTTAGAGATAGACATATGCTGTCGCGGACTTTTTTGTAGGTCTTATTAAGTTGTATAACTCTTGCACAAAAAATATTCTTCTATCTATTTTCAATTAAGCAGCGTTCGTAAGAAACGTGTTTATTCGACCGTTTTTTTGCCGACTTAGGTTGCAAATTAGGTCTTCACGAATGTACCTTTGATTTAAACGGGATAATATATAGCCTATTTTCATTTAGAAAGTCCATTCTATGTATTAGTGAAAGAATTTCTTAAATCGGTTCAGTAGTTTTTGAGCCAAATCATTACAAACATACAAAAATACAAATGTTCTCTCTTTATAATATTATTATAGTAATATTATAGTATATAGTATAGATTACGAGGTGGTACAATTTAATGGCTTCTAATGAAATTGTATTGACATTCAAAAGTGTATGTATATATAGGTACTTAAATAAAGTATTGAAATTGAAATTAAATGTTCTATTCTAATCTATATTATCCTTGTAAACGCTTTGACCACTGTTATAAATCTCAACTTTCTATATATGAGTATACGCTATTTGCACAACTAAAATGATTATTAATATTGTGCGCCTAGCGTGTTCACCATCTTCGACCAAATCATGGCTTACCACCAGGCGAGATTGTGGTCAGACGCTACCACATAAGATTTTAAAAAAAATCTCTCAATATAAATACTCATGTATACCTATTTCAATGCAAAAGAAGTCGGGAGCGATAGCTAGTTCAGATTACGTCGGGGCCTCACCGGCGATTAGCTTTGGCAGAAAATTAAAAGCGACGACGGGTAATAAAAGCAGTTGGTGGAGTTACGTGACCAATATGTCCTAGGAGGGTTCGGATCTCAAACTTTATGTTCATCACGTACAAAGAGTTTGCTTTGCCAACGTGCTACGGCTAGGTTACTGCTGCACGGATCGCCACGATATCGAATCCAAGTTTGATCGGTGAATGCATATATACCGTCATCGGATGGAACAGATGACGGGTTTTCGTCTTTTAAGTTCTATTCTTAAGTGATAAGTAACTCAAGCTTATTTTCTTAAGTAAATACCTTCGCAACTCGCCTAAACTTAGATCCAGTACTTTGATTGGTGTAAAATATTATCTGATACCATTTTTTATGTATCTTCAACTATTTTCATTCTACTTGTAACTTTACTACTTTTTAATATCATCATTAACAGCCAGTACTCGTTCACTGTTAGACATAGATAGGCCTTTCCCATGGCACGCTACTGAGCTCAATCTTCAGCTTCTTGTTCCTTACCGCTGCTAGCCAGCTTGCGTAGGTATATCATCGCTCTACCTAGCTGGAGGGCTTCCAACACTTGCCTTTACTACTTTAAAATGATTATTTATTGTCTGAATACTTAGGTACTTTGTAAAAATAACATAAATATATAACATACACAAATAACAAAAATACTTTTATTGTTCTACAATTTTTAGGGTGCCGTACCTCAAAAGGTAAAAAATGGAACCCTTATAAGATCATTTTCTTCTTGTCCGTCTGTCTGTTATATCAGATACTTCGCTTGGGCGTACAGTGTTGTGCTCCATACCACTGCCAGTGTGTTAGTGCCGTCAATCGGCTTGGTCACCACGGTCTCTCCTGCATTAAGAGTGCAGGCAGGATTCTCGTCACGCTAGCCTTAATGACATCCGTCGGGCTTTTACCACCATCAACTGCGCAGCGGTACTAAGTAAAAGTTGTTTTGTTATGTGTGTAAAGATATATAACAAATTGCCTGAAGATATGAAAAAGCTGCCTTACGTTAAATTCAAGAGACAGTTAAAAGATTAGTTACTGAACAAATTGTTCTATACTGTAAAAAATATGTTCAATCAATAATAGTTATATTTTGTAATATTAGGGTAGTTACTTTTATGATGTACGATTATATTGATACTTTCTATTTATTATAAAAATGAAATAATATTGTATTTAATTTAAATGTTGATATATAGAATTAATTAATTAAAAAATTAAGCTAAATTTCACATGCTTACCCAAGAGCTGAATAGAAGGATCTTATTATTCTTGTTATACCAAGCAGCTGAGAACCTCAAAAGGCGCAAATATAGTGGTTTAGACAGCTGCTACCTCTTAGTGCCTTTTGGGGTTGAGACTCTAGGACCGTGGGGACCGGGTGCACAGAGCATTTTCAAAGATTTTTCAGCTTTAGCCTCAGCCACACGGCTGGTTGAAACGACACGGGACCAAAATGCTGGCATGTATTTAGCTCAGAGACTAAGCATCGCCATTCAACGGGGGAATACAGCCAGCATTTTGGGAACTTTACCTACTGGTAGTGGTTTGGTAGACTAAATTTTAGTTTTTATGGTTTTTTATTAGGTATATTTGTTTGTTTAAAGTTAGATATTTGTTTGTTTAAAGGTAGTTTTAAAAATAATAATGTATATAATATTACCAGATACTTAAGTTTATAGTCCCTATAATGTGTATAAAAATCAAGGTCCTGAGACAACACGATAAAAAGATATAGGCAAATTTAGATTTTCGCGAAAAATTGTATGCACCAAAATATACCTCAATTTTTAACTTTTTTATTTTCGGAATTTTATATTTATTTGTGATGAACATGAAATGAAATTTGGCAAGACGCTAGGTCTTGAAGTACTTATAAAGGAATAAATAAAAAACCGTAAATATGTAATTTAATAATAAAATAAAACCGGCGAAGTCGAGTTGGACTCGCCCACCGAGGCTTCCGTACCAACGTTGGTAGGTACCAATTAAGCTAGACCTCTAAATTGTTGAGCGCTCATGTAACTCAGAGGCCTATCTTAATTGGCGATACTATGTATGTATAGGGACACCCTTTAATTATCAACTTTTTTATTTTTTGGAATTTTTCCTTTATTTGTGCTGAAGGACCTTACTTCTCGCCAAATTTCATGATTCTAGATCAACGGGAAGTAACTTATAGGCACACAAGTATAGTAAGTACCTGACCTGTAAAACGGATATTGCCACAAGCTTTTAAGAATATAAGTAAGTACCTACCCGCTAAAAATACTTACTAGAATTTATTTTTAACATTTTAGTATCCCCTGATAAAAGCTTGATTAAAAAAATATTTTATACTTTTAATTTTTTTAGGGTTCCGTAGTCCTGACAAGGAATCCTTATAGTTTCGTCATGTCCGTCTGTCTGTCTGTCTGTCTGTCTGTCTGTCTGTCTGTCTGTCCGAGGTTTTGCTAAGAGACCGTTAATACTAGAAAGCTATTATTTTGTAAGGGTATGTATATCAATTACGCCGACAAAGTGGTAGAATAAAATTTTGAAAAATATTTTTTTTAGGGTAGCTCCCCTACATGTGAATTGGGGATGAATTTTTTTTTCGTCGTCTACCCCATCTTGTGGGGTATTGTTGAATAGGTCTTTTAAAATTATTTAAGGGTTGCTAACAGCATTTTTCGATTAAATGCTCCATTTACGAAATATTAAACTTTAAAGTGCAAATTTTTGGCGTTCCCCCCCCTCTAAAAGCTAAACTGCTGGCTTGAAAAATCTGGAAAAATTATTGATAATAGTGCATTTCATGAACTTTAAAGGAAAATTATAACGGTTAAGATAACTTTATTACTTCAGCAGTAATAGTCATTGAACTTGGGTGTTGGATAATGTTGTACCAAATACAAAATCCTTAGTATAAATCCTTTAAAGTGACTAAGATGATGTAGTTGCTTGTTTGTGACGGGAAGACTTACTACCTAAAAATAAAAATAAAAACCTACATACCGTAATAATATATTTTTCAAAGTTTTATTTCACCACTTCGTTGGCGTAATTGATATACACACCACCCCTACAAAATAACAGCTTTCTAGTATTAATGGTCTCTTAGCAAAACCTCGGACAGACGGACTGACAGACAGACGGACACATAGGACCATAGGTTAGTGATAATTTATCTATTTTTTCGCAGTGGCACACAATAAATAATAGGTAGGTAGTAGTTAGGCATTACATACAGTAATATGATTAAAAATCCGATAGATGGCGTTGTACACCGTTAACGCACGCAAGTGTTTCATATTGCATTTTTACGTATGTCAAATTTACCATTAAATTGAATTGAAACACCGATGTGTCCCATGTTAAGTAGGTAATAGATACGTTTAAAAAGTTCGTTTTAGATTGCTTCCAAAAAAAACAATATAAAAATAACTTTTCAAAGTAAAGTATAAATAAATTAATACATATACATACGGAATAAAAAGGAGTGAACAGACAGAGAACCTAGAATAGAAAGTAGAGTGCAGGTGCTTGTTGTGTTCGTTCAGCTGTGTGTTTACTATACACATTGAATTGAATATTGAATTGTGTTTTGTAATTTGTTTTTATATATATTAATTTATATATAATATTCAGTATAAAGAACAACAGAATCGTTCTATATTGCGATAATGGGCTACTACGGAACTCTACACTGCGCGTGGCCCGACACGCACTTGGCCGGTTTATTATGTTTAATATTAGCTACAACTACTTAATCTCATGGCATCTTATCGTTTGCATTTAAATTTATAGGCAACTTCAGTTTAAACATTGATTGGAATGCATATAAGATCCTTAAATATTATTGAGTCTAGGATGACTGATGGTTAAAGGCTAATAAACCTGCCAAGTGCGAGTCGGACTGTGTACCGCTTTACAATATGTTATAAAATAACGCTTAACTTATAATATAAGATGAATCACTTCAAAAATTGAATGGCAAATACAAACATATTAAAATATTTTACCCTTTTTTTTATATATCTGACTAGCTGTGCTTCGTCCGCGTGGAATAGTGTCTTTGGGTAGCATTTTTAATTGTTTTACAAATAAGACACATGCGTGTCCCACCTACACCGCACTGTTCCAAGCCACGCATCTCCCCCCCTCCTCCTCTCCCTCCCCCTCCCCTCCCCTTACCCTCTCTCTTCCCCCACCCCCTTTCCCCTCACTTCCGTCTCCCCCTTCCATTTCCCCCACTTTCCCTCTCCCCTCCCCCTATCTCTTCCCTCCATTCCTCACCCCTTGCCTTCCCCTCACTTCCATCTCCCCTCCCTTTCCCTCTCCCCTCCCCTTTTCCTCACCTTCCCCTACAATTCACCTCCCCTCCCCCTTCCTCTTCCCATCACTTCCCCCTCCCCTCCCTCCTCTTCCCCTTCCCCCTCTCCTTTCCCCTTCACAAACTTTGAATGTCATATTTATTTAGCCATTGTCCTTTCTCAGGCTCTAGACTATCTGTGTACCAAATTTCATTAAAATCTGTTCAGTAGAACATTCACATAAACCTTACATATTTCCATACAAACTTTCATCCCCTATTCCCTATTGTTATTTTTTCACCCTTGAGGGTAAAACTTTTACAAACTTTGAATGTCATATTTATTTATATCGAATCAATAGCCTAAAAAATAAGTTTCAAGCTTCTAGCTCCTAAAATGACGATACTTCCATACAACTTTTCATCCCCCCTTTTAACCCCTTACAACCTTTTTTTCGCAATAAAAGTAGCCTATGTCCTTTCTCAGGCTCTAGACTATCTGTGTATCAAATTTCATTTAAATCGGTTCAGTGGTTTTGGCGTGACAGTGACACAGACAGACAGAGTTACTTTCGCATTTATAATATTAAGTTAGGAAGTTAGGATTGGCTAGCGTTTGACCACTATCTCACCTGTTGGTAAGTGATGATGCGGTCATAGATTGTAAGCACGCTAGGCCTAGAATGGGACCTTTTATTTATAATTTAATTTAATTTAATTTTTAATTTTTTGTTGACTTAATAATACATACACTGGGAAAATTCCAAGTGTCTATTACCTGATTATAAAACACCGACTATTATACTCACTACTGTTTGTTGTCGACGGTCTCGACCTAGGTTTCATGCATTTCCGATGCACATCCTCGGGAGTTCACGCAGCGAGATCGCGACGAGCACTGCGGGCCGCCGCTCGCAGCGCGCGGCTCGTCGGGGGACGGGGGCTCGGCGAGCGGCGCCGCTCAGTGATGGTGTGAGATTGAGTTTGTCCGATGCTAGACAGATCTTCATCGTCACTCTCGTCAAAAGCATTGTTACAAACAAAGCTGACCTTGTCACATTCCAGACTGGAGAACTCTTTCTTTTTTGAAGAAGCATTAAGAATAGGTATCTATGTTGTAGGCAGGTTCCATCCACGATCTCTGTTCATGGCGGGTTATCTCGATGGCCTCACGTATTTTTCGAGGTATGAAGTACTTTTCTCTTGCTAATACGGAGGCCTTGTCGAACCGAATGTAGTGATTGGTGTCCGAGAGATGTGCGTGTTCAGCCAAGGCGAAGCTATTGATGTCCATATTCTTAATACTCCTGATATGCTCAGTCAATCTGGTCGCGATATTGCGTCGAGTCTCTCCCACGTAACTCTTGCCACAGTCACACGGTATTCTATATACCCCTGGTACGTTCAAATGATCTTTGTCTTTTGGTGAACGTAACATCTGTCTGAGTTGGCCTGGTGGACGATAGAATGTCTTGATGTTATATTTCCGTCGTAAGAGATATCCGATTTTATCCGTTACTCCTCTTACGAACGGCAAGTACGTTGGAGAACGTTCCACCCACGGTGCTCGGTTACGTTCACTGTTGCTAACCAAACGCTCACACTGTCTCCAATTATATCCATTGTCCTCTAGTACACCCCTCACGTACTCGAAGTCTGTCTTTATATATTGAGGGTCACATAGTTTCAGAGCTCGGTTAATTAATGACCTAGGTACCGAGGACAACTGTGCAGGATGATGATGGGAGTCTGCGTGCAAATAACGCTCTGTGTGGGTTGGTTTGCGATGTACAGTGTGCGCTAGACTACCATCAGATCTGCGATCTCACGCGTACGTCTAGAAACGGCAGAACTCCTTCTTTCTCCATTTCAACCGTGATTTGTATATTTCTGTGCAGGCTGTTTAGATGCGTTACGAAGTTTGGTAGTCCTTCCTTGGTAACAACCGCGAAAATATCATCAACATAACGCCACTAGTATCTCGGTTTGTTTGAGGTCGTCGTTAGTGCCGTACTTTCATACTACTCCATAAATGAGTTGGCCACCACAGGAGCAATGGGCGATCCCATAGCCAATCCATTCACTTGTATGTAGTATTCTCCTCTCCACATAAAGTACCCACTTTCAAAGATTCAAATCATTTTGTGCAACTCCTGGAAGATGTACGTATCCAACCCACAGAAGTAATAGTAAGCTTTGACGTTACTTCTCTGTTCACAAATGTACCAGTAGATGACACTATAACAATCACGAGACTCCAGCTTAGCTACTGAATACATTAAACGGACAGAACTTTGTCTTAAAAGTGGGTACTTTATGTGGAGAGGAGAATACTACATACAAGTGAATGGATTGGCTATGGGATCGCCCATTGCTCCTGTGGTGGCCAACTCATTTATGGAGTAGTATGAAAGTACGGCACTAACGACGACCTCAAACAAACCGAGATACTAGTGGCGTTATGTTGATGATATTTTCGCGGTTGTTACCAAGGAAGGACTACCAAACTTCGTAACGCATCTAAACAGCCTGCACAGAAATATACAAATCACGGTTGAAATGGAGAAAGAAGGAGTTCTGCCGTTTCTAGACGTACGCGTGAGATCGCAGATCTGATGGTAGTCTAGCGCACACTGTACATCGCAAACCAACCCACACAGAGCGTTATTTGCACGCAGACTCCCATCATCATCCTGCACAGTTGTCCTCGGTACCTAGGTCATTAATTAACCGAGCTCTGAAACTATGTGACCCTCAATATATAAAGACAGACTTCGAGTACGTGAGGGGTGTACTAGAGGACAATGGATATAATTGGAGACAGTGTGAGCATTTGGTTAGCAACAGTGAACGTAACCGAGCACCGTGGGTGGAACGTTCTCCAACGTACTTGCCGTTCGTAAGAGGAGTAACGGATAAAATCGGATATCTCTTACGACGGAAATATAACATCAAGACATTCTATCGTCCACCAGGCCAACTCAGACAGATGTTACGTTCACCAAAAGACAAAGATCATTTGAACGTACCAGGGGTATATAGAATACCGTGTGACTGTGGCAAGAGTTACGTGGGAGAGACTCGACGCAATATCGCGACCAGATTGACTGAGCATATCAGGAGTATTAAGAATATGGACATCAATAGCTTCGCCTTGGCTGAACACGCACATCTCTCGGACACCAATCACTACATTCGGTTCGACAAGGCCTCCGTATTAGCAAGAGAAAAGTACTTCATACCTCGAAAAATACGTGAGGCCATCGAGATAACCCGCCATGAACAGAGATCGTGGATGGAACCTGCCTACAACATAGATACCTATTCTTAATGCTTCTTCAAAAAAGAAAGAGTTCTCCAGTCTGGAATGTGACAAGGTCAGCTTTGTTTGTAACAATGCTTTTGACGAGAGTGACGATGAAGATCTGTCTAGCATCGGACAAACTCAATCTCACACCATCACTGAGCGGCGCCGCTCGCCGAGCCCCCGTCCCCCGACGAGCCGCGCGCTGCGAGCGGCGGCCCGCAGTGCTCGTCGCGATCTCGCTGCGTGAACTCCCGAGGATGTGCATCGGAAATGCATGAAACCTAGGTCGAGACCGTCGACAACAAACAGTAGTGAGTATAATAGTCGGTGTTTTATAATCATGATTCAGACTCACGATAACTATAAATCTAAAATGTCTATTACCTATCGTATATAAGTTCGCACAAAAATCGCTGAAAAAGACAGGTGTCTATATTGAGACCTTAAAATTTAAATTGTATTTTGTTATTATTTTTTTGTTATAGCGGCCGAATCCAGACTTCCAGACTAATATTATAAAAACGTGTGAACCTCTGTCACTCTGTCTGTTTGTTACCTAATTATTGAACGGACGGATTATTGAAATTGACGGATCCGATCTTACTGAAAATTAACAATGAGGTAATTTATAGCATAATCATCAAAATAAAATCGTGATTTTTACACATAACTTAAATAACTCAGATCATACAAAATAATGTTGATCGACATAGCTTTACGGTGACAAAATTCTAGGTTTACGTGAACGAAGTCGCGGGTATTAGCTAGTCTAATACATATTTTGCCTTAAGTAACTACCTATTATGGTTAAGGAGATACCGTTGGTTGGAGCTCCGTTGGTACTTACTTTGGGTACGAAACCCTAAAAGGAGCAAATATTACTTTAATACTTTGTAGATTTATATATTGTTTTACTTTCTGTTTTAATTTGGCAAACGAGATCTGCTGAAGCGAATCTTTGGTTGAAGCACTATTATTTATTTTGTGGTTAAAGCAAGGTTGTTTTACTGTACTAGTATAAACATAGAGTGAACATAACAGAGCACTAAGATTAAAATATACGTTAATTTTACATACAGCAATACATTCAGCTTTATCTTTGTACCTAGAGAACAACAAAGGTTAAATTAGACAAAAAGGTTACTCCGAATATTCTTGATGACTACAAATGTTTTATAAAGATCTCAATGTCTGAGCATCTAGCCTCAAACAAAGACTTTGTTTAATAATATACTTACAATTATCTTTACTAACAAGGAGATTCTAAAAATGTAGCCTTATATTAACTATGATGAATATGAAATGAATGAAATAGAAGAAGGGCCAAATTTTAATTAATACAATTCTGGAATATAAATTATAATCGTAAAAAACAATTTAAGAGGAGCGACGTGAGACAAGTCAAAAGTAATTAATATAATTAAGATGGCGTGTAGGCGACATAGGTACACAAGTTCAAATTCAACTTAATTAAGGATCTTATCGAAGGTTCCAGCCATACAACAAACAAGTCTGTCCAGTGGGTTTCAAACTATGTTTTAATTAAGGTATTTTACATTGTGGGGTCAGGCATCGGGCCCGCGCGTGGCCAGAGGGGTCAGTGGATGAAAAGGGAGATGCCTATCGGGACGGTTTCAATCGAGTCGCAACTTCGCTCGTTAGTCCCTCACATGTCAACAAAATTCCCATTCAGAACATTTCATACACACACGGGTCTTTCATGTCGGTTTGCGTGAAACTTCCTTATCATACGTAGGTATAAACCTTCCAATGAATACAAATTCGTGCCGAGATTCGACCCCGGGGTAGTTTATCAGATTTTTAACGACGCTTCTCTGAACTCAGTGTATTTTAAAACAACTTCATCATTAAATTGTTTCACAAAGAACACAGTTCTCTGTATTAAAATATACAAACTCTCGTTCCAAGGATTCGAGGCGAAAAGGAAAATATAAATATAACGGAATGCTTTGAGGAAAATCAATATCGCTTATTAGTAGTGGAATGTTTTTCTCAACCAGAGAATTAATACCTCATTTGCGAATATCGCCTGCGTAAATAAGTAATGTAAAGCGGCTGAGATAAGTTAACGATAAGAGTTTGTTATTTGTTAACGCTGGGCGTTTGCATTAAAAAGACGAATGTGGGTTCGGCGCAAACGATTTAATGGCCATATTTAAGGTTGCCCTCTTGATCCGCTTACAAAACGAATTGGTAGCGAAATTGCTATCTAAATTGGACTAGTTTGGCGGTAGACAATTTGGCAAGGCATTTGTATTCTTGCGGAGAAAAATAGCATGTACCTCGAGCATCAGATAGCGAGCGCCGGAGGTCTGTCGGCATCCGGCGCGTCATTGTTGGGACGGAGCCAATCATTTGATCCAAAATGAAATATTTCGTACCAATCTACGGACTTAATGAAAATCCTCCCCTTTTCTCATCCAGTATGTTCCTCTACGACTGACGCAATATAAGCTGATAAGTATTTTATTACTTTTTTCAATTCGCGAAAAATAAATTGGATTCCCTCTATGAATAGTAAGTGTCGGGATATAAATATTGATTCGTTGTTTAATCTAGTCGGTCGGCGCGTGCTCTTCAGGTCGTCAATATAACTAAAGTTATGATGTGAGTTAGTCGTTATCGTGGCTCATAATGGGATTGCCAATGTTACCAGTAGTATTTGTCTCAATGTCTACAAATTGGACGGTGCGGCAATTTGCTCGTCGTGCTGTTTATAAAACGGCTATTTTATTGTTCCCTCTTTCTTTTATTTAAAGTGAAATTACTCCTCATTCATTAGGAAGACGCGGCGCACTCCACTCCATTTTATTTTCCATTGTTGGTTTTCAAAATTGAGCCCCAGCAACAATTGCTTTGTTAATAAAGGACCCGCGATTAATCTGCTTTATTTTTTTTTTGTCTTGGAAGTCGTCAGATAACATTAACGTTTTGTTGTGCTGCTGTAAATTAGAAGGCACGAATTATTCAATGAGTCTTCTTCTTTTTCTCAATTCTCGATGTTCCAACGATTCACATGTAAATATGTAATAACATTAAAAAAAAAAAACAATTTTATACTTAGTGCATAGACCAACGTATTTTTCCAACATTTCAAATTTTCTTGAAAAATATGGCACCATGTTCACGTATTGTAATTGATTTATTAATGAAATTGATCGTATTGCCATATAAGATAGGATTAATTAAAAAAAAAAAATATTCTCTTACATTTTATGTTTGACGATATTATATGGCGTATTTTTCTAATGGGTTTTTTTTTATTTTTTTTTTAAAGATTACTCTCAATGTGGGTTGCACATTACTAGTATTCTTGTTAACCCCTCCAACTAAGCTAAATATGCTTGTATCTGGAGTGGGTTCACGTCAATAGTGCAATGGGTGGGGTGGGATTCGAACTCAGGACCTCTCGATTGTCAGTCCGACACCCTATCCATTATTAAATCAAATAAAAATACCATAACTATTAGTAGTGAAAGTTTATTTCTTTCTTCTCTATCTCTCTATATATTTAATCTAAGAGACACGTGGCGAGAGTTACAATTCTAATTCGGTCTGGAAGAGATAAGGCCGCCTATTCCTAACCTCACTGATAGTTGTAATAATAATAATATAGTTTTCGTATAGCGGTGGGACTGCGTCTGATAACAGAACCGCATCTATGTCGCTGCGGTGACGAGGTGGTTAGACTAGGTCACCACGGTCTTTCATGAAAGACATGAATTTCGCCGCAGTGCGACAGGCTTTCTCCACACGCCTCACTGAAAGACGTTATACGTTCTTGTTCTTGCCACCGTCAACGTGCCGGCTATTTTAGAGCCAAACGGTATGACACTTGACTATGGTAAGAGGCCTAACGGCATGACTATGATTCCTTGGTGTCCTGGGAAGCCGCTAGTGAGGGATGCGATGGGCGTAGATACGTTGGCAGTTTCCCACCTTCATAATACCTCACGGGCGGCAGGAGCAGCTGCAGACGCGGCAGAGGCTCTGAAAAGGAGAAATTATGTAGGCATCGGCAACAACTATGCTTTTCTTCTGTTTGTGGTAAACCATGGGCCCGTGGGGTCAACAAGGAGCTCACCAGCCGCTTGATATATGTTTTCCACGACCAAAGAGCTAGACCAAAGAGCGCTTACCACGGGTAACGAATTTCGCCATTCAAAGAGGTAATGTCACAAGCTTGTTGGGTACTCTACCAGCAGAAAGTGACATAAAGTCTGTTTTTTATTTGTAGTTTGTATTTTAATTATAAGTCATAGTTAATATTTTAGTTTTATTTTTATGATAATTTGTTCTTATGAATATTATAAAACTTTTTAACAAAAAAATTAAACTAAACCAACTCAAAATTACTTAGGTATACATACTTACATTAGTTTAAGAATTTCGTTATTAAGGTTAAATAAAAAAGTTTTATTATATTTTGCCTTTGTTTTTTCGGCGGTTTAATTTTTTTGTTAAAAAGTTATGTTTTATAATTTTTTGTGGCCGTAATCTACTATGTTAAAAGCAGGCGTCTGCATTGCCTACCCCTGGCCTAGACAAACTTTATATAGAACACTTATGCTCTATAATAATAATAAAAATAATTTAAGATCACATAAAATACTAAAAAATCCGACTTTCAACGTCACGCTAGTCAATTTTAATACTAAGTTTGAGGTGTTTATCTTCATATCTCTGGAGATACTGAACATATCTCGATGAAATTTAAATTGTACCACCTGTAAAATATCGTCATCATCATAATCAGCCGGTATCAGTCCACTGCTGGACATATGCCTCTCTCAATACACGCAACTGAGCCCGATTTTCGGCTCTTTGTTTTTTCCAGTGACTGTTGACATACATTGATGATACGATAAAATCATCAAAATAATGATACTTTTTTCCATTACTTTTGTTGATTTATTCAAAACGGCTAGACCGATTTCGTTAACATTTAAATGGAAAGGGTATACCCCCTAGGGAGTCCCCCTTGGGGGTATACCCTTTCCAATAAAAAAAGAATTATCGAAATCAGACTACTCTGTAAAAAGTTATGCGTGGTCATACATAAAAAAATATATATACGCGTCGACTTGATAACCTCCTCCGTTTTTTTTTCGTCGGTTAAAAATGAATCAGTTATTTTATTATTTTATTATAAGATTTTATATTTTTTGTGTGCATGAAATTACAATTTAATAGATTAATCACTTAAATCTTAAATACACTTAATCAACTAATTCAGACTATATGATAAATTGGCATTTATAATAAAATATCTTCCATAAAATATTATCCGAAGGCTTCGTGGCAGACCTCTACAGAGATGGCAAGACGATCTGGACTCACACATGAAATATTGGACCACAATTATCCAAAATCGCGAGACGTGGAAGAAAGGGAGGAAGGCCTTTGCCCTGTAGTGGGACAGTTTAGACTCATAATAATAATAATAAGGTTATCGGCTTAGGAGAGGGGGTGAAGTCATTTCGCACTTGCTGTGTATCCCACGGAAATAGGGTGGTCGAGGTCTTTTAAATGCCAAGACACTCCACAACCGTGAGGTGTGCAGTCTCCGGGAATATTTCCTAAGCGAGTGTTGGATGCATGGCTATGTGGTGACAGTTGATAAGACTTTCACGCCTCTCTCCTTAGGCAAAGAGAACTGGCGCAAGCCTCAGGTGCTGAGCACCGAGAACCGCAAGGACGTATGGAAGAGCAAGGAGCTGCATGGCCGGTTCTATCGTGCCTTAACAGGGCCCGACGTGCATCTGCTCGCGTCGGTGAACTGGTTACGATTCGGGAACCTCTTTGGGGAAACCGAGGGTTTTGTTTGTGCAGCTATCAAGACAAAAAACTACCGGAAATATATTATGAAGGACGGTACGGTCGACATATGTCGGGCATGCCGCCGTCCCGGAGAGTCACTCAGACATATTATTTCCGGTTGTTCTCATCTTGCTGATGGCGAGTACTTGCACAGACACAATCTCGTAGCCAGGATCATCCACTAGAAACTTGCTCTTCAATACGGCCTTGTCGAGTCTGAGGTGGCGTACTATAAGTACCCACCTGCGCCAGTTTTTGAAAATGGTCGTGCTTTGCTCTATTGGGACTGATCTATTATCACGGACAGGACTATTGTCGCCAATAAGCCTGATATCGTGATAGTAGAGCGGTTCCAGCGGCAGGCATCCCGCATGACGAAAACCTCGTAAAGGCCGAGAAGGACAAGCTTAGCAAGTACCTTGACTTGGCCCACGAGGTTACCGCCATGTGGGATGTTGACTCGACTATTATTTTCCCGATAGTAGTCTCTGCGAACGGCCTAATAGCAAAGAGTCTTGACCAATATCTCAAGAGGCTCTCGCTAGACGGCTGGATCAAGGGCCAGATACAGAAGGCAGTACTTCTTGACACGGCACGCATCGTCAGGAGGTTCCTTTCTCTGCAGCCCTAACCACCGGTAGCTTGGGCTCTGCCCCGCTACCGGCGGCACCCTAGGTTTAGGTTTTTTATAGTATTGTTTATTTTATAATGATTTCTGTATTGTTGTTTTGATATATATAAATATATATATTGTAAAAAAACCTAGACTTATGTAAAAAGATTAAATACGAGAATAATAATAATAATCCTGCTGGGGCGGTTTTGTGGCGAGCCGACGGTGAGTTGCGACACCACGTACCCCTATCCTGTGAGGGCTAAATGAGACCCTCTGACCACCTTGGCTTGCCTTGCCGCCACCCGCCTTAGTATTTTGAAATGAGGCATAATTGGCGGGTGCCGTACCTCATCCCATAGACCAGCAGACCGACATCAATCATCATAATCTCATAGTCATGCTAAAATGATCCACCTTTTTATAGTTTTTCCATCTCTCCATCCGCAGATCACAATAGTATATAAGCTTACTTTGTAGATGGCCTTTTGACGTTGGCTTCGGCTCCGTCAATGCCTTCCAAAGGACCGGCCGTTTTGCGACCCGTGATGTAAGATGAAATAAATAATAATAATATAAATGATAAATTTATGTACCATCTTTTTATAGTTTTTCCTCACTCCATACACAAACCATATATGTTTTGCAAAAATTGTAAAGGACCTCTTGACGTTGGCTTCGGCTCCGTCAATGCCTTATAAAGGACTGGACATTTATGACCCGAGAATGTAACAGAATAAAAGATAATAATAATAAACCCGCAGGGGCGGCTTTGTGGCGAGTCGACGGTGAGTGGCAACACCGCGTACCCCTATCCCGTGAGAGCTAAATGAGAACCTCTGACCCCCGGATTGCCTTGACCGGTCGACTGGTGGTGGGAATCGCAAGAGCTAAGACCTAAGCTCCAGGGTGGAAGTGTTAAAGGCATACAGCCGCAAGTAGCGTTTAGTGAAAGTGCAGCACACCTCTCAACACCCTTAGCTATCTACGCCCATGTTGCCCCTCGGCACCGACATAACGGTCCGCCTTTATGGGGGGCCCATTCAGTGTATAGTGAGTCACCACCCACCTTGATATTTTGAAATAACGCATAATTAGCGTACCTTATCCCATAGACCAGAAAACAGACATCAAGCAGCACACATTCATAGCCATAATAAATAAATGTAACATCTTTTTATAGCTTTTCATCTCTCCTTCCACAAATCATATAATTTAAGGTAATATATTAAAGGGCCTCTTGACGTTGGCTTAGGCACCGTCGATGCCTTTCAAAGGACCGAGCGATTAACGACCCGTGATGGAAAGTAAATAAAGAAGATTATAATAAAATAATATCATGTTTAAAATAGTTGACAAATCTTTTCAAATTCTTACTCAAAAGTGAGTTTTATAGTTATAAATACACAAAATACAGAAACATACAAAATATTCGGCTAATTTAAAGCATTCCTATCGGAAAGCGGGTTCGTTTCCTCTCTAAGATACCGTTTAATACGCGAAGGTAAACTTGGAGGTGCTTAGCTCCCCCTTGAGAATCATTAACGAGGAATCCGGGTGAAACATTATTTTATTATTGCTGTTTTCACTCCTGGTTCCTTAGTGCATTCATGGTTTTGTTACGCTTGTTGACCTATGGTCAACATTTCGAGACAAGCGTGTTTCATTATATATGTGATATGTTAGAATTATTCGTTATTCTATTTCTGACATGAGTTAGCTAGCCGATTGTAAAATTATTTCTAAATCTTGGAACATGAATATGTTGCTCCGACTAAGACTACGACTTGCTAGAGAAAAGAGAAAGTAGGAGTTTTTATAGGTACCATTCTAGGCCTAGTGTGTTTACCATCCTCGATAACATCATCGCGTACCACTAGGCGAGATAGTGGTCAAACGCGAGCCTAACAGATATAAAAAAATGTACTCGGCAACAATGCAAACAAGTTGCTTCATAAGTACGCACTTGTAATTTTCACAAAGTATGTATTATTATTATTATTTTTTTAATCTGACACAACTTTATTTTAACAACTTAAAAATAATTACCTAATGACAATATCAATATTATATAAACTACAATAATAATATCTATACTATAAATAAAAGACAGAACCTAGGTCGCTACCTGCCGGTAATGTTCCCAAAAAGCTAGCGACATTATCTCGTTGTATAGCTAGGCTAATACGTTGGCCGAGGTAAGCGCCAGCTTTTTGATCACGGGTGATGTCAATTAGGCGTCTGGACAACTCCTTAACAAAACCTCGGGCATCTCGACCCCATGGGCCCATTGTTTCGACCGCAAATGAAAGAAATATGTATCCATCACCAATGGTAGCATATTTCCTCCGTTTGAGGTTTTCTGCAGCATCCGCTGCCGCGCCCGCTGACCGTGAGGTCCCGCATATATGGGACGCCGCTAATGTGTCAGCACATGTGGCGTCCCATACCAATGGTCTTCCTTGACACCATGGCACTAACGTCATACCGTCGGGCCTCTTACCATCGTCACGTGATATACCGTTCGGCTCTAATATGGCCGGCACGTTCACGGTGGCAAGGGCCCGACGGATGACGTCGTTTATTGTGGCGTGGCGTGAGAGACGCCCTGCACTGCGGCGGCATGACAGGCCGTGGTGGCCTAATCTGTCCACTTCACTGCCGCAGTGACAATTGTGAGGTACCGTTCTAGAGATGCCCAGACGCAGCCCTATGGCAATAGAAAAAAATTCATTGTCCATTAGGGTACCAATGTTGGATGAAGGTAGTGCTTGTAACCAATAACCAGATTCTCGTTCGCGCGTGGCAAGGAGACGAGCCCGGACTTTATTATCAACACTTTTGTCTAAAATTTGTTTTTGTACAATTTTACAAAGGGGCTCGTCCCATTACCTTTGCGAACTAAGATTTTTTGGTAGAACCTCACTTGGACAAGCCAAAGACCAGGCCGTTCTATCATCTTCCAAAGAGTCTATTGAAATTTGTGATGCTGAAATTGAAATTATTCTCTTAAAAAGAACCAAAACACTGTTGGCAGAAGATAGAAAGACCGGTAATGAAACACTGGAAATTTTGCGGATGCCAATGTTTCCAAGCCGAACGGGCAGAGATGCCTGACACCATGAAATATCTGGAAGTGAATAATTTAGAATTTGGGTTAAAACATTTTTGACCGCGTCATCCAAACTTAGTAGTAAAGAAATGTGGTTCCAAAGAGGGCAACATCGTAGTATAAACGTAAATTTTTGACGTTGTTCATCGACAAAATCTGGGAATGACTCGTGAAGGATCGGAGCTCCTAGGAGGCGCAAACTTTTACTAATCAATAATTTTAAATTTGGAGCTAAACTGTTAAATTTATCATACAAATTGTCTCTTTTTTCTGAAGGTACAATGTCTGTTATAAATAGTTCACATTTAGAGAAATTTAGTTCTAAACCAATTGATTTAAATCTACCAATTAACAATTCTAATTCTTCCAATACAGTTGTAGCATCGCCTCCAAGGGTCCCGTCATCCAGATACGACATATTTAATTTGGAATTTAGACTCGAGATTATGGGATGTATGGCTAGTCCAAATATGGCTGGTCCAAGAGGGTCACCCTGTTGACATCCTAAGCAAGAATTGATTAAATTATCTCGGTAAAGTAATTTAGAAATTTTTAATTAAAAAAAAAAAAATTATTTTATTGTTTTAACTGTATTTTGTATTATTTATTATTATGTAGCTGAAGATCGAGCTCAGTGGCATGCCATAGGAGAGGCATACGTCCAGCAGAGGACGGAAAGCAGCGGATAATGATGATGATGATGATGTATTATTTAGCTGCTATAATAATACAAGTCCTGTACAAAAAACGTGTTTATTCGTAATATTTTGTACAATCTTTTAAATGTTGTACTATTGTTTATGGCACGGAACTTTATGTGTGTGATTCCGATTCGCACTTGGCCTATTTATTTACAATGTAATAACACAGTTTTACAATCATAGTAAAACTGTGGTAATAATATTTTCGTGCAGGTGAATCTACTTAGAAATTGAACTAATTATGAAGTTACACTTCAGATAATTTGGAACCACAGATTGCTTTGACGTGTATTTTGTATTAAATATTTGATTACATGACTGTGGTAGCTGAAGTTTGAAAGGCACTTTCAAAATATTCATATCTCTGCCACGATTAATTACAGAGAGAGCAAGTAGATGGCAGAATAGGCAAGTGTTTGTAATTTAAAATTATGAAAGAGTCACCTTTTAAATCTACCAGTGGTATACCTTTTTTGTAAAACCTGTTCCTTTTAAATGTAGGTCTGTGTGTGTGTGAAATTTCTAAAAATCGGTGGAGCCGTTATTGAGTAAGATAAAATTAAAAAAAAACAAACACTGCTAAAAGTTCAAACACTGTGAATTATCATCATGCTTGGTTGTCTCAATTTATTTGTTACTTTTACTTGTGCCATTTTCAGTAAGCTTAAAAAAAGCGCTCCCAGAGAACTTTTCCGGAACTGTCATAGTTCTACAATGATAGGTTTCGGAAAAAAAGACAACCACTACGTGCACGATGAACACAAACTACTATGTATAAAGTGTTCAAATGTTGTTACAAAAAGCAAAAAAAAAAAGAGTTAAAATTCCCTGCGACGGTTTCCTTGTATCCTATATCTCAGATAAACGCAGGAGTCATCTATTACAAAAAAAACAGCTTTAATTTAATTTTCATTACATTACTTTGATTGAAATCTGGTTGTCTGTTACGCACGCTACGTTTGCAACACATCTCAGCATTAATTACAACAGAACCGAAAGTATCTTTCCTGTCGTTCAAACACTAAATTGAATTAAACAGGCACCTGCGTCAAAAAATATGTGTTTGTCACTTATCAATACAAATGATGAACAATTCATTCTTGGTCTGTTTGTGTATTGTCACCGGTTGAGCCTGACAGATGAGACTGCTGTGTCGGCGGCACAACAAACAAATATGGCTGCGTCACGCTCTCATAAACGAGCTCAAATATTATCCTCTAACAAATTACAGCATTGTCTGCGTATAAAAGTGTAAACAGTATTAAATACGGAATACCTGAGAGGCTTTGTTGATACTTTTGGCTAATGGTTTCCAGTGAATATCTCACATGCTGTGTGAGTCAGTTGAACAAGTTTGAGATGTTTACGTCCGATATCTCTGGAAATACTCATCAGGATCATTCAAATCGTTTCGCAATATTCTGAGTAATTGGGTAAAAACAAGCCGACAAATTGACGACCTCCTCCTTTTGGAAAGTCAGTTGAAAAATTTTCAATGAAAATACTTATATGAAACCTGGTTAAGTGGGCATCAAGGCACCTGCAAATTCGTCTCACTTATAGAGGTATTCCACTTCTTCTTATCGCGCGACCCTCGGGTGCGCGGGGACCCGGTTTCGGGGCATTGCCCCCTGACCAGAGTGTCTTCTTATCGCTGGGCGTGAATACGCCCAGGTGTGGGGGTGGCCATTTCTCGGCTGTGGTAGATTGCCCGACGGGCAGGGCGACCCAGGTGCTGGATCGAGTTTCTCTCTTCTTCATTGCTA
Organism: Cabera pusaria; assembly: GCA_954871355.1. Classification (NCBI taxonomy): domain Eukaryota; kingdom Metazoa; phylum Arthropoda; class Insecta; order Lepidoptera; family Geometridae; genus Cabera; species Cabera pusaria. The sequence goes on from OX940893.1 coordinate 12,799,470, forward strand.
GGAGTTGCGTGTGGAGGTGAGGGTTTTTGCCCGGAAACTGGTTAGCCGGGCGAGACGTTCATGCCAGGTGGATCCCTGTTCGGGGAAACCCAGCTAAATGCCCCAGCGACCGGCCAAGTTCCCGGGGTCAACCGTCACTATCCGAATCGTCACTGCTTCCAGCGACGAGGTCTCTAGGGAAACCCTTCCCGTCGGTTGACCGTCTGTGGTAGGGGAACGAAAACCAGAAGGCATGAACAATGTCACTTTCAGTAAGTTCTCCTGAAACTATTCAATCGTCGTCGACGTTTACAAAATCTTATCTCTCTCTATCTCTATCGATCTCTCTTTCTCTATCTAGAATAAGAATAAGTTAGTAAATAAACAAAACGATGTTATCCCAGTTACAGAGGTTAACGCATATAAAATTCACTCGCTGTCTCAGTTATAGAGGTAATTATGGCAATAAAATCGAAAAAACTAATCCCAGATATACGAGTAGAGGCTTGCTTCGTCTCACTAACAGAGGTAATTCAGTGCCAAAGTGCTGGGACCTCAGCATGAGTTCCAGTTATAGAGGTTTCTTATTTATTATACAGGTCCCACTTAACCAAGTTTCAGTTGTTTAAATTTTAACTGTCTAGTCTGTTCCACACTACAGTAGAGAACCGTTTCGTATATAGAGGATAAGCCTAGTGTATCAATGTACTTCTAGACAAAAGCTTGGCTTTAGCTACAATCGTGGCCCTAAAACTTATAAATTATAATCATCTTAAATATCAACAAGCTCTTGCCCATACTTGAAACTCGTATAAGCTTTTAATATTCATGTTCGCCGTACAAACTTAACTTTAGTGAGACAAAGTAAAGTAATATTGCAACAGTTGCGAAATTAAACAGCATATTGCTTGGAAAACCTAATATTGGAAGTTGCGAACAATTACAAGTATTGCGCCGAAGTCGTTCATAGAGTAGGTAGGTATTTGCAATCAGCGAGCAACTGTTCAGTAATTTGTTCCAGTCCGTTACGTTCTTATACTTTTACTCTTTGCAATACACGAAAGTATTGATAAATACGATTTGGAGAGTACTTCAATGAAACTTTTTATTGCTTGTTTATTATGAGGAATTAATCTGTCTTAGGATTAGCGATCATCATCACCACAATCAGTCTTAGTCACAGAATAAACAAAAACAAAACAACTTTCGTTAAACAACTTTCAAACTCTACTCATATTACCCCTTGAAACCTAGCTACAGCTACTTTTTTCTGCGTTACTATGTCTTTTTATTTCTTATTGAAAATAGACAAGCACTAAATGCCATCTGAAGTGTACGAATCTCATATGTAGAGACGATAAAGTCGAAAGTAAAGCCGTGCTTGTTTGAAGGTGGAAGCCTTTAGTGTGATAAAGAATTGGACAACCAATTTTAGTCCAATAGCGCATACGTCACAATCCATCATCGTAAATGGCTGGGCACAGACCAAGTTCCATACTATTCCAGTTGCAGCTATGGTCAACTTTAAAAAGTTGTTAAAATATTGTTAGCACAGAACTAAAATGACGCTATGCTATCCGAAACTGTGATAAACTAAATATAGTTAAATATTATGTTTCTTTGAAGTGTCACACACTTTATATTTTTGTAAATTGTTAAACACAATCCAAAATTAATTGGCAGAGCACCTGGACGTGTAATCCGGGGGGTGCGGGTTCGAGTCCCGTCGGTACGATGAAATTTTGGATTGTGTTTAACAATTTACAAAAATATAAAGTGTGTGACACTTCAAAGAAACATAATATTTGATTTACGCAGTGCAACATCTCTCGTCGGATTTGAAAAACTGTAATGATTTCTTCCGAATGATTAACTTACGTAATAAGTAGTCATAGATGGCGCCACCAATGCATAATTGGGTTAACAAATGTAATCCACTAATTTCGTCGTATCGATGGATCGAACCGTGGCTTAATTGGCACAGCACCTGGACGTGTAATCCGGGGGGTGCGGGTTCGAGTCCCGTCGGTACGATGAAATTTTGGATTGTGTTTAACAATTTACATAAATATAGTTACTTCATAACAATTTCGGAAAACAATTTAAGGTACGGACACACCGCAGCGTCCTGCGTGCGCGATCTAGGCGGCGATCAGATAGCGCAGTAGTATTTGTACTGACTCACTGGTTCACACCAAACGCGATCAGAAAACAATTGAAAAGTACTGAGATCGCGCCTGCAGATCGCAGGACGCCGCTGTGTGTGGTCGTACCTTTACATTTAGTTACGAGTACATCAAGTATAAGGAAGAGTTCCTAGAAATTGCCTGCAATTTGAATAAACTGTTGCTTAAAAGGTAAGTTAGCGACTTACCATACCTTAGTTAACATACGACTACAAAAAGACAAACAAAAACAAGTATTGTCATAATTTAATTTTTTACCTTTCATTTAGGTATTAACCCCGAAAATTTAGATATTCTATAAAATTTCTAATAACAGTTTGTGTTATAACATCTTATTATCATGTGTAACGGAAATTACTCATTATATCAAAACGTACTTGCGCAATTTCAACTGTCTTTCCATTTATCGTGTGAGTTCCAGCCCCTATACCCCGATTCCATCATCGTATCGATAGTTCCATAATATTACCCTGTCACCGAACTTGCATAAGTATGTCAAACGGCTTAATCGGATACTAGTGAAAATGGTGTGGAAATTTTCTAAGAAAATTCGAATATTACAAGCTTGTTGAAAATAAGAACCGAAATTCTCTTTACAGTTGCTGTGTCAGTAAATTATGTTGGATCTTTATGAAAATCGCCATAAACGGGTTGTTGGGCGCTCGAAGCTCAATGATCTTTGGTGGTCCATTTCTATTCAGTGAACCCAGTGATCAAGGGTTAGCCTTCGGCCACTTGCGTTTACAACAGTTCCTATTGTATTTGACATAGAGGTAGACTATTTGTTTGAGCTCTATCATAGACATTGTAATACGAGATCTGCAGTTCATAAACGATTTGTTTTTAAATATTTGTTTTAAAAATGTAAGAATTAAGTTTGATAATACAAGATTTTACGACTGAAAAGACTTTTATCAATTTTGGTGTTAAAACTTAGAGCTCCGTTGGCGTAAGGGACAGATGCCTAGAGTTCTAAACATGAGGTCGCCGATCCAAATCCTAGAACGACTGTTCGATGGTAGGTGGTACCACAGGTGATAGCAGTATTATATTGATGTTCCGCCTGACTTGCTACAAAGAAATTAGCTTACCCCTGCAAGGATAAAAATTGTCGCCATAACCTTACGGTGCGCTTGCAGTACACAACCCTCCAGGGTCATGACTCTCAAAAGTCAGACTATTTTAAGCCTATCTTGTTCACCATCTTCGACTACATCATCGCTTACCACAAGGCGAGATAGTGGTCAAACGCTAGCCTGTCAGACATAAAAAACTTGACCTAGGTTAAAGGCTTCATCACGATGCTTTATCCACTCTTGTGTATTAAGAAGGAATGTATTTCTGATGGGGCAGACTGATTATGCAGGCGAATTCGTATCAACGTTATAGATACTTTAACGAAAAGATGTGAGCAACGTACCATGGAATTATATAATTTAGTATTAGAAGTATACCATTATATAAGCTACTAGCAGCCCGCCCCGGCTTCGCACGGGTAGAACATATATATATATATATATATATTTTTATAATGATTTATCTACTTGATGCAGATATCTCACTACTATTACAATCTAGCCTTATAACAACTAGGCTAATGAGTAATTTGATTTTGACTTAATTTACTATTAGAATATTACTAAGAATGTGTCCATTAACACTTTTCTTAATGTCTCTATTAAGGGGAAGACACTTTGTTCTTGTGTTCTTTTTATAGCGTTCGCGTTCACTATCACTACACTTTGTTCACTTGATAAAGTATCACTAAAGTAACTCGAACGGTTTGAACCTTTTTAGTCTTCTCACTATGTCCGTGTTGTCGAGGAGCTGGATGGCCTCGACATTCACATGATGGTGAAGTCTGCGATCGTGAGCTTCAGCAACCTGTTTGATTGTTTTAGCGACGTGCTCCACTTCTTAGGTCCCGGTGAAGATCGGTCATTTCTGATGTACCACGGTGCCCGTACAATACTCCTGAGTACTTTATTTTGGAATCTTTGTATTATCTGTGTGTTGGTTTGTTTGGTGCAGCCCCATAGCTGGATACCATAAGTCCATATTGGCTTTAGGACATGTTTATACAATAATAATTTATTATTCACAGACAGGGAAGAATGTCTTCCGAACAGCCAGTGCATATTCTTGTAGCGGAGCTCCAATTCTTCTCTTTTCTTTTTGACGTGCAGCTTCCAGCTCAGCTTTGCGTCTAAAGTCATACCCAGATATTTTGCTTTATAGTCGTATGGTATTGCTTGATTATTTATGAATACCGGATGGTAGTTAGGTCTTTTATTTGTAAAATCTATGTGGACAGATTTAGTTTCATTAAGCTTTATTCGCCATTTCTTTGTCCAATCAACTATGGTGTTGATTGCTGTCTGGATCTTTGCGACTGCTTCTTCATGGGTGACCCCTGTAGCCATAATGGCTGTGTCATCCGCGAAAGTTGCAATAGTGTTATTTTCTAACTTAGGGATATCACAGGTATATAATAGGTACAGAACACTGCCCTGTGGTACTTCCGCCTTTATTTGCATTAAGTCTGAGAACGAGTCATCTTGTCTTATTCTAAACATCCTTTGTGTTAAGTAAGACTCAAGAATATCTGCGAACTGTTTCGGAAGCATACTTCTCAATTTGTGTATGAGCCCCTTATGCCAAACTTTGTCAAATGCTTGCGCTACATCTAAGAAGACTGTGGTGCAAACTTTCTTTTCTTCTAGTGCGTTTTCAATGATGTTGGTGATTCGATGAACCTGGTCTATAGTGGAGTGTTTTTCCCTAAATCCAAACTGGTAGTCAGGAATGAGATTTCTAACTTCTATGATAGGTTTCAACCTTTTTAAAAGCAGTTTCTCGAATAACTTTGATGTTATTGGTAGCAAAGAAATTGGTCGGTATGATGTTGCATCTTGGGGTGGCTTACCTGGCTTTCGGATCATAATCACCTCAGCTATTTTCCACAAGTCGGGTACGTACTGAAGTCTAAATAATGCATTTATGAGTGTAGTAAGTTTGACTAACGCTTTTCGAGGTAGATTTTGTAGTACTTCTCCTGTAATCAAATCATAGCCCGGCGTTTTTTTCTTTTCAAGTTTTTTTATTTCAGTATACACTTCCCTTGGCGTTGTAAGTTGAATTTCGATACCATCTTGGGCTGTCTCAGTTAGCGTGAAGTCAAGGTATGTATCCTCATTAGGCTGAAAAATTAACTGTAAATGTTGTGCAAATCTAAATGCTTTCTGTTTATTGTTGATAGCCCAGCTCCCATCAATTTCTTTTATAGGTGGGACCTGCAGAGTTGGCTTTTTGAGTTTTTAGTATTCCACAATGAACGCACAACCAAACAAACACAGTTGAACGATCACTTGTCAGCTGGCTCAAGTAAGAGTTCATAGACTCATCATTGAAAGCTTGTATTATCTTTCCAAGTTTTTTTGTTGGCTTGTTCAATAGCGTTTTGTCTTTAGGACATCTTGTCATATGCCATCGCTCTCGCTGTCTTCTTTTATTCAATCAAATCTCTTATTTCTATAGGATAATAATTACTTCTGATTTTCTTTTTGTATTCTGGTGTATTTTTCCAGGCACAAAGTTGAATGTCAGTAATAAATTTTTTCAAGTCTATATCTACTTCATTTGGACATTTCAATGAAGTTTTCAAGTCTATTATACAATCTAAATCTAATTTGAAGCTTTCCCAGTCTGTATTTTTATTTACCAAGGAAGGACTGGCTTCTTTCTCAATAATATTCTGACTTCTAGTTATAATTATCGGTGAGTGGTCAGAATTCATATCATAACCTTCCTGAATATGAAGAAAGCTTAGTGATATGTCTTTATAAATAAAAAAATCTATGAGATCTGGAATCTTCATAGGGTCTGTGGGCCAGTAAGTTGGCTTTCCTGTAGATATAACGTCACAGTTACATTCTCTAATAGCTGTTAATAGTTCTTTACCTTTAGTTGAAGTAAGCCTTGATCCCCAGTAGGTATTCTTAGCATTAAAATCACCTCCCAGTATAAATCTGTTTACAGATTAGCCTTCAATATACTTTTGTACTGTTCAACTTTCAGTGCGTGCTTCGGTGGACAATAAATTGATGATAATGTTATAGGATGTCTTTTAGTTTTAAGTTGAATAGCTACAGCTTGAATGTGTTGTTCTTCAAACTTATGTGTTTCGTAATGGTAGATGTTATCCTTTATTATGATGGTGCTGCCTCCTCTTGCGGTATTATCAGGATGCAGTGCGTGATAAGTTTTATAACCTTTTAATTTGATGTAGGATTTGCGTGTAAAATGTGATTCAGAGACCAAGCACACATCGATATTTTCTGTGTTTAGGACTACCTGTAGCTCATTTCGATGATGTAGTAGTCCATTAGCATTCCATGCCATTATCTTTAGTGACTTGTTCATGATGAATGTTTTGCTGTAGCCATTTTAGTGCTATTTTCCAGTTTTTTCAACCTACTACCGAATAATAAATAAGAGACAAAATTTGATTTATTTTTTCGTCGATGTTGGAACTTTTCTGCTGGATTTGACGCTGTGGTAATCTCTGTTGCTGAGTTCCTTTGGTTATTTGAGCGTACGTGATATTTTTAGTTACGTTTTGTACCGCAATGGACTTTTTGGTTTTATTTACAATTGAAGCCTGCGGCGTGGTGGAAGGTGCGACATTTTTCTTTATTTGCTTATTTTTTAAGCTTTGGAGTTTTTTGGCTACTATACAGCCTCTATAGTTAGCAGGGTGTGGTTCACCACAGTGAACACATTTAGGTTTAGAATCCGCTGGCTTATTACAGTCTCTGGTCAGATGCTTGCCCGTGCATTTGACGCATCTTGGCTCCTTAGAGCAGTACTTTTGCGTGTGCCCATATGATTGGCACCGCTTGCATTGAGGGAGAAGTCTGGAGGTTTTAATAGGTTCAATCTCCACTCTGCATCCTAAGATTGTTCTAATGTTGTAAATTTTATTTATATCTTCTTCTTTGTCGAATGAAAGTAGAAACATATTTAACGGTTCCTTTTTCTACCAGCTAAGCTTATTGACGGCATTTTGTATTTTAAACCCGTTGAGAGTCAAATCACTTACAATTCTATCTGGTTTGCATGTAGAATGTAAGTTTTTGGCCATAACTCTAATGGGTCTATCTTGCTTATTCTCGTAAGAATGCCAGTGTAAGTTTCCATCTGACAGCAATTTTGTAATAGCTCTGTACGAGTCTTCATCGCATGCATTAATTTTAGCACATTCTCCATTCAATACTTTTATGGTGAACGCATCTCTCGGGGCGCTCGTGAGCAAACAGTCGTAAAACGCCTGATAGTTTCGGACGTTCTCTACAACAATAGGTGGAGGCTGGGGAGGTTTTTTTACTTTTTTCTTGGTGGTCTCACTTGGAGGATCATCTTGCGTCGGGGAGGGAGACTTTAGCAACTTCCTTTTCTTCCTACTCTTTTCTCGAACCCACCCGGTTTCTCTCGCTAGTTCTTCTTCGTCAGTCTCGTACGGGATTGGTGCTGAAGGTTCCTCATTGCTGGGCTGCTGAGTTGGAGGAGTGTCATACTGCTCCCAAACATGCTTCAGATGGCATTGAAGCTCGTGTATCTGATTTTTTAGGTCGCTAACAAGATCTCCTAATTTTATTCTTTGTCTTCTTTTGTCTTCAAAACGATTGTATAAGAGTTGTTCTGTCTCGGTTGTTAAAGTTATCTTAGCAGGAGAAGCCATGATTATAAATAGCTTCGCCTTAATATTTGTTTACACAAAATGTACGTGTTTCACTCACCACGCGTATCTGGGTCATCGCGGTGACCGTATAAACAATACACTCGCGATGGCTAAGTAGGCTGCTGCGTCAGCGCCTTACCCGAGCGGACTAGAGCAAGTGCAACGCGAACGCGACCTTTCTCTGCGAAAGTAGCGAAGTCACTGGGGTAGAACATATATGCCTACAAAATTTGCATCAGTTTGTTGCATCGAATATAAAATATTAACATATTTAACAATCATCGTCATATTTCAACCAATTTACACAAAACCTTAACGAATTATGCACCTAAGACCTAAACATTCCTCATAAACACTCTGGCTATTGGTGAAAACCGCATGATAATCAATACAGAAGCTATTGAGATTATTGCGAACAGACAGACAGACGCAGTGATGGACATTGTTTTATAATACTTACGTAGTGATATTGGACGGCCCTTTGGCGTAAAGGATAGTTACCCTGATTCTGACCCGAGGCTCGTTGGTTCTAATCCTAGCTATATACCTACCAATGAAAGTTGTATGTGCATTCATGAATCATGGGTTTTTGTACAGAAGTAGTGGGATCATTAAATGTACCAATAATTAAAATAGTTTAAAAACTAACACAACTGACTTCAATGCCCCGCGAGTCAGTTTTAGTAGCAAGTTGGAAACGTTTATCGTCATATCTCTGAAGATACTTATTATATCTCAATGAAATTACAATGGGACTACTTCGATAACGTACCCTACCGATTACAAAAATAATCATTCGAATCGGTTTACAATTGACGGAGTAATCGCGTAACATACACACACAAAAAAAAGATAGAAAAAAAACATACAGACGAATTGAGAACTACCTTCTTTTTGGAAGTCGGTTGAAAAGTAGGTTACCACCAAGGAGAACATCTGCCGCCGTAACTTTACTGCGTTGTCCGATGCAAAAAGTAGAGGTATTATACGTTTAACGTGTATATCTGTGTGTCTGTCTGTCTGTAGCATCTTAGCACCCAACCGGATGAACCGATTTTGATTTAAAGTCGGGGTATTATACGTTTAACGTGTGTATGTGTGTGTCTGTCTGTAGCATCTTAGCACCCAACCGGATGAACCGTTTTTGATTTTATTATTGATAGTTTTTTTTTTTATAGATGTCTTCATCGAGAGTGTTCTGAGCTTTGATTCATGAAAATTCGTTCAGTCGTTATAAAACTATGAGCTTTAATCAACTTTCATAGGTCTAATCAATTCGAAAATCTTCTTCAACGATATTGTAAGAACATGGAAGCATTGACCTGATGCTAGGACATCTCCTGGACTCTACAGAATACTCAAATCCTCACCAACTTACAGCTCAGATTTTAAATGTCGTGTTTATAGTCATTGGAATGCTTTTAATGAAAAGATTATACATAGATCAGTTGGTGTGGTTTAAAATATTAATATATATATATATATATAGATCATTATTATTATTATTTTATACAATAGATCATATTATTATACTATATTGACTTCAAATTGATTGTGATCGGTGGGGATCTACAGAAAACCTAAGCCTATAATAATATTTTCGTAGCAACTATGACCTATTCTGTGGTGACATCCGTGATATCTTCTAGAGTTTTCATTTGAATTATATACCGTAAAGGACAATTTTAATCTATAATATGTGACCAAACTAATTAACGTAATTATTTGGATAAAGATTAATACTATATAGTTGAAAATAGCCCTGGAAGTTATGTAATATTTTTTAACAAAAAATTAAAGATTAAAATAGTTACTGTGAGTCAACCTTAAGAGATAGACATATGTTGTCCCGGACTTTTTTGTAGGTCTTATTAAGTTGTACAACTCTTCGATAGAAACTATTCTTCCATCTGTTTTCAATTGAGCAGCGTTCGTAAGAAACGTGTTTTTTCGACCGTTTTTTTGTCGACTTAGGTTGCAAATTAGGTCTCCACGAATGTACCTTTGATTTAAACGGGATAATATATAGCCTATTTTCATTTCGAAAGTCCATTCTATATATTAGTGAAAGAATTTTTTAAATCGGTCCAGTACTTTTTGAGCCAAATCATTACAAACATACAAAAATACAAATGTTCTCTCGTATAAAAAAAAATAATAAAAAAAAATCTTCAAACCTATATAGGTGTGGGGTAAGGTTAGGTCTTTAAAAATGACTTTGAGATTTCTAAAATATATTTTTCTCGAAGTCAATCATTTGAAAGACACGTCTAAAGTGGTAAAATGTATGTCCCCCACTCTAACTTTTAAAGTAAGGGGTTTAAAAATCTACAAAAAATATACTCTGTAGATCTCAATAAAAAATTTCAACGAAAATTGGTTTGAACGAGATATAGTCAGCAGTTTTTGAGATATAGCGACCGCAAATATAACTTGTTTTTCATACAAACATTGTGAAAAACAAAGTAAATTTTTTGGTCGCGAAAAATCATAGTTATAAAATACTCTAGACACACCGCAGCGTCCTGCGTGCGCGATCTAGGCGGCGATCAGATAGCGCAGTAGTATTTGTCCCGACTGGTTCACTCCAAACACGATCAGAAAAGAATTGATAAGTACTTCAATCGCGCCTGCAGATCGCAGGACGCCGCGGTGTGGCCGTATCTTAAATAATCATTCTATTCTATCTCTGAAGGATCGAATTCAAAACGAAGTGATCCGACAAAGAACCAAAGTTGTCGACGTAGCTCAATTAGCAAGCAGAAGTGGCAGAGGACTGGTCACATCTGTCGTAGAACTGATAACCGGTGGTGTAAACGATCTAGAGTGGAGACCACGGCTCGGTAAACCAGGCGTAGGACGCCCACCAGTTAGGTGAAGCGATGATATACGCAAGATAGTTGGCAGCGGTTGGAAACAAAGAATTGAAAATCGAGCTCAGTGCCATGCCATAGAAGAGGCCTAGATGTCCAACTGTGGACGATTGCTGCTAACGTTGATAATAATTATGAATATACCACCAAATGCTAACGACCGATTATTGTTATACCGATGTAATTTTTCAACTCCTGGAAGAAAAGCACTTTACAGGTGTTAAATGACATTCCGATCTAAGATGTAACTCTGCTTTCTTGGGTATGGAAGACTGGCAATGAGACGAGTCGCAAAATAACTGACTTTGACAATCTCAACCTGTCTTCCAAGTTGGATAGCACCGAACATCGTGCCATAACTTGGCGAACCGATTGGATTCTTTTTCGAGCCATGTCTGAATCAAACCTCGAATCAGCAGACGAGCTTGTCAAGTTAACCTAGCAGTCTACTATCCCTGTATGTCATGAAATGTTAGTTATAATTGTACCTTTTTTGTAAGCTTATTTGTGTTTGGCAAAAATGGAACACGATTTTCGTTTATTTTGCGTTCCCGAAATGTAAAATGAGTTATAATCCTTACACATTAAACTTAATAAAAACCATAACGATCTATCTGATTAAAATAATTCACATTACTTTATTTTAAAGGTCTTGCGGTTCATATTCAAGCTCCAAATATTGTCTGCAAGCCCATTTTAACGTCTCAAGTTTCTCTTAAAATACATCACTGACATAAAGCCATTTAGTGGTGACATTTTAATAAAATATTTCATGTTGCACTAATTCATTCTGACAGCATTACTCGAAAACACTCTAACTAATAACTTGATATAGCTTTGAGTACGTTGAAAAGTTATATTAACGCAGATTTTGCGATACAATCATAAAAGGTCCAAAAACAAAAGAAATATAACAAATAATACGCTATTTTTTTTTATATTATATAAATTGAAAACCTAGATTAATAGTAGGTATATAATATAAGTGTATCGTGTAACCAAGAGATATATGTGATAATATCTCAAAGCAAATAATCGCGAGCTGTGGGAACAACGTTCAAACACTCAAACCGCGAACGTACAGGATTCGTAATCACCGCCTTTGTCCCACAGCAATGAGCTTTGTCGTCAATAAGTCTCAAATTGAAACGTCTCGATCGTTACTATCATTACATCGGCATGCAAATTAAATCAATGTCTGTATAAAGGCCGATGGAAAACCTCTGATTGCAGACCTCAGCACGCAATCTAACCATAAACTTGCAACTACGGAACTGAAATTTCAACGCAACTTTATTTTTATCAAGGAAGTCGTTAGACGGTATCTCAGCCACCTCGCGCATATTAACATACATAATTATAGGTAGTTTAACAATTGGAGCTTTGCCAACTCGATTCAGTAAAATTATACACGACTATTACAGTTTTTCGGTTTCCGTTGGTACGGGAAACAATATGTTTTCGAAGAATATTCTTGATTTCGGCAGAGGCGTTACGTTGAACCGATTTATTGGTCGGATTTATTGCTAGCGAGTATGAATAAGTTTTGACTTGGTATTTTATAAAATATGTCTTTCGTGCATCGGTTGATAATAATTGAAGTGTTTTTCACTTCTCTATATTTATGTCAAATGTCAAATTTCATTTAACGAAAGTTTAAATAGATTTTGTTAGTGCAACGTGAATATACTACATTTTAGAGGCTCAATTTGAATTTGTTCAGTTAAATGTTGCAAACATTTCACTTTAGTTAGTTTTATTTATCTAGTTCATCTTTCTACGACGGCCTCAGGTCACCTTTAGTTTTAGCTGTAGCAATATCGTGTCTTTTAACTCTATAGTTCAAAATAGCGCAACTACAATAAACTTTATCACAATTAAGTTTTTTATGACACAACATAAAACTTCTGGGCAAAACAAAGAGACTGTATATTTCCCTTTATTGTCAAGTACAAGGGCGCTGCCGGTGACACTTCGATTTAGTACCGACCCTTGGTTTGATAAAAGTCCTTTCACCGGTCCTCCCATTATTTAGGCACAGTGAGGTCGTATTGAGAAGTTCACGGTATACAATCGGATACAAAATATTTATGGAATAATTTAAATTTTGAAAAATAATGTACCAAAGCTACATTATTTTTTTAAATTTAAATTATTTAGAAAATAGCGTTACCTGTACATCTTCAAAGAAAACGTTAATATTATTTTGAGAGAAAGAGAGTTGTGTTGTGTTAATGATATAAAAAGATAAAAATGTTAAGATCAAAGAATTTAATAAAATAAAATATATATAATCTAGTGGATCTTAACTAAAATTGCCTAAAAAAAACAAAGTTAAGAACAAGCTACAATGATTTTTATTTTAACAAATTCAAAATAATTAAGACTAACAAAAGTTAAAAGTTAACTATCAAAGTAACATGAAAAATGTCAGATAATATGGATAGTGCGGACAGAGAGAGATGTTGCCTCGACGGAGGCTGGCGTAGGAAAGAGACCGGGTTGTAGGCGCAGGCGACTTTTATATTGTCCGCCGCCACGTGGCTGTCACATCGCCGGAGTTTTCCTTTACGGCCTCTCCTGACTGGAGTCCGTCCTCGAACTCCCCAAACTCCATTCATCAGTGTTCAGCACCGGCATGGACAAGTCTTCCCTGGACTTAGGAACGTGTTGTCCCCGACTGCTTGGACTGGCTCCTGATTCTAAATCGTCGTCTTCTTGAGGTGTGACGCTCGATCACACGGTTCGCGTCTGCACCCGATGACTGCGACAGCGGACTGCACTCGGGACGTGCAGGGTGGCTGATCGTCGCTCGCTGACGGCTGCGTGGCTGTAGGTGACTGCTCGCTGATTGTTGCAGACAGCTGAGCAGCAGCTTCAGTAGACTTCTTATTTTCAGTTTCTGTATCTCATAAAAATAGGCTAAGTCTATGCAAAAGCATACAAAATAGCCATGTTAAGCAAAACACAAAATATAAAAAGTCAAAACAATTAACAAGAACAGTTCCGAAGCACGACGTGAAGCTTGAACTGTACACGTAACAGTCCGTACACGTTCAATGCAAAGTAAGAGGCACGACGTGAGGCAGTATCAATGAATTGAACGTCCCATGCTATGCAAAGTAAGAGGCACGACGTGAGGCAGAACTTTAGCATTGCATTGACGGAAGTCAAGTGAACCCTAAAACATTTCAAACTCAACCGTGATAACTCAAGTCTAGAAGCACGACGTGAGGCGTGACTGAGTTTTATTCCGTTCACATTCAATGTAAAGCAAGAGGCACGACGTGAGGCGGTAACAAGACATTGAAAATCCTATGCTGTGCAAAACTGGAGGCACGACGTGAGGCAATAGTTTTAGCACAGCAACGACGGAAGTCAAACTAACCCCACAATATGAGGAACAGTTCAAACGGGATGGCTCTAGTAAAGAAGCACGACGTGAGGCGAGACAAAAACCACCCACCCCAAGAACAAAAGAAAAAGCTCACCATCGAAGAAAGCAACGCAAACCTCGGCTGTCTACTCTCCACGCCACGGGGTGATGGATTCCGCAGCCACTTGCGTAGACTTCCCACGGGAGCCAGACAGGAGTTGCAGCTCGTACCGTCGATGACCAACAGGAGTTTCGTCACACGGTATAGCCCTCGCATGCAGGAGTCCAGGTTTCCAATTGACTGGGAGCAAAACAACAAATATTTTAGATCAAAAGCCCGAGGAGGATGCCTGAATTTATTGACATAGGCGTTTGTTTCAGCTGATGTGCAGCAGCTTAGTGATGTCCAAAACCAGCTGAACCCTCCATATGACGTTCGGCCATTCTCATTGTAGGTAATTGCAACCTATTCGCACCATATTCAGTACTGTACGACAATATCTCTCAGCTTGACCTCATGCATTTCTGGCATTTTAAGATTAATGTCGCAACACATACCCTTAACCTATTCGAGAAATTCTGAACTTTCTAACATTAGTCCTCTATCAAATGTGACGACGTGAAAATTTCCAAAAAGCGTACATTACTTTTAGGATATGACAGTAAACATCGACCTCAGGAACAAAGTCCCAAAGTGTCCATATGAGCAAGAAGTTGTGAATTACGTGTACGAACATACCGTATCCCCTCTCTATTTTAAAACATTTGTCCTAACTATAATCGCTGTATTCATGAACTCAGTACCCACATCAAACGAATTTACCTCTAGTGTCACTCCATCAAATTCTACCGGTAACGTAACGTAAGAAGTACTCTCAATCTCTTGACTTAAAAAAAAAACTTTCAATATGCGAAATGTCGGTTTGTGTGCACAACGAAAATGTTTAACATAGAAAAGACACGAGTGATTTAGTCGACTTACTATAGATCAAAATGTCAACAGGGATGCCCTGAATAACAGATGCAACTATATCACTATTGCGGGTAGTTAAATTTTTCCGACAAAAATTAACGTAATTTTTGTTGCGTGACTTTTGTTTTGCAAAACACATTATACATTGTGACTTTATTTGCAGAACGTACATGATTCGGGTTTATTGGGCACAAATGAAGATTTCTAATTGGTTATTGCAACAACTGATTCTACCTTCGAAGAAGTTTTAATTTATTTTTTTACATACAGCTTGTTTATGTTGCGGAAGGCCACAAGAAAAACAGTTACCGTTTTCGAAATTACGTGTTATATCGTTGCGACGGATTTTTGTTTAGGTTTTATACCTTGAGACATATGACGGACACTAGTCTTATATAAGAACATTCGGTTTTACGTGAATAGAAAATAACTAAACTAAATCGAATGGCAAAAGTTTTGCATTGATAGCTGATACTCGAATCTGTGATACCGCGTATTATAATAGCAGAAATAAGTTCGTCACTAACTCCCTGTACTCTGCGTAGTCGAAGCTGAGAGCGGCGGGTAATCCGCACAGGACGCATAGCCGTTTTAATTTTTCGTAATGACATCGAACAAACTATTCGCTGCAACGGGCGTTCTCGGACACGGGTTTAAATTCACGCTTAAAATGACTCCATGTCCGATCACTAGTAACCTCATTCACTTAACATACGCGAAAGGCACTCATAGTCACTCCAAAGATTTAAAGACTCAGCCCTATATCTACTTCCGCGCACCAATTAACTATGTCGTGTAAACTCGGTTCAAAACACGAAATAAAGAAATTATGGGTGGGTCTTACCGCTGTATAAATGCATCGGATCGCATTTCCAATGCGATCTGTTACCATCTACGTTGCCAACACACTGTCGATGGCGGCGTGATCTGGATGAGGCTCGACGGTCTGGGCTGCACCCGGCACCGACACGATACTGGCTGAAGAGCTGAGCGTGATGTTGCGGTGAGCGCGCGCAGACACGCCGCGGTGATTGCGCGCAGACAGGCACGTCGCTGGAGCGCGCACAGGCACGCCGCGGTGAATGCGCACAGACAGGCTCGTCGCTGGAGCGCGCACAGGCACGCCGTGGTGAGTGCGCGCAGACAGGCACGCTGCTGGAGCGCGCACAGGCACGCCGCGGTGAATGCGCGCAGACAGGCTCGTCGCTGGAGCGCGCACAGGCAGGCCGCGGTGAATGCGCGCAGACAGGCTCGTCGCTGGAGCGCGCACAGGCAGGCCGCGGTGAATGCGCGCAGACAGGCACGTCGCTGGAGCCCGCACAGGCACGCCGCGGTGAATGCGCGCAGACAGGCACGTCGCTGGAGCGCGCACAGGCAGGCCGCGGTGAATGCGCGCAGACAGGCTCGTCGCTGGAGCGCGCACAGGCAGGCCGCGGTGAATGCGCGCAGACAGGCTCGTCGCTGGAGCGCGCACAGGCAGGCCGCGGTGAGTGTGCAACTCCATCACGCGCTGAAATTCAACCTCGGCCTATGGTCTCGGTATTTGGTGTACCGTCTCGCTGTACTATCCCGTCGCTTACCACGACATTCGTGATCCGACATTTTTCATCAAAGTCATAAAATCTAGTCAAGTAAGCCAAACAGAGTGGGCGGGATACAATCACGCTATAAAACGGACTGTATCCCACTTCTGATCTAGTGGATCTTAACTAAAATTGCCTAAAAAAAACAAAGTTAAGAACAAGCTACAATGATTTTTATTTTAACAAATTCAAAATAATTAAGACTAACAAAAGTTAAAAGTTAACTATCAAAGTAACATGAAAAATGTCAGATAATATGGATAGTGCGGACAGAGAGAGATGTTGCCTCGACGGAGGCTGGCGTAGGAAAGAGACCGGGTTGTAGGCGCAGGCGACTTTTATATTGTCCGCCGCCACGTGGCTGTCACATCGCCGGAGTTTTCCTTTACGGCCTCTCCTGACTGGAGTCCGTCCTCGAACTCCCCAAACTCCATTCATCAGTGTTCAGCACCGGCATGGACAAGTCTTCCCTGGACTTAGGAACGTGTTGTCCCCGACTGCTTGGACTGGCTCCTGATTCTAAATCGTCGTCTTCTTGAGGTGTGACGCTCGATCACACGGTTCGCGTCTGCACCCGATGACTGCGACAGCGGACTGCACTCGGGACGTGCAGGGTGGCTGATCGTCGCTCGCTGACGGCTGCGTGGCTGTAGGTGACTGCTCGCTGATTGTTGCAGACAGCTGAGCAGCAGCTTCAGTAGACTTCTTATTTTCAGTTTCTGTATCTCATAAAAATAGGCTAAGTCTATGCAAAAGCATACAAAATAGCCATGTTAAGCAAAACACAAAATATAAAAAGTCAAAACAATTAACAAGAACAGTTCCGAAGCACGACGTGAAGCTTGAACTGTACACGTAACAGTCCGTACACGTTCAATGCAAAGTAAGAGGCACGACGTGAGGCAGTATCAATGAATTGAACGTCCCATGCTATGCAAAGTAAGAGGCACGACGTGAGGCAGAACTTTAGCATTGCATTGACGGAAGTCAAGTGAACCCTAAAACATTTCAAACTCAACCGTGATAACTCAAGTCTAGAAGCACGACGTGAGGCGTGACTGAGTTTTATTCCGTTCACATTCAATGTAAAGCAAGAGGCACGACGTGAGGCGGTAACAAGACATTGAATATCCTATGCTGTGCAAAACTGGAGGCACGACGTGAGGCAATAGTTTTAGCACAGCAACGACGGAAGTCAAACTAACCCCACAATATGAGGAACAGTTCAAACGGGATGGCTCTAGTAAAGAAGCACGACGTGAGGCGAGACAAAAACCACCCACCCCAAGAACAAAAGAAAAAGCTCACCATCGAAGAAAGCAACGCAAACCTCGGCTGTCTACTCTCCACGCCACGGGGTGATGGATTCCGCAGCCACTTGCGTAGACTTCCCACGGGAGCCAGACAGGAGTTGCAGCTCGTACCGTCGATGACCAACAGGAGTTTCGTCACACGGTATAGCCCTCGCATGCAGGAGTCCAGGTTTCCAATTGACTGGGAGCAAAACAACAAATATTTTAGATCAAAAGCCCGAGGAGGATGCCTGAATTTATTGACATAGGCGTTTGTTTCAGCTGATGTGCAGCAGCTTAGTGATGTCCAAAACCAGCTGAACCCTCCATATGACGTTCGGCCATTCTCATTGTAGGTAATTGCAACCTATTCGCACCATATTCAGTACTGTACGACAATATCTCTCAGCTTGACCTCATGCATTTCTGGCATTTTAAGATTAATGTCGCAACACATACCCTTAACCTATTCGAGAAATTCTGAACTTTCTAACATTAGTCCTCTATCAAATGTGACGACGTGAAAATTTCCAAAAAGCGTACATTACTTTTAGGATATGACAGTAAACATCGACCTCAGGAACAAAGTCCCAAAGTGTCCATATGAGCAAGAAGTTGTGAATTACGTGTACGAACATACCGTATCCCCTCTCTATTTTAAAACATTTGTCCTAACTATAATCGCTGTATTCATGAACTCAGTACCCACATCAAACGAATTTACCTCTAGTGTCACTCCATCAAATTCTACCGGTAACGTAACGTAAGAAGTACTCTCAATCTCTTGACTTAAAAAAAAAACTTTCAATATGCGAAATGTCGGTTTGTGTGCACAACGAAAATGTTTAACATAGAAAAGACACGAGTGATTTAGTCGACTTACTATAGATCAAAATGTCAACAGGGATGCCCTGAATAACAGATGCAACTATATCACTATTGCGGGTAGTTAAATTTTTCCGACAAAAATTAACGTAATTTTTGTTGCGTGACTTTTGTTTTGCAAAACACATTATACATTGTGACTTTATTTGCAGAACGTACATGATTCGGGTTTATTGGGCACAAATGAAGATTTCTAATTGGTTATTGCAACAACTGATTCTACCTTCGAAGAAGTTTTAATTTATTTTTTTACATACAGCTTGTTTATGTTGCGGAAGGCCACAAGAAAAACAGTTACCGTTTTCGAAATTACGTGTTATATCGTTGCGACGGATTTTTGTTTAGGTTTTATACCTTGAGACATATGACGGACACTAGTCTTATATAAGAACATTCGGTTTTACGTGAATAGAAAATAACTAAACTAAATCGAATGGCAAAAGTTTTGCATTGATAGCTGATACTCGAATCTGTGATACCGCGTATTATAATAGCAGAAATAAGTTCGTCACTAACTCCCTGTACTCTGCGTAGTCGAAGCTGAGAGCGGCGGGTAATCCGCACAGGACGCATAGCCGTTTTAATTTTTCGTAATGACATCGAACAAACTATTCGCTGCAACGGGCGTTCTCGGACACGGGTTTAAATTCACGCTTAAAATGACTCCATGTCCGATCACTAGTAACCTCATTCACTTAACATACGCGAAAGGCACTCATAGTCACTCCAAAGATTTAAAGACTCAGCCCTATATCTACTTCCGCGCACCAATTAACTATGTCGTGTAAACTCGGTTCAAAACACGAAATAAAGAAATTATGGGTGGGTCTTACCGCTGTATAAATGCATCGGATCGCATTTCCAATGCGATCTGTTACCATCTACGTTGCCAACACACTGTCGATGGCGGCGTGATCTGGATGAGGCTCGACGGTCTGGGCTGCACCCGGCACCGACACGATACTGGCTGAAGAGCTGAGCGTGATGTTGCGGTGAGCGCGCGCAGACACGCCGCGGTGATTGCGCGCAGACAGGCACGTCGCTGGAGCGCGCACAGGCACGCCGCGGTGAATGCGCACAGACAGGCTCGTCGCTGGAGCGCGCACAGGCACGCCGTGGTGAGTGCGCGCAGACAGGCACGCTGCTGGAGCGCGCACAGGCACGCCGCGGTGAATGCGCGCAGACAGGCTCGTCGCTGGAGCGCGCACAGGCAGGCCGCGGTGAATGCGCGCAGACAGGCTCGTCGCTGGAGCGCGCACAGGCAGGCCGCGGTGAATGCGCGCAGACAGGCACGTCGCTGGAGCCCGCACAGGCACGCCGCGGTGAATGCGCGCAGACAGGCACGTCGCTGGAGCGCGCACAGGCAGGCCGCGGTGAATGCGCGCAGACAGGCTCGTCGCTGGAGCGCGCACAGGCAGGCCGCGGTGAATGCGCGCAGACAGGCTCGTCGCTGGAGCGCGCACAGGCAGGCCGCGGTGAGTGTGCAACTCCATCACGCGCTGAAATTCAACCTCGGCCTATGGTCTCGGTATTTGGTGTACCGTCTCGCTGTACTATCCCGTCGCTTACCACGACATTCGTGATCCGACATTTTTCATCAAAGTCATAAAATCTAGTCAAGTAAGCCAAACAGAGTGGGCGGGATACAATCACGCTATAAAACGGACTGTATCCCACTTCTGATCTAGTGGATCTTAACTAAAATTGCCTAAAAAAAACAAAGTTAAGAACAAGCTACAATGATTTTTATTTTAACAAATTCAAAATAATTAAGACTAACAAAAGTTAAAAGTTAACTATCAAAGTAACATGAAAAATGTCAGATAATATGGATAGTGCGGACAGAGAGAGATGTTGCCTCGACGGAGGCTGGCGTAGGAAAGAGACCGGGTTGTAGGCGCAGGCGACTTTTATATTGTCCGCCGCCACGTGGCTGTCACATCGCCGGAGTTTTCCTTTAATAATAAATAATAAAATGTGTAAATAGTGAAAATGTTTCGAATTTTCGACGCTTCACAATAATATTATCTTATGATATGTAAAAGAACAAGCAAGACACACCGGCCCAGTAAGTGCTGACTATAATGTTAGTTACCTACCAGAAACTGTGGCACGCAAACCTCTTGCCAACATATTGCCAGAGTTTTTCATGTCACTGCACTGCGACCGTACAGATAATTAAATGTTAGGTGCCACATGCCCTGTAATGCAACTAAACAAAACAATTAACCAGTTCATTGTTTAACAAAGTATAATCTCAGTGTAGTCTTACTGTACTGGTTACAGAGAAGCCGCGTCGGTGGCTAAGCGACTCATTTAGCATGAGAGTTGTACAACACTAATTAATTTAGGCTCAAGGAGGTGTCCGTTAATTAGCCTGAATAAATTCAACGGCTCCCCGTCTATTTTTATACAAAGCCTTTGTTAATAGAATAATAAGATTTGAATAATACACAGAACAAATAAACATCGCTTTGGTGATTTAAAATAATAAAATATACAATTTAAATTAATTAGATCAAATATTTTAAGATGTTATTTTATGTAAAAGTTATATTAATTTTAAATATCAGATTTGTTTTAGTAGTGGCTACGTTATTTGTAAAGCCTTTTCGAACCTTGTTTGGAATCACTTAAATGGAACCAATTAATAGCAGCTTTTGTTAAACCTTTAATACTTTCTGTCAAATTTAGACAAAACATTTCAGTATAAGTTGGATGTTAGGGGGTAGGATCATCAGCCTCCATAGTTGGAAACTTGCATCGGGTCGATACATCTATTTGGAATATAAGCAAAAGAAGAGGAAATAAACGTATAATGGATTAAATTTAGTGGACCTTTTTTCCTTCATTAAAAAGGTTGGCTGTCGTTTCTCAAAATACAATATGAAACCACTTAGCTGGGCCACGTCGCACGTCAATCCTTACTCGGACTCGGACCCTCATTTGAGCTGACATTATTTTACTTTTTGCCCAAAGAGCCTTCAGATTAAATATTTCCTCCTATTTTAAATCATCGGGAAAAGAAAAAATAATTGAGCTCGAACAGGCACCTATTAATGTTTCACCCAAGAAGTTTCTCCGAGAGCTGTCTTGATTTGAAAAATTATTTGCGATTTTTTTATTTAGCTTGATCAGCTGAGACATGATTAGATATAAAGATTGACAGAAGTATACTTTTTAATACGCAAGTAGGCGACCATTAGCGAAAAAAATACAACCGCGGGGTAAAAGTAATAAAACTACACCCATTGTTTTGTAGAATAAATTGAATTTACAGAACCGTGCTATTATACGTATTAGGTAAATAAAGAAAGGTGGCGGCCTTATTTTAGTTAGTTTTTACTTACTAATCTCAATTACACAAGGTGAGAGATAGTGAAATGCATTACTTTTTTAAGTACTTCGTTCCAAAACTAATGCTATCTTCACTAAGCCGTTGAACTAACTTAAAACGAAACGTAAATATCACGTTGCAATGTTTTAAATTTGGTTCGAGAAAGCAACCTGATGCTAAATGTCCCTATTGTAAGTAACAAAGAGCTTGAAAAATAGCACGTCTGAGGAAAGGAGGGTGAGTAAATTCAACAATTTATTGCTGAGACTCGAGCCCTGTATTTGTTGCAAATGAAGACACGGCGAGGTGACAATTCTCAGATCCTGGGGCTGAATGACCGTCCAGGGACGCCCGGCGAAGGCTATACGCGGTTCCCAACTTTTGTAACACATAAAAATACGACGCTCGCCCTCAATTCCACTTTTTAACATTCATAAGGCAGAATATAAAAAGTGGAAAGTAAATGGTAACCTCATATTACTCACATGAAAAAATATTTACATTAAGGTAGAAATGGGAAAAACACAAATGGAATACAAAAAACATTTTATCTCCTCGCACGCTAAATGATTTTGCTTATCGTTCGTAAGCCCCGTTTATCCGCTCTCGTTACATTTTTTATGGTTTAACACAGTGTAATATTATGATTTGAATATATTGGTTTTATTTTTATATTTCGCTATCGTATGTTGAAATACGTTTTGATTTGGTTCAACTGATAATTTGAATATTTATTTGGCTTCGGGGGATTAGTATTGCAATTTAAATTATGGCATTGCCTTGGGCTAGAGATGTTATATTATTTAAATATAGCTTCGTGAATATTCATCGAAATTACAAAATAAAACCAAAGTTAAAAATTTAGGATCATCGCGTTAAGCTTTGAAGTCGTCGTTTTATGTAATAGTTGCGGTTAGATCATGAAGTGCCCATAATAAATTCTAAGATCTGGCCGCGAATATAATATTTATTTTAATATTTTATTGAATTATTATATATTGTATTAAGGACTATTTTAAGTATGTGCGATATATTTGCTATCGGTAAATTTTTACAAAGAACTCTAATTGTAATTTACTTACCTATTAAAAAAAGACACTATAAAGGTGTGTTTTAATTCGTATAAACGAAGCAGGTTTTCTCTTTGTCTTGAGGCTTCCCTTATTTCACATGTTCCAGTGTTTTCTTTAAATTAGCATGTAGATGATGTTCCCTGTATCAAGGGTTTTTAACAGAATTAATTACTTACGTGTCGGTGTGGCGCGGTATCTCGTATATCTCGCTTAATATACATAAGAAATGAGTTTGCTAAGTGAATAGATATGTAAAGAACTATTCTGTATGCGTCTGTTGGAGCGTCTAATTTATGGCATATCTACAGCACAAAGTGGTCGAGATCTGAGAGACAAAACGCTTTTGACTGGATAAAGCTTTGTAACTATCAAATCTGAAGTTCGTTTGTCGATGAAATCATGAGCTGGATTTCGGAATTTAATACGTCCGAGCAACTATTGCGTAGGACTCATAAATAATATAAATACGGTATTGGTCTCGGGTTGAAATTGAAGTTTACCTTAGATCGAACAGAGTAAACTTTAATATCAATTTACGTTATAACGTTTCCAGATTTTGCCGCAAGCAACATTCAATTGATCTACTTCGCTACTATATTTTACTTAAATGACTTTATGATTTTCTCTATTCAATTCTGGTGAACACTCTTTTCAAATAAATAATACAGATACTTCATATACATAGAAACTTTTATTGAGAGTTTTGTAGGTACCTATGTTGAAAGTGGTCACTTTACGCATAAAAGGTCCACGCGAAAAAGCAAAGTATTTAGACTAATCGCATTTGCTTTTCTAGCAAAGACTATTGATTACTCAAAGCTAAAAAAGCGAAACGAGCAAACGAACAAGATAACATAAACAAACGAATAAACTCACTCTCGGGCTTATAATTATTAGGGAGGATACCGGAATCAGTTACATATAAAGGCTTAAAATATGTATATGAGTACATATACAATAAATTGATCTTTACTAACAACGTGTTAAAGTTTAAAATTGCACGTTCCCTTATAGTACAAGCTCTAAGTTCATTTTACTAGGTGCACCTTTAAAAGCTGTATATATATTTTGCAAAGCAGTGAATGTCCGTTGATGAAGTGTCCCTGAGTCTGAGCACGTGTCCACAACTAATATGAATTAACACGGGACAGCGGAAAGCCTTTAGTGTGTCCACGACAGGGTGAAAACATGGATTTTACAGGCCAACGCAAGACCGAGAGTCGTAGATAATTTTGAACTCTTGCTGGTTTTTCATCATCTCTTTGTTTGGCTCCGGGTTCCAAACAGTAATCTCAACAAATGCTTTACGTAGAAGTATTATATATTATCTTATTATTAAATGAATTACTAACTGACGTAATGACAAATGTAATAATTGGCAAAGCACATCCTAAACCGGAGGGTCTAGAAATAGTACATTTTACACACGAGCTTATAAAGCTCTTTATAAAATAAATCAACATAAGACTCAACATATTCTGGACTCTTTAGATAGCTAGCCTAGACGACTTGAGTTCATCAGTTAAATCAACCAATATTTGTGAGAATTACTCATGCAACTACCCCAGGAAAAACCCAAGATCCGAGCGATTGAGTCCACCTGGCGACTCTAGCCACTGTCCGGCTCAGTAGCCGGTATTCGGTATGCAGCACACATTCTATTTGCGAGACATCCTGTTAGGTTTCCAATACATCTGGCGGCGCGCGCGAGCGGACCGATGACTCGCTACGTGCGCGACTTGACAATGCCCTCGCAGCCTCCGGCGTGCTCTGCTCGTTTGCAGTAAAACTTGATGATGTTTATTGTACAATTACATTAAATCCTCAGACTTTCTATAGCAAGCTTAGAAAGTGCGCTTCTTAATTTAAAATTGTTTTTAGGTTTTTGCACGGTGTTGTTAAGTGATATATGCACGTTAAAGTAAGGAAGCCATGTTTTAGAAGATGCTTCTCAGGGAGTCAGTGTCAACTGAGTTATAGATGCTGCGCAGACATCTTTTTTGCAATATAAATGTTGATTGAACATCCACTGAATTTCCCCAAAACACTATCCCATAACATAATTGAGGATAAACATAACCATAATACGCATTATTCAACACTTGATGTGAACAAATGATTGTGCGCTGTGGTCGAAAATCCTAAAAGCTCTTCAAATTATTTGTTTAGTGCTAGATTAAAGTTCTATAGAATGAATAGACAAAAACTATTATTTTGGCACAATTGCCATCTCTCATCAATTGGAATAAGGGCAAAGTTTGAAACTTTATTTTTTCAATTTGTTTGTGTTTTTGTTTAAAACTGAAAAAAACCGGCTCGGTGTATTACATATGCTCTTTATCTCAAAACCTTACGTTTAAAAATAATAACGAATTTTATTTAAGCGATCATTTATATTTGTTTCCTCTTTATCCTTTATCTGCTTTGAATAGAAAATACTCATACTAATTCCGCGTCATAATTTACTCAATCAACAATAGAATTAAATTTCGTGTGTGTTAACATCCAATACATGTCTCCTTCACTAAATTATATCACTGAGACAGTTTAAATTGTGTTATCTCGGGATAACTTAATAGTTTCTCAAAGTGGCACCTTTCACAACATTAAATAACTGTCTAGTGTTACGAGTAAGTATAGGTACCTACATATACATTTGCGTATTTGGGACTCGGATGCCCTCTCCAATAGCGCTCTGCGAACAAATTGAAAATCAATGAACCATGGCATTCAATTTAATATGAAAAGCTATTCATCTTTATGTCGCTCTATCTATGCTACTTATCATATGCACATGGCGTAAGCCGCCATGTCCATATCAAACTCCGTAATAGCTTTTTTGTTCTCTCTGCCGTTCGAAATTGCATAATATTATAGTAGACGTAGACTTGGACTATTTTCTGAATGGCAGTAGATTGAAAAGATTACATACACGAAAATGCCTATTTATTTGAATTTGGGACCGCCCTCAGAAACATTTATCATTTTGTTTGTGTTTTGTTTAAGATATTTTAAAATAATACCTCGTATTTTCATATCGAAGCGGAAGCGGATATCGGCAGCGGTCCTATCCACAGTTTACGATTGAGGCGACATAAATTGAAGTTTGAATATTTAGACAGAAATGGAAACGGTGAACGATAAAAATAGTAACGACCTGTGTTTTATGAGAGAATCAGTAACGCTTTAGGAAAAGTAGCCAGATAAAATTGCGTAGCTATCCTAACGTTTATTGTTGACGAGACGAATTGCATTGGAATCGGAAAAATATCGAACCAAGGATTCTAGAAGTTCATTTCAAATGCTAGAATGAAAATTGTAGACTAGATAGAGTAAGTACAAAAAAAAAGCGGTTATTGCGGTTTTATAAAAAATATCTTCGAGTCTAATCGCTAAGCAAATGGATGTCGATAAAAGTTTACATAAATTTTGAGGGATCCCTTTAATTCGTATAACTCTTTATTCCTTATTTATTAAGGCATAAAACCGGTTATGCATAATTATGAATGGCATAATAGTACTAATACATATTATTTTAGCATATTGTATATAAATAGGCATTTTATAGTTAGCCTATATTGAATCAGACTAAAGTTTTTTTTTTTTTTTTTTTTTTTTTAATACGTAATAGGCTAGCGTTTGACCACTATCTCACCTGTTGGTAAGTGATGATGCGGTCGAACATGGTAAACACGCTAGGCCTAGAATGGGAACTGGCTCTCAAGGATAGCTGCCGGAACACATTAGATGTTTGGTGACACATTTTCTAACTTGAGGGTGGTAGCTGGCCAGGCGGACACCAGATAGTGTCCTACCACCATGCGGAGGTTGTTGGTTTCTTAACGATGTTTTTCCTTCACCGGAGGGCCACTGTGAAGAGCGCACATAAATTTTTCGATAGAAAAATCCATTGGTGCACGGCGGTTTGAACTAGGTACCTCTGGCATCAAAGGCAAGCGTTCTCCCGATTGCGCCACCGGGCCCTCAAGTTAAGTAAGTAAAGTTATAGGGCATAATTTTTATTCGTCTATTAGTTATTAGACATGAATATGCAAAGTCATCATTGAGTTATGACACTTAGGAACTTATTAAGAATGATTCCGATGAAATATTACTTAAAGAAAAATCATTGATTCAGTCATCCTCAAGTAACAGATGATGCATAGACGATGATAGATAAACACTTTTTTGCACCCCAATAATACAGAAAATACTTTAGTAAAAAACTTGTTCTATCTTATGCAAAGGGCGGTCCTATAGCTTAAACAGAGAGTGATATGGAGAGACTGTGACCGACGGTCATGTTCCATCTAAATGTTACATCTTATACCTAAATAAAAAGGTTGAGAGCTTGTCTGCCAACGTTTCTACAAAAAATATAGTAAACTAGAAATAAACTGGCCAAGAGCAAGTCGGACTCGCACTCGTAGGTTTCTGTACCACAGCACTATCTAGATTTAGATCAAGATTGAAATGCCCAAAAAGCACGTTTCGTGTATGGCGACCCCGTTCAATTTCTAACTTTATCCTATTGAAGGCATTTTTTGTTATAGCGGCTATAGTAAAACATCATCATCATCAACAGCCTTTACTTATCCAGTGCTGGACATAGGCCTCTCCAATTTCCCGCCACTGAGCACGATCCTCGGCTACTCTCATCCAGCTCTTGCCAGCCACCTTGCGAATAGAAATACATACTTTGTGAAAATTTCAAGTCTCTATCTATTACGGTTCATAAGAACAAGTAAAAATCGCCGAAAATACCCGATTCTTGTATGGTTGTTGTTATTCTCGTAAAGTTGTTATACTTCTTCCCTTAAATATTTCGTTTTATTTTTAGTTGTTAAATCCCCCATAGTAATACATACTTCGTGAAACGGTTGACGGTAACGGTTATGGAGATACAGCTCTGTGAAAGGCGGACAGACACACGGACGGACGGACAACAAAGTCTCAGTGATAATCATTCCTTTGATACCCTTTGTGTATGGAACCCTAATTAAGTAGATATATTTTCTAATGTGTTCCGGCAGCTTTCCTTGAGAGCCAGTTCCCATTCTAGGCTTTGGGTGCTACCATCTTCGACCGCATCATCACTTACCAACAGGTGAGATAGTGGTCAAACGTTCGTTCATATGATATAAATATATATTATACATATATTTGTAGTTCCAGTACTTGTGTCAGAATAAACGGAGCATACACGGACTGGTTTAACATCGAAAAAGGTGTTAGACAGGGATGTGTTGGCTCGCTAGTGTTGTTCAACCTATTCATAGACAATTGCTTGAAAGATCTGAAAGAAAGCGTGTATGGATTACGAATTAATGATTTAACCATCAAATGCCTCCTATACGCTGATGATCAGGTGATATTAGCATCATCGGAGGAGTAGTTGCAAAGGAGGGTTAATATTATGCATGATGCCTTAAAAAGGAAAGGGATGAAAGTGAATGTAAGTAAGACAAAAGAAATGGTTTTTGAAAGAGAAGAAATAATAACAGATTATAAGGTTACGATTGAAGAAGAGATAGTGGAACAAGTGAAAGAGTGTGTGTACCTGGGTTCTAAGTTTACGAGAGATGGTAAGTATGAAAGTGAGATATTGAACGAAGAGTTTTGGCGGGAAACCAAGTGAGTGGGGCACTGCATAACTTTATGAGAAGTCAGAACGTGTCTAAAAAAGCACGACTGGCTGTACATAAGGGAGTGTTGGTTCCCACACTCATGTATGTTAGTGAATGCTGGGTATGGCAGAAAAAGCATGAAAGTAAAATTAATGCTGTAGAAATGAGAAGTTTGAGAAGTATGATTGGAGTGACTCTGATGGATAATGTGGAGAACAGCATGATAAGGGAATGTTGTGGTGTGGTAGAAGATGTGGTGACAAAGATAGAGAAAGGGATGCTTAGTTGGTTTGGACATCTAGAGAGGATGGATGAAGAAAGACTGACGAAACAGATTTATGAGACGAGTGTGAATGGGGAAGCCGGTAGAGGCCGACCTAGGCGAACGTATCACGACCAGATCGGGGACGTTTTAAATAAAGACCAAGTCAAAAGTACTTATAACCAGCGAGCATGTATGAAGGCGCTCATGACAGCGGAAGAAGCGAAAGAGGTATGTCAGGATCGTAGCATGTGGAAAGAAGTAGTCTCTGCCTACTCCAACGGGAAAAAGGTGTGATCGTATGTATGTATGTACATATATTTATGTAAAATCTATATACTGGTAGAATACCGTATTATATTATTTTCGGATGACTATTGTACTTAAAGTTGTCTGAACAAATAATTATGAAATTAAGGAACCTTATTAATTCAGTTTCTGAGACGAGAATTTAATTAAGCTAGTCCTCTTCATAATTTATAATGTTGTCATTAAAAACAAGTTTAATATTAATCTGGCGTTTGCGATTAATCACTTATTGTCATAAAAGGTTTTGTCCTGCAGGCGTTGATGTGACATCTACTTAATTAAATGTCATATTATTCAAGCGAACTCATCAAAATAAGACGAAGTAGATCATTATTAATGCTTTTAACCGTCTTCTCAAAAGCAGGAGGTTGTGTTTTTTTGCTATGGGTAGGTATCTGCATCGATTTCTTTGCCAATTGTAAAAATGTTTAAACTATTTTTTCAGTAGGGTATATCTGCATGGTTCATGGTTTCAGTTGGGTATATCCATTATACAATTCATCGATATCTGATGAGTATCTCCAAAGATATGGAAACTAACACCGCCAACTTGTTACTGTACACTATTCTATGTGGTAGTGCAAAAGTAACAATTGAAAAATTTTCAGTCAGTAAAATGTTCAGTTGTTTTTAGTACGTACACGTACTACTAGTAAAATTGCTTTATTTTTTAAAAGCGGAAAGCTGGATATTAATCTAGCTTGTTACACATCAACAAAATATCACTAATAAAATTAGTTTTCATTTAATGATGCGTATTTAAATCACGCCAACAATCAATTAATTTGTTACAATATGTAAATATAAAGCCAATGAAAGCTTGTTAATAAATTACCTGGATTATTTCAGGTCAATAACATGCTTGTTATAATTTAAGCTATCGTTTCCTTCGTGTTTCCACCTCATTATTCATGCGAGAGAGCGGGTGGAAGCGAGCCAAGATGAAATTACCAGCGTTCGTTTACGAGCGGGTGACAATCGAGACTGATTGCGCACCCTTAGCTCGGGCGTGTACATGTTGATGCAACCAAACATTTTTAAGAACTTCAATAACTGACTTTTGCTTACATCCATGCCGAAGACTCTCTCCCGAATGCCGAGTCCCGTCACGCCCGTTTGATACTCAAGGCATGAACAGTGAGGCAATTAGACGCCTATAATTACTATGTTAATTACAGACACTGTTCTTGTTTCTCATCTTGCTATTCCGACCGTTCGCCGTAATATAAACATAAATTCGTACCAACTTCTAATTAACGCGCAAGGATGATTAAAGACTAACTATTTACTTTGAAATTTTAAATTATATACGTTGTATCGTCTTCGTGGAAATTTATTTGTAAGTAATTAATTGTTGTTAATCTTGCTAAACGTTACATAACATTGGGGATGGCAATGTTGTTTTATTGGATCTGTTCTCACACTTTATGGGCCTTGCAATGGAGTGGTTGTAATTTAGTTACAAATTGTTGCGATCAAAGGCTGTGAATTTGGTGTTAATGTGTTTTATGTTAGGGAAGGTAGTTTTGATTAGTTGCCTGGATACTAAATCGTGTAATTATTCGTATCCATGATATTACGAGCTCGGTTACTATCTACTCGGTTACTACTGTTACAACTATTGTGCCTATAATAATATATGTGGTATGTGATGAGGATCTTGTATTTTTTGAATTATCTTGATTTTTAAAAATCAAATATATTTTAAATGATCAGTTATAACGAGAAAGCTAATTATAACACCACCCCTGAAAAAAAATTAAAATAAAATGAGAGGAAGCACTAGAGTTACAATAATATAATTGTTATTGCTATAGCTATGTACTTTCAATCTGCACGCTATTTGTTTGCGAGCCAAGTGAGCAGTAATCATAACCCGTAGAAACCTTAAAACATAACAAACTTCCGCGAAGTTATTGTGAATCGCGGAGACTTCTTCCGAACTCGGTATTTCCAGCAATATTAAAACTCGCAGAGAAACCGAAACTTGGTAAAATAAAATATTCAGAGTAGTATCTTTACTTTGCGAGGCTTCTGCACGTATTTTACTAGGTATCTGATCTCGTCGTGAAACTCTATTCCACAGTTCTATTGTGCTTCCCGGTAGAGTTCGATCACTTAACATGGCCATTCACGCGACTAAATAAATAAGGAAGAAAACGAAGAAATAAACCTTTGTATTCGTAAAAGTACATTTACCTCGTGAAACGACGCTCTATGACTTTTTAATTTCCTTTGGGTATATCGAAGTAAGTTCGATTGAGAATCGCGAAACACTTTAAGTGCAAATCGCTACACGTCTCTGCGAGGAAGTTTTTTAGTGGCAATTGTAATAAATGTTAGAAGGAAAGTTATATTAATAGAAGATGGATGAAGCATTGAATATTTTGATTTTTATATGATCTTGATGAG
Organism: Cabera pusaria; assembly: GCA_954871355.1. Taxonomy (NCBI): domain Eukaryota; kingdom Metazoa; phylum Arthropoda; class Insecta; order Lepidoptera; family Geometridae; genus Cabera; species Cabera pusaria. The sequence continues at coordinate 12,831,377 of OX940893.1, forward strand.
GATATGTTTTTCGTTTATAATGTGTATTACAACTTTAAATGGTGTAGTTACTGTTGAGTTATGTTAGTTTTAAACATGCTACTTATTTAAAAAATAAAAACATACATTGGTCTGAGAAGTCTTCCATATCGTAAATTATATTTATCTACATAATTTGATAATATAAAGCCAATAGATGTGGTTTCAGTGCAAGTTTTTGCTCCATTTATATTAGTGCATTATATTTTTGAATGGATATCGAACCCCCTAAAGGATCGGACACACCGCAGCGTCCTGCGTGCGCGATCTAGTCATATTTGAGCATTATACTTTTGTATGGAAATCATACCACCTTATAAATAAATAAATAATAAATGTTAATTTATTGCAAACAATTTACTGTCATAGTTTACAGAGTTCTCGAATTAAATACATAAGTAGGTAAAAGTAAAAATGGAATCAATTACACATACATTCATTATTCATAAATATACATCTAATAAGTTTTAACTAAAAATTAAAAATCATCATCAATTCAATATAAAATTAAGTTTTAAATAAAATAATGTTATAAAATTGCATAATTATAGTCAAATCAAATCAGGAATAATTTCAAATAAAAAAATAAAATATGTACATGTCAAAAATTTAAAATAAAATTTTAAATTACCAAAATGTCAGTCAGCTTTAAAATAATCTTAACAGTTTTAGTAAGAATAATTATTTTAACTTAGTGACATGTATCATGTAGTAATGGTTAATATAGGCGCAGTAAAATCTGTCAAACAATACTTTTAGGATACAGTTAGGACTGGCCCGAACCCGCCGCGCTAGGAATGTGCACCGTTTTCGCATTATCGTATAAAAACAATCAACACGTGCATTAGCGAACATACCCGACGCACTGCAGTATCGAGGCAACCGTAACAATACCCTAAAAGCGTTATTGTACTGAACGCGTAGGGCATTGTACTATTTCTGAGTGTAGTTCACCCACAGGCTGCTCGTGTAGAAGGACGTAGAAAAGGCCCTCAAAAGAGTAATTTTGACGTCCCTAGAACAACGAGCAAACCTGCGAGCTATCATATTAGCTCGTACACACAATGCCCTTCTCTCTCTCTCTCTCTCTCTCTCTCTCTTCATGTCATTATCATCTTTTAGGTCTGAGGTTATCATGTGACCTAAGTATTTACACTGTTCAACCTTTTTCCATTCAGTTGGCGGCTGGTATTGTTTTCAGACTATTTCCTCGGGCCTGAAAGACCATGTATTCACTCTTTTCCGAGTTACACTTATTATATGCAAGGTTTGCTTATTCTCAATGTAAGCCAAACATACATTCAGATAGCTCTGTGACAATGAATGTTACAATATTGATTTTGATAGAATTTGGCACTCTATTTCCATCTGCACATACCGCGCCAGACGATTTCGTGCCAAATAAAATTATGATGGATCAATCTGAAACCCAATGCGATGTAACACGGATAAAATTTTACTCGTACAAGCTGTGACACTTACTCGTCATAGTACAATAAATTTTTTTCGCAAAATTTCTTGTAGAGTTTGAATTTCTGCTACTCCGCCAAGGCTTTTTGGAATTCCTCAATGGCTTTGGGTATTACCTACCGCTTTGTCAGTTATTTGATTATTAAATAGAAATGTTTTTGGTTACAGAGCAATTATAGGGTGTATTATAACATCCAGATGTCTCAGAGAAAATATGTTAAATTTTGATTTCTAGAGTATTGCATGTTCTGTAATATGGTGAATTGCAGCGCCAGCGATAGGCCAGCGTTGATATAATAAAATTTGAATATATAAGTTACTAACGGCCGTCGCCTATTACGTTATATAGCGTTCTGATAAAAACAATAATATAAAAAGTTCCAAATATAAGAAAATAACATAAGTAGCCGAAGCTTTTATTGATAAAATGCATATTTAGAAATTAATTATAAATTATGTAGTGTAGGTAGGAATAAACAATGTTCGTATTATTAAATTCAAACTAAGATATGTTCCGTGCACGTGAATATTGGTAGCCGTTTTCTTACGTCATTATTCAGTGTCTGTAATCATCCCACTGCAATAAAAATAAAAAGAGTGAATGTAAACGTGAACATATAACTCTATACTTCAATATAAAAAATAATATGTCATTACCCCCTTTAAGTTTAAGCTCCTCTATCCCTTAATTGATTATTTTAGTTATTTCTTACGCATTATATTTACATTTTGCAATAAACCCACCGCTTTTATAATATTTCAGTCTATGGCATTTTAGCTTATTTATTTACACTGAAGTTAGGGACTTCAATTCAATTTAAATGTTTTAATTTCATAACTTAAAAAATGAAAATGTATCTCAATAAGTTTATCTAAAGCACTTTCTACATCAAAAACCAACAATGTACCTACTACAAGCACTAGATGAAACATAGCCACTAAATAACCAAGAACAGTTTACACCCATATCTTTAATGTACACCCACAACACTTCGCAGGCTTGCAACGATAAGGCCGACACATGCATTGTGTTTCATGATTCATAATAAAGTTAGGCGGAACCGACTGCGCCAGCGACATAGTGCATGATATAAATCAAGACTGGGATTGTACAGACTTAATCTCACCTTTACCTGCAGTGTTGGTGTCGCGTTAATACATCATGATATATGACGTCATTTATTAGCTCCCACACGAGCTGTTCTATTAATTTGAGATGATTTATGCAGTGTATTCGTTACCTTTGTTGTTGATGGGAAATTTAATGCTAATTAATCGTTGTGGGGTAATGTAAATTTAGTTTGATTATGTTGATGCTGTTATTTGGTATAGCTAAGTTAAAGTTGATGAATTAAATCGATACAGTTTCTGAAGAGATATTTTTGTGTCGTTGTGTATGACATTTTTGATTAAATATGCAAAAAAAACTAAAACCTTTAATATTCAGTTGCGTACGATGTGAAAATTATACTTATTGCTTAAAAACTTTAAAAAATATCAACTTTAAATGCCGTGAAAATGATTTACTCGTTCTCGCTCGTTGCGATATTTTTCTCCACATCTCTGAAAATTTGCAGTAGTCCTAAATTCTGTTCTGACATCACCCTGTCAAAAGTATCCCTTAAAACAAAGAAATAACCAACAACATTTCAAATTGCTGCGTATAAAGGTAGGCACAGTCATATAAACCGTCAAGTGAAAGTCGAACTAACTCGGTCGGACTTGCATACGACCGTTTCTATTATACCACCGTAGAAAAATTTTAAAAAGATCAAGCAACAATGCCAAACACACTTTTTGTAAGAGGACCCATAAAATGTTTGTTCTGTTGACCCGATCGCAAAAATCAAACTGCACAGGTTTATCCGCGCCCGCGCGCTGGACTAATCTGAAGATTGTCAGAAAATTTAATCAAAATCGATTTAGTCGTATAAGAGTTCATAGGGAGCATAATATTACACTTCATAGACGTACGTACATACATTGATTTTATATATTACAAAGATAACTAAACATTTAGTTTTACGTTCCGTTTATATTGAGCTTAAAGCTGATGCCACCTTAATGCACACTGTTAAAACCATTTTAAGAACATTTTGTAATATCTTTTAGCCTGCAATCTCAGCACCTTTTACAGTGTCGTTTTATAATCGTGAAAATTACGTTTCATAGTAAAGTTCTTCTTCCTGGCATAACGTAGTTAGTCCTGAAAGTGAGCGCGTGTGATTACACCTTAATCGTGCACGGATTACCGCCAGCTGTGGTGTCTCACGATATTTATATTTTTAATTTCACGGTACGACGAACAAGAGAATTTTAATAAAGTGTCCTTATATAGTAGAAGCTCTATTTCATAATTAATTGCAACTTTAGTCTTGAGCACCTAAATAGTCTTGTTGTTGTTGCGCATTCGTTTTGAAAAAGACCATGTGAATCATATTTAGTTTACAATAAGCGAAAATGGGGTCAATTCTGTCGTTGCTTTGACTAAACTAATTTGACGGGGCTGAAGTTTTGGCATCTAATAAAGACAGACTCCAAAAAGTTTAATAATTTAATAATTTAATAATTTAATAATTTATTTATTTATTTCATAAGGTATGTTACCTAATACATTTTCCTTTATTCTAACTTAATATTTTATGAATAATGCTATAACTAATGTTAGGGATGTTTCTGGTAATTTACATTTTAGGTAGGCGCTTAAACATTATTTTGTTATTCTCATTGAGGCAATAGTAAACATAAAATGTTATTAATACATTGAGGTAACATTTCAAAGACTCGTTAAAACCAAGCTAGGTAAAAACCTGTGTTATGGTGTTAACGCTTCCCCTCGATAATACCAGTGCATTCATTTACATATCATTTTCTGCCGTAAGTAATTAATACAATGACAATGTGTGTTTGGCTTGCCTAATATAATGTTAATATGAGTAAATTTACTATATAGATATATATACATACATCAAATTAACTAAACCAACTGTATCTAAAAACGTAATTGTATATAATTATATGAGGTACTTATATTGTTAAGCTATTTATGGTACTTATCTCCTGTTCTTAGGCAGTGAAACTTAATTTCTAATAAGCATAAAAATCTTATGCCTTATCTATTTATTATAATAGGTTACCGTTCATTGCTATCTAGCTCAAATTATAAGCTAACATGCAGAAATTATATCTAAATCTAAAGAAATGTCGGGTACCTTTATGCTCATATAAACTACCCAAAAAGTTGTTTGTAAGGTGTGACAAACATAGCACAATTTTTAGTGCTGCTCATTTTTTTTTACATAGATACCGACATTTTAAACATAGAATACAGTAGATGCTGCTACACAGCTGTCTAGCTGCATTTTCCCCCTATTTTAGTGACGGTTGTTATTATAGTAAGTTTTGCAGCAGTACTCACAAACAATACTATCAGGTTTCACGGTGCTTATGAACACTTGGGGTCATATTATATTACATGATTGGTAAGTGAAGTACCTACACTACTATGTGTTTGTCAAAATATTATTGAATTCGGGTGTTAGTATCTATGTAAGTACCTAAAATACATAAAACGAGTATTTTCAACCATAGTGAGCTAAGTTTTTTTTTAAAGCGTTACCTATGGAGGAGAACAGCTTGATATCCGGACATCCGCCGGACATTCGAAAGCATTTTTGTCCAGACGCTTTGCTCGCGCTTCGCGGTCTCTCTGTCTATATAAATACTTAGCTTAGTTTCTTGTAACACATTATTCTATCAAATAAAGTCAGTACTTTATAAGTACCTAGCTTAAAGTCAGTAATTGGATAATTTGTTACAAGAAACTAATTAGCTCACTATAGTTGAAAATACTCATTTTATGTATTTTAGGTATTTACATAGATACTAACACCAATTGTATCAAATTACTCAATTACAGACTTTAAGAAAGTCAGTAATTGAATAATTTGTTACAAGAAACTAAGCTAGGTACTTATATAGACCGAGAGACCGCGAAGCGCGAGCAAAGCGTCTGGACAAAAATGCTTTCGAATGTCCGGCGGATGTTCGGGTTGAAAATTTAAAAAAAACACATTTCAACCATTTCGAAAAACTTTCAAATATATCAAAAAACTTTTTGTTCAAACCACTTTCATCCAATATACTTCTTATAGTTATTTAGTTATTTTTTAAGCAATGCAAAGACATACTCGCAAGGTCTACAGCTCACGGAGCCACTAAAGATCAACGTAATTACTAACCTGTACTTTACTTTTAAAAAATATATGAATTACGCGATGAACATGAGAACTTTAATAGAGTATTCTTTTGCTGCAACAGAAACATGCAATTATATTATGCGGTGTCTGCAGAGTCCGTTCGTATTTCTGTTCTCGTTAATGAGAATATATTCGTATCCACGTGGTTAAATAAGACAATGCTATTAGTATTTCTTTATACGTATAATTATTCGAATGAAGTATTTAATAACTGGGATAGAAAATGTAAAAATAAAAAGTTTTATTAACTATAGAACTATGTTATTTAATATAGTAGAATTATACGAAACATATACATAGATAAAATCACGGCTTTTTCCCGTTGGGGTAGGCAGATACTAGTACTTTCCACATGCTACGATCCTGACATACCTGTTTCACTTCTTCCACTTTCATGAGCGCCTTTATACATGCTCGCTGGTTGTAGGTACTTTTGAAAAATATAGATTACGAAATTTAAACAATTAAAAGTTTTCCCTACAATGGTGCAAATTCTGATTTAAGAGCGCGCTGCCTAATGAAAGAGGTTTATTTTAATTTATAACCAGAGCTACTGAAATAACAGAGAAGCAAAGTACATATTTCACGCGCTGAAATGATAAGCAAATAATGAAACAGCAGAATTTTAGTTTAAAATATAATGGAAATCCTTAATTTATGGTCGTTCGTGTCTTTTAAGCGTCCGTAAATAACAAAGTTTCAAATTTCAGCAGGTTTGTTTATGAAAGCACACCAATTCATTACTTTATTTGTTTAATAAAGCTCGAACAGGCGCCGTCTGTGTATACTGGGATATAAATTACCTTTAATTTAGGTGAACGATCCAGAAAATATGATGATGTAAAGTTTTCATCAAGCCTTAATAAAACAAGCAGCCGCCGCTTGCTTACGGCACCCACTTGTTATAAAATTTTATGTGCTGGAATTTGTGAAAGGACGTTCCGAGTTTATAGCGAGAACTTTTGATAAACTGTTTCGTGTTTTAATATAAGTTCGAGTGCAGATGGCGGAAATAAATAGGCTACTGCGTCGATGAACTTGTGTGTAAGTTTTTTCCAGTGACATTGCGCTTCGGTTGCACACATTCTTTTGTTAAAAAATTAAGTTAAATGTTACCTTAAATCCACGGTTTGAGCTGAGCTTAATTTCTCATAAAGTTGATAGAATTAAGTTATACATGTACTGCCAATCTAGTAAAATTGATCACCTACTAAATTTAATTTAACTATTTTGCATTTGTATATATAATTCACAGGTAATTAAACAATTTCATTTATAATAATTCTACCGTTTATATATATAAATAAAGGTAATGCCATTCAAGCTGCAATAGTTATTAAAATTAATTAACTACATTGAAATCCATTTGTTTTAAACTCTGCGAATATAATTTAAACAGATTAAAGTAAACTGGGAAAGAAAAAAAGCAGTGAGTGGACGGGAAAACTCGATGTAGTTTACTCTGTACCAACAATAAACCCATTACAGGTATTTATACAAAAAACATTGATTGCGGTGCGAGGGGAGTAAATACTGACGTGGATAGATATTCTGTGTTCTTGATTCAATTTCTATTTTAGTTTTCTCTGTGGACTCTGTTGTCTGAGAGCCTCCTAACAAAATTATTGTCTGAAATTAATTTCGCTGGAGAGATTGAAATACTACTATGAAGTTGTAGAGAAGCCTGCATCTTTTTCTATCTCTAGAGCGATAAGATAAACTCTATAGGTATATGTATATGTTACCGACCATACCCAATTTAAGGCCAAATTTATTTCTTCTAGATAAAATTGGTTTATCCTACGTCTGTTAGCAATATAGACTAGTTAAGCCTAGGACAATCTACTTCTCCCCAGTGAGTTAAGAAGGAGTCACAAAAGAAAAAAAACTGCTGGTATGACGCTACGCCTGTTCTCTATCTTGTGCGGCCAAAGCGGCTGCAAGTTGGGCTACTTTCCTAACGCAGAAAGGAGACCGTGGGATTCAGACATGGGGTTTTCTGTCGCCAGGGAAAGTTGTGATGCACCATATGATTTGAAACATCGTGATGAGGAGGGAGGGGTGAAATTTTAGAAACAGCCCGAAGGTGGATCCTCATGCGACAACGCCATTTTAGTCGGTTGGAGACATAGCCAAGCCAACTAATTAAACCTAAACCTAGTCTCAAGCAGGATGTCCTGTTATTTCGCCTGGAGAAATCCGGTCTCGTACCACCCCGTTGTGGGGTCAACGAAGTAACAAAAAAAGAAACTTTGAAACAAAAGAAAGAATTTTACAAATTGGTTCAGGCATCTTCGACTAATCGGTGAACATACATAAACAAATCAGACGAATTGAGAAACTTTTCCTTTTTTGTGAAGTCGGTTAAAAAATAGGTACGACATTATTTCTGTAGCTTTGACAACAAAGTTTTGAATATATCTGAATCTGCAATCTTTTCGATCCTCAGAGACAATATCATTAGAGTAATTTAGTTTTACTGCATGGATAGACATTTATTTCACACATTTACATTTCTAATTACAATAGTTTTGGAGCATTGAGTGTGAAAATCAGAGACACAGTCTCAGTTGGGTGCCCGAGGGAGTTCTAGTGAGTACTCAAGCTTTTTGCTTGAAACGCAATGCTGGTTTGAGAATAAGATTAAAAGAGATAGCTTGCTTAAAATATAAATAGTTTCAAACACTGTTTAATTTAAATATACAGGTACGGCCACACGTACTTCGCGTCTTGTAATCTGCGGGCGCGATCTCAATACTTTTCTTTTGTTTTCTAATCGCGTTTGGTGTTAACCAGTCGGTACAAATACTACTGCGCTATCTGATCGCCGCCTAGATCGCGCACGCATTACGCTGCGGTGTGTTCGTGCTTTCACAGCATTTATATAATATAGCAGTCAACTGTCGCAAGAGCAATGGCGGTATAATTTTAATTTAATACGTTTCAACGAAGAAATATATCCTACATGTCACTTGTCTCTAAACAAAATATCTTCACAAGATGTACAGTAAAAGTCCCGACGGCGTTAACATCCCGTCACATTAACATGCAATAAAAATCTGTTATGTGTGAGGAACAATTGTGAACGTTGAAGATCCTACAGGCACTTTATTTAAAGTCATATTCCCCCGTATGGTCCTACGAAACATAATGATTCGAATGTATCTGTGTCGTGAAACAGTACCTTGGGGAGCCGCGGGTAATAAAAATTCCGGCACGGCGTTACAAGTGTGCTTTCGAGAAAGTAATCCGCGAAGAAATACAGCCCCTACCTACTGCTTCCACATTTGTAACTGCGAAATCTCCATTTCTCTTTGACTAGCAGTCGTTTCAGAAGCCGCGAGTCCCTGGTGTGTCGTGGGTCGACACTCATAAAAATTCAGCGCACCGAAGTTTGCTCCAACGTGTCATGAGCTCGCAGTCACGCCCGCTCCAACCTGCCGAAGCGGATTTCACTGTATTATTATAATTTTATAAGCTTACTTTACAATGTGTAGGTAATTTCGTACCATGAGTTTGAACCATTAACCCGTTTATTGTACTCAGAGACTCCTTCCTCTCCTTTCTTTGTTGAATTTGGAACTTAATTTAATAGGTGCGCAATATTTTCTTTATGTATAATTTAATATTTCCTTTACTTACTGGTTTAATTAATTATTTCCGAGAGAGAGAGAGTCCTTTTGTGTGCCACGGGCTGTATTGAAACAATTAAGTCTGTTTCAAAAGTAATTTTATTATCATTGATACTAACATATTTACAGTTATAAACGATGTCGTGATATTTGCAAAATAAATAAAAAATGGGTATGTGTGGCATTGCTCTATTTCTGTATGAAAAATAAATCTGGCAGATTTATTTGCTATATCGGAAATAATGTGTAATCTGTGGCACATGAGTGGGCATAAGTGAGAATTTCCTACCGTATTTTTCAAAATATTTTTTTTAATCGAGAGCTGCACATAACATTTGCAAGCACTAGCTGTAATAAATGCATCTTTTTGCATTTATTTAATTAATTCACTTGCAAAACAATGTGTATTTTCGACCAAATATGTTATCTAAAAACTTTCGTTTAGTATGCACTAATATCACTTACCTAACAGTTTGTATCCCATGACATTACAAAACTATTAAAAAAATTGAAGTCAAAGTCGAAACTACATATAAGCCTACGTACGCACCAAAAGATTTCACTTAAAGGAAATCCATGATTACAATCGATCTATTATATTGAACTTAAGCTACGGCCACACCGCAGCGTCCTGCGATCTGCGGGCGTGATCTCAGTACTTTTCAATTGTTTTCTGATTGGGTTTGGTGTGAACTAGTCGGTACAAATACTACTGCGCTATCTGATCGCCGCCTAGATCGCGCACGCTGGACGCTGCGGTGTGTCCATACCTTAATACGAGCTGTGAGCCATATGGTTCTATAAACCATACTTCTTATGACATAACAAATTAACCTGCACGTCAATTAAACTAATTGCTACACTAGTGATGCAATGAAAAGAGTTTTTGCATGAAACCGATCCCATTTGGCTAAGCTATTAGTCTCTATTTTGCACAAACTCACAACAAACACACATGCCTAATCCGCGCTAAGTACAATTGGTATTGAAAGTGACTGTTTAGGTCCATTGTAACACAGTACAACGAAGCTTAATATTCTGTCAAATAGTAAACAAATATTCGATGTTTGGCCGCATACCGAACCCAAACACACATCACAGCTCTAATTAATATCGATGCTTAATTAATACCAGGCTATTATTGTAATACTCACGATTATTCACTCTCACTCTTCACTCTAGACTTTGAGTCAAACTGTCTTGTCATAAAAATTGGTAGTGAGACGGCAATCATTGCTATTTACCGTTCTCCGTCATATCGCATCCTTGAAAATTTCTTTACATCTATAGATAATATATTAAAATCCCTAAAGTCCTTCAAAAACTTAATTCTTCTTGGTGACATTAATATTGATATTTCATCTTCAAATACTATCACAACAAACTGTAGTGAGTACTTAGACCTGATGGCCCACCATGAACTTCTTCCAGCTCATGTTTATCCAACTCGAGGGTCAAGTTGCCTTGATCACGTATTCCTCAAGACTTATTTAGAAGCTTCTACTCTAGTAATATCCACTACCATCACTGACCATTATACTATTTTGCTGGCCTTAGAAAACCATCAACATCACATTCAAAAATGTATACAAAGCAGGGTAACAGATTACGTAAATATAGGGCCTAATCTAAATAAAGAAACTCTGAATAACATCCTTAAATGCGTCGACGTAAATATAGCTACTAATATACTAGTATCGGAATTGAAACGAGTTATTGATGCTAATACGACCACCAGAAAAATTTCTTGTCGAAAGAGATTGAAAGAACCGTGGTTGACACCAGGGCTTCTCCGGTGCTTAAAACATCGTGACAAATTACACCGAAACCTCAAAAGTGACCCAGAAAATGATACCCTTAAAACCACATTTAAAAGATATCGCAATTTTTCTGTTGAAATTCTTAAGAAAGTTAAGGAAAATTACGAAAAAAATGAGTTAGTAAAGGCCGGTAGAGATAGTAAGCGAACATGGTCAGTTATAAAGACTATAGCAAAAATTAAAATTAATAGAAAGACTACCGAGCAACAAGATAAAGATCTTCTTGCTCTCAAACAAAACCCATATGATTCTTTGAATTATATAAACAGCTATTTTGCAAACATAGGAAAAAACCTAGCAAATGAAATTTTGTCACAGAATCCTAAACCTTTATGTCCAGCACCTCTTAACTCACATACATGTAATTCCTTTGGGCTTCTGCCCACTGACAATTCTGAGATCGAATTAATTATTAATGGCCTTAAAAGTACTTGCGCCGTGGGCCATGATGGCATTCCTACTTTGGCACTTAAATATACTAAGAAAGAGATAACACCATACATTGCCCATATCTGTAACCTTAGTTTTTCCACCGGTATTTTTCCAAATTTGTTTAAAACGGCCATAATTAAACCAATACATAAGAGTGGAGACAGAGACAGTATCAATAATTATCGCCCTATCTCTATTCTTACAGCTTTATCAAAAATTTTGGAACGTCTACTAAATAATCGTCTCACTAAATACCTAACTCAATATAACATTATCTCTAAAAATCAATTCGGCTTTGTTTCTGGTAAATCAACTGAAGATGCAGTTTCACAATTAACAGATCATATTGTTCGGCAAGTGGACGCTAAAAACAAATGTATTGGAATATTTCTAGATCTGGCAAAGGCGTTTGATACTGTCTCTGTACCTATCCTTTTAAACAAAATGGAACGATTGGGCATAAGGGGCACTGCATTAAAATTATTTAGAGATTATCTTACGAACAGGAAACAAAAAATAAAGATTAATGGCTTGCTTAGTGACGAACTTCCAGTCGAATATGGCGTGCCACAAGGAAGTATTTTAGGTCCTAGTCTCTTTCTATTGTACGTCAACGATTTGTGTGACCTGAAGCTCAATAATGGCAAAACTGTAGCTTTTGCTGATGACACAGCGTTGCTTTTTACAGCTCCTAAGTGGGAAGATGCTATAAAGGTGGCTGAAATTGGCCTTAAAGAGGTTATGTCATGGCTCCGCAATAACCTCCTTACCCTCAATATCAGGAAAACGAAATATTTGACTTTTTCTAAAATGTCCGCTGACAAACCGAACAAAAGTGCTCAAACTGTTAGAGCCCACGATTGCAGTGGAAAAAACCTTTGTGTGTGCTCTGCATTGGAACAGGTAACGAGTATTAAATATCTGGGAGTTATCGTTGACCATCAACTAAAATGGTTGGAACATACAAAAGCCCTCGTAGGTAGGATACGAAAATTAATTGTAATATTCAAGCGACTCAGACACATAGGCGACACACGTATATTAAGAATGACTTATTATGCACTGTGCCACTCTCTGCTATCATACTGCATTCTTGCTTGGGGCGGAACTCATAAAACTTTTTTGATACGTGTTGAAAGAGCACAAAGAGCAGTGCTGAAAGTCATGCTGTCTAAGCCGTTTAGATATTCCACATCAAAACTATTTGCTGATATCAAAGTTCTCACAGTGAGACAAACTTTTGTTCAAAAAGCTGTATTAAAGACCCACTCTAACACGTCATTCGACTTGCTCTTGTACCAAAACAAACGTCGAAAAGATACCATAATACGTCCAACAACATTTTCATCTGCTTACGCCAGAAGGCACTTCTGTTTCTTGGGACCATATCTTTATATGAGAGTAAGCAAATTTATAAGTATATATCCTCTCACACTGCAAAGATGTAAAACAACTGTATCAAAGTATCTTTTTAGTCTCAACTATAATGACACGGAAAATTTATTAAAATATAACATTTAAGACACACACACGCAAACGCACACACACACACACACACACACACACACACACACACACACACACACACACACACACACACACGCGCGCGCACACACACACACACACACGCACACACAAACACACACACACATACACACGATATTATTAAGATCTTACTACAATTTCATTTTTTTAATAGTATGCTAAAATAAATTCCATATTTCTTGGCATTATTTAATTTATAGTCTAGATCAAACTACTAGATATTAGCTTTATTCTTGTATCTGTCAATAAATCACCATAATGTATATAGCGAATATAACAACAAAATTAAGTACTCGCACATAAAACATAATATGAAAGAATATAAATTTTTGTACTCGCAACAGCGACTCCGCAAACCCTGTTCTCCGACCTATCGCGCTGTTCTTATCGCATTCAATCTTTGAGTACAAAAGTAGCATCGTAAAGCTAGTGCGAGGTAAAGGCTGCGTTAATTCAGGTTAATATATCGATGTATTATACAATTCTTTTCGCACACAATTGATACTCTTATGGTCGGCTTCTGAGGTTCATTTATTGAGAGTTTATATACTCTAAATACTATTTATACTCTCAAGGAATGTGATCAGAAACCGGCCATTATACAATTTGGAATTATAATAGTTACATAAAAAAAATATTAATAATATTATTTATCTATATAGTTCATCCAATCAGGAAGAATATTATATGTAACTCTAAACAAATTGTTAAAATCAATAACTAGTAAACCGAAAATCTAATCTAATCTTTTATAATTTGCTTAGATACTGTTAACATTCCTGCTCATAAACTCTTTCAGCGTAAGTAGTAGCTAAAATAATTAATAGTAATGGTGTAAATTATTAATATTATGTAAACTTAAATTTAAAGCGCACAATACACCATGCACCCATCTTGTTATATATTATTTGTCTATTCTACTTGATTTATATATAAAAGAAATCGATATCACAATGATACCTAGCTAATTACGTGCCCATCCCTAGCTTGCTAACTTGTTTACCGATTTTTTTCATGCAGCTAGTGGGTATCTCAACTTGCTACTTATTTTTAATAGTTTAAATGTTTAAGTACCTTCAGTTAAAATGAATACTACGGTAAAATGATTGATAGTCAAGTAGAATACCAATTAGCTAAAGAAATGTACATAGGCACAGACCTTTAAGATCTGTGTCCATAGCCTTACTAAATAAAATGTTTACAATATTTTCCTGTTACTACACGAAAGGAAGACATTGGTAGCTGTAACACAGGTGCGACCTAGCACGGCTACTAATGTGCAAATTGTACCTATTTGTAATATTTTTTGTAAAAAATGTATGTACTTAAATTTCGTCTTAGTTATAAGGTGCAAATTTGTGAATGTATGATTTGATGAAATAAATTATTTATTTATTTATTTATTCACGACCAAAATGAATATCTTGGCATCGTATCGCAGTGGCTTACCTTATTTGTTAATATTAGTTTTAGTCATGTGTTTATGGTGTTGTCTACGTATTTGTTGTTACCTCTTTGTTAACAAACTTCACGAAAAAGGAGGAGGTTCTCAATTTGACTATATATATTTTTTTATGTTTGTTACCTGATGTACCTTTTTGGTAACTGATTTGATTTTTTTTTTTTTGTTTTAGATATTATGCCTTCCGTTTGGTCGCATTCAAATTTTATCGAGATCTGATAATCATCTCCGGAGATATGAGGATAAACTATCAACAAGTTTGATACCTCGATGTCATGATTATGGCTAGTGGATATTTTCACTATCGCGGAATGTAAAGTCAGTTTTTGCGATTTTTACGATCATAAATTATATTGGGTAGACTTCCATTGCCAAGCGCAAGATCTAGTGACCTTAAAACAGTCTGTTAACTACACAGTGTCATATCATGGCCGTGCTAGGATTGTGTTAGGTAAAAGAAATGTGTTGAA